>CM060897.1:152918284-153433076 GCA_030762935.1 Hymenopus coronatus | reverse complement strand
AATAATTTATTTGAGCCCCACCTCCACCCACGTACTCGCCACACAGTAGGGTATAATTATATATTTAAAATCCCGCCTCCTCCCACGTACTCGCACGCACCGTTGACACACATTAGAGTATAATAGTATATTTTAATTCCCACCGCCACCCTCCTACCCGCCACACCGTAAGATTATAATAATATATTTGAAGCCCCACCTCCACCCACGTACTCGCCACACAGTAGGGTATAATTATATATTTAAAATCCCGCCTCCTCCCACGTACTCGCACGCACAGTTGACACACATTAGAGTATAATAGTATATTTTAATTCCCACCGCCACCCTCCTACCAGCTACACCGTAAGATTATAATAATATATTTGAAGCCCCACCTCCACCCACGTACTCGCCACACAGTAGGGTATAATTATATATTTAAAATCCCGCCTCCTCCCACGTACTCGCACGCACCGTTGACACACATTAGAGTATAATAGTATATTTTAATTCCCACCGCCACCCTCCTACCCGCCACACCTTAAGATTATAATAATATATTTGAAGCCCCACCTCCACCCACGTACTCGCCACACAGTAGGGTATAATTATATATTTAAAATCCCGCCTCCTCCCACGTACTCGCACGCACCGTTGACACACATTAGAGTATAATAGTATATTTTAATTCCCACCGCCACCCTCCTACCCGCTACACCGTAAGATTATAATAATATATTTGAAGCCCCACCTCCACCCACGTACTCGGCACACAGTAGGGTATAATTATACATTTAAAATCCCGCCTCCTCCCACGTACTCGCACGCACCGTTGACACACATTAGAGTATAATAGTATACTTTAATTCCCACCGCCACCCTCCTACCCGCCACACCGTAAGATTATATTAATATATTTGAAGCCCCACCTCCACCCACGTACTCGCCATACAGTAGGGTATAATTATATATTTAAAATCCCCCTTCCTCCCGCGAACTCGCACGCACCGTTGACACACACTAGAGTATAATAGTATAGTTTAATTCCCACCGCCACCCTCTGACCTGCCTCACCGTAGGATTATAATAATATATTTGAAGCCCCACCTCCACCCACGTACTCGCCACACTTTAGGGTATAATTATATATTTAAAATCCCGCCTCCTCCCACGAACTCGCACGCACCGTTGAGTATAACATATATAAATGCACTCCCCCTCTCAATTACACCAACATTTTTGACCATTATAATATCTTTACTGCATTCCTCATCACACATAAAAACCACACTGATGTGAAAGGCGTATCACATGTAGATTTGAAAATCTGAAGCTTTTAAAATAATATCTTGAAAATCACTCCTGCCACAAGCACACACAGATTTAACTACACCTTTTCTTCATACCAAGGAATTTCAAATATATTAGGTTTGTAATTTCAAACTTCCATAATCACTCCTCCCACAAGCACACACACAATTAAGTACAGCTTTTCTTCATACCAAGGAATCTCAAATTTGAGTCTCTCTCTCTCTCTCTCTCTCTCTCTCTCTCTCTCTCTCTCTCTCTCTCTCTCTCTCTCTCTCTCTCTCTCTCTCTCTCTCTCTCTCTCTCTCTCTCCCTCCCTCCCTCTCTCTCTCCCTCCCTCTCTCTCACTCTCTCTCTCCCTCTCTCTCTCCCTCCCTCTCTCTCCCTCCCTCTCTCTCTCTCTCCTCTCTCTCCCTCCCTCTCTCTCTCTCCCTCCCTCTCTCTCTCCCTCCCTCTCTCTCTCTCACCCTCCCTCTCTCTGTCCCTCCCTCTCTCTCTCTCCCTCCCTCTCTCTCTCCCTCCCTCTCTCTCTCTCTCTCTACAAAACCACATGTCAAGCCTGGATCTACCCATGAATATAAACCCCCAATGCTCTCACCAGAAAAAATAATGTATACGAGATTTCCAAGTAGGGAAAATTAGCCTTTAGGTATGAAAAAAAAGTACTGCATCGAAGGGGATATGCAAATAATGTGTGTCAACCCGGAAGTGTAATGCGCCAAAGATCATTTTTATGGCCGCCAGATGTCTAGCATACCATCTACTAGCTATGTAGGCTATTGCAGGAGGACATACCCAACCTCCAACGGATCTCAGGCCACTTCCATGTCATGTCCAACACAAACCCGTCAGGGGTCTAATGTTTGGCACGACTCCTTCTAGTAACATCAGAAGTACTACGGGTGCTGGGGCCCGCAGTGCCTGCACCATGGACACTGAAGAGGTCAGAACCTCTCCCCTACGGGGACAAAACTACCTTTAAAATATTTTAATCTACAATCAGAACATCTTATCAGTTATCCAATTTAAAAATGTCTAGCATTTCAATGTGTTTGAAAACATAAATATTATCCTAAAATAAGCATTGAAATTTCTATAAGATTTAGTGTCTCTGACAACACTTGCAAATACTTTGCTTTTTAAAATATTTTTAAATATAAATGGTAATTAAGAAAACACATACCTATAATGCTTTCATCTGAAAGGACACCTTGAAATATATTGCCTTTATAATATATTTGTAACTTGAACGATATCTAGGAATAAGCGAAATGCAGAATATTTCAGCACGCCTTATAATACAGATAAACATATTAAAACATATTGCTTTCAAAATGCATAAATAATATCTTTAAATACACACAAATGTACCTATACAAAATATTCTTCACAGCAGAACCTAAGTGAAAGTGCCTTTTACCATATATTGCCATGATTAAATATTAGTAAATTACATATCTTAGACCACACGCAATTACAAGCACTAAATTCAGACACAGACACAACTTAGTACCACTTATAATAATAATCAGGATCATAAACTATATCTCCTTCCCTAAATTATTTGTGTATCCAAATAAACAAACATTGATTGCTTTCAACTGCCCAAGGACTAGCACACACAGTGGAGCATAATAAAATATATGAAGCCCTCTTCCCCCAACTGACTCAAATCACAAAAGACTATAAGAATATATTTGGAATCCCACGGACTCAACACACACTAGAGTATAATAGTATATTTTAATTCCCACCGCCACCCTCCTACCCGCCACACCGTAAGATTATAATAATATATTTGAAGCCCCACCTCCACCCACGTACTCGCCACACAGTAGGGTATAATTATATATTTAAAATCCCGCCTCCTCCCACGTACTCGCACGCACCGTTGACACACATGAGAGTATAATAGTATATTTTAATTCCCACCGCCACCCTCCTACCCGCCATACCGTAAGATTATAATAATATATTTGAAGCCCCACCTCCACCCACGTACTCGCCACACAGTAGGGTATAATTATATATTTAAAATCCCGCCTCCTCCCACGTACTCGCACGCACCGTTGACACACATTAGAGTATAATAGTATATTTTAATTCCCACCGCCACCCTCCTACCCGCCACACCGTAAGATTATAATAATATATTTGAAGCCCCACCTCCACCCACGTACTCGCCACACAGTAGGGTATAATTATATATTTAAAATCCCGCCTCCTCCCACGTACTCGCACGCACCGTTGACACACATTAGAGTATAATACTGTATTTTAATTCCCACCGCCACCTTCCTACCCGCCACACCGTAAGATTATAATAATATATTTGAGCCCCACCTCCACCCACGTACTCGCCACACAGTAGGGTATAATTATATATTTAAAATCCCGCCTCCTCCCACGTACTTGCACGCACCGTTGACACACATTAGAGTATAATAGTATATTTTAATTCCCACCGCCACCCTCCTACCCGCCACACCGTAAGATTATAATAATATATTTGAAGCCCCACCTCCACCCACGTACTCGCCACACAGTAGGGTATAATTATATATTTAAAATCCCGCCTCCTCCCACGTACTCGCACGCACCGTTGAGTATAACACATATAAATGCACTCCATCTCTCAATTACACCAACATTTTTTACCATTATAATATCTTTACTGCATTCCTCATCACACATAAAAACCACACTGATGTCAAAGGCGTATCACATGTAGAATTTGAAAATCTGAAGCTTTTAAAATAATATCTTGAAAATCACTCCTGCCACAAGCACATACAGATTTAACTATAGCTTTTCTTCATACCAAGGAATTTCAAATTTATTAGGTTGTGTTTTTTAATGTGCTCTACATTTTTTGTGTGTTAAGTTTTAGTCCATCTCTTACGGTTTAGTAGTTATGAAAAATTCATTCAGAATAAAGTAGTCTTCAGAGGCTATTCCCAGAAAATGCAAAATATACATTTTATTTTTCAGATAAATAGCTTTAATATACGATGTTTTAATCAAAATCGTTAGCTTTTTATAGAAAATCAAAATATTCGAAAAAAGTTCCATGTAAAGGGTAGTTTGGGGTGGGGGGATTTTTCTCAAAATCTTCGTGTCGCATCCCTGGAAGATACTAAACTTAAATACCAAGTTTGGTATTTTAACGACTTTTCGTTTTTGAGTTATCGTGTTCACGGACACACACACACACGGACCTTTTGCTGAAAATACTTTTTTTTGGATACAGGGGACCCTAAAACATATATTTCCGGTGAAATCTCGGTATCGAATTTTTTGGTGGAGTGCAATACCTTCTCTATACACTATGTATATAGTGCGTATAGAGAAAGTAAAAAGACAACTCATGCCTTAAAATCAAGTATAAAGCGACTCGTGATCTACTAACAAACCACCAATGATGGTTCCACAACCTTTTAATGGCTAGTGATAAGCAGTTTTCAAATATTGGTAGTTCTGAATTTTGCAACATAAACATCAACTATGAATGATTTAGACGTCACCTGTCTGAAAGCTAGTGAAACAATAGAAATTGTTGTGAAAAAGTTAAGTAAACGAATACTTTTGGTATATTTTAATGTAAATCGCGTACTTTGTTGAAACTTAATGTTCAAAAATAAACAAGATATGCTTTTTTTTTAATTTAGTAATACAATGTTGCAGTGAGTAAAAGTGTTAAAGTTATACCTAAATAGCTTTAGTGATAGTTTAAGCAGGTGGAACCAAGATATAGTAATAATGACTAATCTTTTGTAAGAAACTTGTTTGTTGAGCAGCTAGAGAAAGTCATATGAGTGTAACACATCAGATTTTTATTATTAGTTTCATAAGTGTTTAGTAAGAACCAGCTGTTTCACTGCTTTCTGCCACTGCACTTTTTTTCTTTTTCAACCGCATATTAAGCTTTATATTTTTGCCACTTAATATGATCAAATTAACAAATATATGATGCCTATTAACACAATGTATTTACAACAAGAATAAAAATACATATTGTACTCACCAACGGTGTGATGAAAAAATATAGTCTGAAAATACAAAGTTTAAAAAAAAAAAAAAAATACTTACATATCTGAAAACTATGGGACGATGAACACGATGATGACCCTGGTGATAACTTATTTCATCCGTTCTCTGCAACTGCTAGCCGATCGGCCCTGATTTCCTCCTTGTTACGGGATGTTCGGGCGTCACCGCTCTCTGCTTCCTGCAGAATTTTGTCATCCGAACTCCTGGAGTTGAAACTGGATTCTTCTTTTCCTCCTTTTCGATCTCCTTTTTGGTATTCCACTGTCTTCTTCTTTTGTATTCCTGAGCCCCTTTGCATTTGGCGCCAACATTGAAATAGAAATTGGCGGAAATCGACGACAATCCACTCTTATATCAGGCCGTTCTACGGGTTTGTTACGCTCTTCAGATCCAGGCTACTGAAGTGAGTTGAGATCTCTTAAATAAACCATTTCGCTGATGCTTTTGAGAAATTGAAGTTTATTCTCACGTTAACTTTTACAATTCGTGAACGCAATTGCGACCACTTTGTGCAATTCAGTTATTTTCCTCTTGAACGGCAAAATTCTGTAACTAGCAAATTTATAACTCTGACGGAAATTTTTTCTAATTCCTCAGAATAAAACATATTATTTATTTCCAATACAATGAACGAAAATCAGTCAGTTATCCCGCTGCAAATATTTATGCATATATAATTCCAAGCGAAAACTTAAATGCACTCGTATTATCAGATTTGCCGTCGATTGCCTAACAACCAAGAAAATCAACATGTAACCATGACACTTGTTTATAAAAAAACAAAATCGCAGAGAGAAAATCAAAACACTTATACACAACGAAGCCACAAGGAATAATTAATATTGCACCCGTGATTTAAACTTTGATGTAACAAGAACAAAACATATGAATATCGAATACACAAAATGGAAGGAAATTTACAAGATGTCGGCAATATTTGGTGGTTAGGAGACAAATATTGCCTAACGTACCATGGTCTTCAAAACAAACAATATAAGGCAAAGAAAACATAGCTTATTCTCTGAAGCAGCCCTTTATAAAATATTGCCTTTATAGAATATTTGTTAAGTAAACATTATCTTAAAATACACGTACACACATACACACGCGCGCGCAACTCTCCAGCACAGCTTATATGAAGCAGCCTTTTAAAATATATCGTCTTACAAAATATTTGTAAATTAAATGATATCTTACACACATTCTTAATCGTCGGTCTGCAACACTGCCCGGACACACTCGCACACACCTGCAAGCCTACCTGGACACACTCACACACATCCGCAAGACTGCCTGGACACACACACACACACACACCTGTCCACATTTCCAAAAGGCTTCCTGGACACTTTCACTCACACACACACACACACACACACACACACTCGCAAGACTGTCCGTACACTCACACACACCCGTAACACTGCAAGGACACACATACATACGCAAGACTGCCGGGACCCATTACACACGCGCGCAAAAGACTGTCCGAACACACACACACACACACACACACACCCGTAACACTGCAAGGACACACCAACACACATACGCAAGACTGACAGGACCCATTACCACGCGCGCACAAGACTGTCCGAACGCTCACACACACACACACACACACACACACATAACACTGCAAAGACACACTCACATACGCAAGACTGCCGGGACGCATTACACACGCGCGCACTAGGCTCTCTGTACAAACTCAACACACACCCGCAAGTGTATCCGGACACACTCAAACACATCCTATCGCACTCCCGTAAGCATACCCGGAAACAAATAAACCAAATCCGCCCGGACACCCGCAAGCCTACATGCATACACTTAAACACACTCTGCCGCACACACTCGAGTACACCCTCCCGCACACCCGCAAGTCTACCCGCATACACTCAAACACACCCGCAAGCCTACCCAGACACACTCAAGTTTACCCTCCGGCACACCCGTTAGTCTACACGGAGACTCAAACACACCCGCAAGTCTATCCGGACACACTCAGAACACCAGCTCGCACACCCGCAAGCCTACCCGGACACACTCAAGTACACCCTCTCGCACACCCGCAACTCTACCCGGACACACTCAGATACACAATCTCGCACACCCGCAAGTCTACCCGGACACACTCAAGTACACCCTCCCGCACAACGGCAAGTCTACCCGGACACTTAGGTACGCACACCCGCAAGTTTACCCGGACACTAAGGTACACTCTCTCGCACACCCGCAAGTCTACCCGGACACACTCAAGTACACCCTCCCGCACAACGGCAAGTCTACCCGGACACTTAGGTACGCACACCCGCAAGTTTACCCGGACACTAAAGTACACTCTCCCGCACACCCGCAAGTCTACCCGGACACACTCAAGTACACCCTCCCGCACACCCGCAAGTCTACCCGGACACTTAGGTACACCCTCCCGCACACCCGCAAGTTTACCCGGACACTTAGGTACACCCTCCCGCACACCCACAAGCCTACCCGGACACCCTCCCGCACACTCCCCAAGTCTACCCGGACACTTAGGTACACCCTCCCGCACACCCGCAAGTTTACCTGGACACTTAGGTACACCCTCCCGCACACCCGCAAGCCTACCCGGACACACTCAGGTACACCCTCCCGCACACCCGCAAGTCTACCCGAACACTTAGGTACACCCTCCCGCACACCCGCAAGTTTACCCGGACACTTAGGTACACCCTCCCGCACACCGGCAAGTCTACCCGGACACTTAGGTACACCCTCCCACACACCCGCAAGTTTACCCGGACACTCAAACACAGCCTCCCGCACAACCACAAGCATACCACAACAACTGAAACTCACCCGCAAGTCACCCCGGATATACTCAAATACATCCGGACATTATAATTTGCTATACCTGTGTGCACTTCCAGTGGGCTCCTCTCAAAGAGTTATTGACAACACATGGTTGTTCTACACTTTACTTTTAATAATTTTGCACCAAAATACACTTGTAAATTTATTGTTGCTTTCAAAGTATTTTAACTTGTATTTGTTAATGAACTGTTAATTACAATATGTACATAAGCTGCTTTATAACTGACTTAAATTCTCCGTCAAGGTACTTATTCTCAAGTAATTTGGCTACTCTGTTTGCTTCCTTCATGTGAACAAAATTCCGTTAAACTGGACAAATCATAGAGCAGTCAACCTCCACCAAGGTGAAAATAAACAATAACGATGATTACATATTCAAATTAATATGTTTTGGCTGTCCTTATTCATGTTTGTGATATTCTTGTGAGCCATTAACAGCCAGAATGCAGTAGACTTTGTCCCGAATGCGTATTTTTCTATTCTAAAAGCATTAAACCAGGAACCTAGATTTACCTGTAATCAAGCCGAATTCCAAAATTAGTTCTGTTTTTACTTTGATGGTCAACTGCTATTCCTTTCTTTAATAATATAGTATCCTGCCCGACACTTAAAACTGGATGCCACTGAATGAAATAGATTACGAAAATGTCTAGAAATGTTTCCCACGTAAATTAACTCACAGAGACAAACAAACGTGAAGATGCTCTTGCTATTGTTAATGTCATGGCCTACTATATACTATTACAAGATGGATATGGCAACTAGACATGGAACTATATAACGCCAATTTTCATCGACCTGTAGTACTCAGCTATGACAGTTAAGTCTCATGACTTATTTCAAATATTGTTTGTATATCATATTCATGGTCTTATAAATCTCTTACCTGGAGCTCTTTTGGTTATAGATTCGAATTAAAACACAAAAATTATGACACTTACGTTATTTTAAAATATGATGTAAATATACTTATGAGGATTCACACTTCATGAAACTTGCTCTTTCTGCATGCTATACTGACCCAGTTATTTTATAAGTCACTGAATTGGCAGGAAATGAATGCATTGTTTTGGGTTTCCAATATTTAATTGCATGCAAAACCTTTTAAGTTATGTCAGGGTTAATGGAGTTTCCTTGCCTCTTTGTGCTATGTATGTTAAGGTAATGACAAAAGTGTTAAGCTGCCAAATTGAAATGCCTAATATTTTCATTTATTCGATATTAGGATAAAATGATTTATTGCTGTGTGATTTACTCTAAATCAATACATGTCTATAAAAGAGGTTTTTCATTCCATGTATTCCCTAGGGACAATAAGCTAAAAAAGTCGGTATTCCATTCACATGACTTTCTCTACCTCTATTTAACAAATTATTCCTAAAAAAGCTTATTCTTCTAACTACTTTATGATAATCAAGATAAACATTAGGAGAAATTGTCCTTATTACTTGGCTCCTCGTAAGTAGAAAGGAAAAATCTAATGTGTTCCATTTACATGATGTCCTTTAGCTGTTTGGTAAACAAACCGTTTACTCAAAACATAAATCTGTTATCTACATCATACTAATCAAGATAAACATTAGCAGAATTATCTTTATTACTAGCTTCCTTGTAAGTAGAGGAGAAATAAGAAAATGCATATGCTAAAGCGGAATTCTCATCATTTAAAAGCTAGGCGCTATGTGAAACAATTGAAATTCCAATCTCTTGGCTTGTCAAGACTAAAACGAAAAGAAAGATATCTACGTATTTAATAAAAGTTTAAATGACTGAAAATCGAAACAAATAATCGGGAATATCTCGAAAACTGTTAACTCAAAAACAAAATTGTATGCAACATAAATTCTGTTTTAATGAGATCTACATTTTTGTGCGGTAAGTTTTTGTATACATCTTACGGTTTGCCAGTCGTATAAAAGCCATCCAGAATGAAGTAGTCTTCAGAGGCTATTCCCAGAAAACTTAATATATAGATACATTTTGTTTGTCATAAAAGTATCTTAAATATAGTGTATTCGCATCACAATCTTTGATTTTTTCGGACGCTTTAAAGTTAACACCATCCATATTACAATATCCAGCATAATAACATCGATTGCACTCGGATTACATGAATGTATAATTAACTATGTTTTTGTATAAGCTCTTGGAAAATACACCCAGAACATTCAGTAATACTCTCAGTAGCATGGTATTATGCGTTAAAAGGAAACACAACACATTAATTATTATGATGGAAAAAAGTCTAAGTTATGTTGCATTAAAAGTAAATTCAAAATACATATTATGCATGTTTTAACTTCAAAAAGGCCATTAAATGCAAACATGCCTGTAAAAATGTGTGATTTGGCATCTTCTAGCCATCTACATAGTTTAAGAAGTGTTACCATTGTATACAAAAACATGCACTTTACACGAAATCCTGGCACTTGTTATCACGTTCACAGATACACACACACAGGCACACACAGATTCACAACTTTTTCCCAAAATGCTTTTTTTTTATATATATATATATATATATATATATATATATAAACGACCTAAAACATGTATTTCATGTGACATTTCGGTATTGAGGATTTTCGTGGAATGCATTACCTGTCTACTACTATGTATAATGTACAAACTTGCCAGAAAAAGTGAAAATTAGAGCCATTTTTGAGAGATAACATTTTGAAAATAGTTTCAGAACCCTTGTGTCGCACCCTTGGAAAATGCTGAAATTAAATATCAAGTATGGTATTAAACTACTCTTTGGGGGGGGGCGTTATATTGTTTACAATTAGATATTCAGGGAACCCCAAAACACACATTTCTGGTGAAATCTCACATCATATGTGTAGAGAACGATCTCAATAAATACAAACATTATCATACTTAGAAAGCGAGATACTTCCAATTGGTGCATGTTGATTGTCAAAAATGCAAACTGTTTTTGATTCAAGCATAGACAAATATGTTATTCTTTCGAAGATCTGCAGTTTGTCGGCTGTAATTTTAATAAAATAAGGGATGTGTATGCTTTACAAAAGCAGGTAAAGAAAAGTGGCAAGTTCAATCTCAAAGACTCTAGAGATATCCAAGATGAATTCTTGGAACAACTGAGACATACACCAATTACATTCATCTTTTATAGAAATCAGAATAAGAACAAAATAAATCGTGGCTTGTTGACTACAAAAGTTTGGATTAAACATGACTTTTATTCAATTGTCTGATGTTGAATTAACCAATTCTTACTGTAACTACAAGGAAGCATTTCTTGATTAGCACAGTGCAGATAGAACACCTCATTCTGCACTTGTAATAAATTTTTGTCTTACCTGGTGGCGATGGTTGTGGTGGTTATGCTGCACACTTGTCAAAGTAAAGCCATTTCTTTGCCTCCTGAATGTTCAAGTCAGACTACAGTCCTCTGATTCATCCCCTGTAACATTAGTTTCAGCATTATTCGATAAAAAAACAAGTGAATCATAGAATTCCAAGACTACAAAAATTATGAGTTCCAATATCATGACGTTCTCTACCATTTCTAAAAAATAAACGTCTTACAAAAGAGCAATAATGCTAATTGAGGAAGTTCCCTAAAAGTACATAGAAGTTAACTATGGGAATCCACTATGTTAAACCGATAGCCAAGTGTTTTAAAAGCTGTCACAATGCAATCGTTATTTAAAATTACTTCTTTAGAAGTTCAGGAGTAATACAAAGCAAACATACAAGACTTCCCGCTTGAGAAAGGTATAAATATTCAAAACTTGAAACCAGGAGTAAGGAATTTCTCACAAATGATTAGTACTGCATCAAAAATAAAAAATCTTATGTGTACCATTCACATGACTTTCTCTATATCCCTGCAACAAATTATTCTTAAAAAGCTTATACTTCTATTTACTTTATGCTAATCGGAAAAAATTAGCAGAAATAGTCTTATTACTTGCTTCCTTGTATATAGAAGCGAAATAAGGGACTACCATAGGTTAAAGTGATAGTCAAAAGCTGGTTGCTATGTCAATGAAGTCCCTTTGTTTATATGGATCGGAGTTGACAAGTTCCTGTATGAGGAAAATATAAGTTTTTCATAGCAGAAACCAAAAATAAGGAATGTCTCAAAAACGACGAACTCCACGAAAAAAATTATATAACATAAATTTTGTGTTTTAACGTACTCTATATTTTTTGTGTAGTAAGATTTTGTCCATCTCTTACGGTTTAGCAGTTATTCAAAATTCCGTAAAATTCATCCAGAATAAACTACTCTTCAGAGGCTATTCCTAGAAAATTCAAGATATACATTTTATTTGTCAGGTAAATATGTTAATATACGAAATTTTAATCAAATTCGTTACAGCCATTTTTGAGAAAATCAAAATTTTCAAAAAAAGTTCCACGTAAAGGGTAGTTGGGGGTGGGGGGATTTTTCTCAAAATCTTCGTGTCGCGGTATTTTACCGACTTTTCGTTTTTGAGTTATCGTGTTCACGGACACACACACACACGCGCGCGGTACTTTTTGTGAAAATGCTTTTTCTGTATATTGGGGACCCTAAAACATATATTTCCGGAGAAATCTCGAAATCGAATTTTTGGGTGGAGTGCAATACCTTCTCTATACACTATGTAAATAGTGCGTATAGAGAAAGTAAAAAGGACATGAGAGTTTGACCAGATCCACATATCATATGCAGTAAGTTTTTGTCTATCTCTTATGGTTTGTCAGTTATGCAAAAGACATTCAGAATGAAGAGGAATTCAGAGGATATTCCCAGGAAATTAATTCAAGATATCTATACATTTTCATTTAAATCTCTTTACTGTCCAGTATTTAAACAAAATCGTTAAGCGTCATTTTTCAGCAAGTAAACATGAAAGGGTAGTTTGTTTTGGGGGGAAGTTTTCTCTCACTCTCTCTCTCTCTCTCTCTCTCTCTCTCTCTCTCTCACACACACACACATCCACACACCACACTTGCGAGCACATATGTTTCTAGTCTGCTTATTAGAATCTGTATAGTCACACCCGCAAGACCATCCGGACAAACTGACAAAGACCTACAAGACTGTGCGAACAAACTGAAAAAGACCTGCAAGACTGCCTGTATACACTCATTCACCTGCAAGATAGTCTGGACAAACTTACATGCACCTGAAAAACGCGCGAAAGTTACCCTGAACACACTAACACAAAACCCACAAGAATACTTAGGCTAACACACACGTGCAACACTACCCGAAAACACCCACATATACCCCTGGATACACTCAATGACACCTACAAGACCGCCTGGACACACTCAATGACACCTACAAGATGCCTAGACACGCTCAAACAACTGCAAGACTGTCTGGACGAACTCTCTCTCTCACACACACACACGCAGGACTGGCTGGATACACACAAACACACCCACAAGACTACATGGATACACTCGCTCTCACCTACATGCCTGCCTTGACACACACCCACCCACACACACCTATAACACTGCATGGATACACTCACACCCAACTGCATGACATCCTGGACACACACAAACACACTCCTGCAAGACTGCCTGGATACACTCATACCTACAAGACTGCCTGGACACACGCAACTGCACATTTGCCAGACTGCCTGCAGAAACAAACACACACACACACACACACACACTTCAAGACTGCCTGAACACACACATATCTGCAAGACTGCCTGGAGACACACACTCACATACACACCGGGAAGATATCTTGAGACACACACACGTCTGCAGGACTGCTCGGACACGCACACACACACACAGGGAAGATACCTTGAGACACACACATGCAGGACTGCCCGGGGGCAAACACACACATACACAGGGAAGATACCTTGAGACACACACATGCAGGACTGCCCGGACACACACACACACATGCACACATCTGCAAGATTGCCAGGAGACACACACATATCTGCAAGACTGCCTGGAGACAAACACTCACATACACACCGGGAAGATATCTTGAGACACACACACGTCTGCAGGACTGCCCGGACACACACACACACACACACACACACACATCTGCAAGATTGCCAGGAGACACACACACATCTGCAAGACTGCCTGGAGACACACACTCACATACACACCGGGAAGATATTTTGAGACACACACACGTCTGTAGGACTGCCCGGACACACACACACACACACACACACATCTGCAAGATTGCCAGGAGACACACACACACATCTGCAAGACTGCCTGGAGACGCACACTCACATACACACCGGGAAGATATCTTGAGACACACACACACGTCTGAAGGACTGCCTGGACACACACACACACACACACACACACACACATCTGCAAGATTGCCAGGAGACACACACACATCTGCAAGACTGCCTGGAGACACACACTCACATACACACCGGGAAGATATTTTGAGACACACACACGTCTGTAGGACTGCCCGGACACACACACACACACACACATCTGCAAGATTGCCAGGAGACACACACACACATCTGCAAGACTGCCTGGAGACGCACACTCACATACACACCGGGAAGATATCTTGAGACACACACACACATCTGCAGGACTTTCTGGACACACACACACACACACACACATCTGCAGGACTGCCTGGACACACACACACACATTTGCAAGACTGCCTGGAGACACACACTCACATACACACCGGGAAGATATCTTGAGACACACACACGTCTGCAGGACTGCCCGGACACGCACACACACACACAGGGAAGATACCTTGAGACACACACATGCAGGACTGCCCGGACACACACACACATCTGCAAGATTGCCAGGAGACACACACACATCTGCAAGACTGCCCGGACACACACACACACAAACCTGCAGGACTGCCTGGACACACACACACACACACACACACACACATATCTGCAAGACTGCCCGGACACACACGCACACACACACCTGCAAGAGTGCCTGGACACACACACACACACACACACACCTGGAAGACTGCCTGGAGACACACGCACACACACTCACACAGAGACGCAAGACCACCTGGAGACACACACACACATCTCTAAGACTGTTTGGACGCACATACACACACGTCTGGAGACACACATATACATATGCAAGAGTGCCTGGACACACACACATTCACAAACACCTTCCAAACTGGCTGGACACACACACACACACACACACCTTCAAAACTTTCTGGATACACACACCTACAAGACTGCCTGCATTCACTCACACACCTGCAAGACAGTCCGGATACACTCACACACGCCTGCAAGACTGTCTGGACAAACACACACACACACACACACCTGTAAGACTGCCTTGACACACACATATATCTGCAAGACTTCCTGATAACATTCACCTACAAACGGCCTGAAACCACATCACACACACACATACACACTAACACTCTCATGCAGCACAAAGACGCACCTCTAAGACAGCCTGGACACAAACAAACTTCCGCAAGACAGCCCGGACAGACAGGCACACACACACACGACTGTCAGGAAAAACACTCATAAACACTCGATATTCTGCTTGAAACACATATGCCCGAAAACTGACCGGATACACACAAACACACACACACACACACATTACCGGAAGCTTACCTGGACACACACACTCCCGCAAGAAATCCTGTGCTACAGACACACACACACACACACACACACACACACACACATACTTACAAGACTGACTGGATACATTCACACACCTGTATGACTCTCCGGACAAACTCACTCACCTGCAAGAATGTCTGGTCATACCCACACATACACACACCTGCAAGATATCTTAAACTCACATACACAACCAAGGCTACCCGGATACAGTCACACAAGCCTACCCGAACACCCACAAGTCTTCCTGAAAACTCATACACATCCTACCGCAAGCCTACCCGAAGACACTCATACATACCCTCCCGCTAGCCTACTCGGACACACTCGTTCGCACTTACGCAGGCCTACCAACCATAGAAATCCTCCCGCAACCGAAAGTCTACCAGAACACAAACACATTCGCCCACACACTCAAACAAACCCTCCCGCAGGTCTAGCCGGACCTCTCATACAGGCTCTCCCACATACGCAAGCCTACCCAGACACAGCCTCCCGCACACCCATAAGACGACCCGGTCACATTCCAACACCGCTTACGCACACCCGCAAGCCCACCTACATGTTGATTTTCAAAAATGATAACTGTTTTTGATTCAAGCATAGACAAACATGTTCTACTCTTGAAGATCAGCAGTTTGTCGGCTGTAATATTAACAAAATAAAGGAAGTGTATGTGGTGTCCAAAAGCAGGAAAAGAAAAGTGACAAGCTCAATCTCAAAGATTCTAAGGATATCCAAGATGATTTCCCTTAACAACTGAGAGTACACCAATAACATTCACCTTTTGTAGAAATCAGAATAAGAACAACATAAATTGTGGCTTGTTGGCTACAAAAGTTCAGGTTAAACATGAATTTTATTCAATTTTCTGATGTTGAATTAACCAATTCTTACTGTACCTACAAAGAAGCAGTTCTTGATTAGGATAGTGCAGATAGCACACATCATTCTGAACTTGTAATGAATTTTTGCATTACCTGGTGGTGCTGCTGCACACTTGTCAAAGTAAAGCCATTTCTTTGCCTCCTGAATGTCCAAGTCAGTCTACAGTCTTCTTAATCACCGCCTGCAACATTAGTTTCAGAATCATAGAATACCAAGACTACAAAAACTACAAATAGTTCCGATATCATGACGTTCTCTACCTATTCCAAACATAAACGTCTTACAAAAGAGCAATAATGTTAATTGTGAAAGTTCCCTATAAGTACATAGAAGCGAAATATGAGAATCCACTTTGGTAAAGCGATAGCAAAGTGTTTTAAAAGCTGTCGCTATGCAATTGATATTGAAAATTACTTCTTTAAAAGTCCAGGAGTAAAACAAAAGAAACATGCAAGACTTCCCGCTTGAGAATAGTATAAATATTCAAAATGAAACCGTAACAAGGAATTACTCACAAATGGTTACTACTGCAACAAAAATAAAAAAGGAGATGTGTGTTTTGAACAGATCCACATATGTGTAGTAAGTTATCTAATATGGTTTATCAGTTATGATAAACAATTAACAATCGTTAAGAGCCATTTTTGAGAAAGTGAGCATTAAAGGGTAGTTTGTGTTGGGAGAGAAACCTTCTCTCTCTCTCTCTCTCTCTCTCTCTCTCTCTCTCTCTCTCTCTCTCTCTCCTCTCTCTCTCTCTCTCTCTCTCTCTCTCTCTCTCTCTCTCTCTCTCTCTCTCTCTCTCTCTCTCTCTCTCTCTCTCTCTCTCTCTCTCTCTCTCTCCTCTCTCCCTCTCTCTCCCTCTCTCCCTCTCTCTCCCTCTCTCTGTCTCTGTCTGTCTCTCTCTCCCTCTCTCTGTCTCTGTCTGTCTCTCTCTCCCTCTCTCTGTCTGTCTCTCTCTCCCTCTCTCTGTCTGTCTCTCTCCCTCCCTCTCTGTCTGTCTCTCTCTCCCTCCCTCTCTGTCTGTCTCTCTCTCCTCCCTCTCTGTCTGTCTCTCTCTCCCTCCCTCTCTGTCTGTCTCTCTCTCCCTCCCTCTCTGTCTGTCTCTCTCTCCTCCCTCTCTGTCTGTCTCTCTCTCCCTCTCCTCTCTGTCTCTCTCTCCCTCCTCTCTCTCTGTCTCTCTCTCCCTCCCTCTCTCTCTGTCTCTCTCTCCCTCCCTCTCTCTCTGTCTCTCTCCCTCCCTCTCTCTCTGTCTCTCTCTCCCTCCCTCTCTCTCTGTCTCTCTCTCCCTCCCTCTCTCTCTGTCTCTCTCTCCCAGCCTCTCTCTCTGTCTCTCTCTCCCTCCCTCTCTCTCTGTCTCTGTCTGTCTCTCTCTCCCTCCCTCTCTCTCTGTCTCTGTCTGTCTCTCTCTCCCTCCCCCTCTCTCTCTCCCTCACTCTCACTCTCTCTATCTGTTTCTGACTCTCTCTCTGTCTCTGTCTCTCCCTCCCTCTCTGTCTCTGTCTCCCTCTCCCTCTCCCTCTCTCTCTCCATCTCTACCACTTTCTCTCACTCTCTCTCTGTCTCTGTCTGTCTCTCTCTCCTCCCTCTCTCTCTCTCTCCCTCACTCACACCCTCTGTCTCTGTCTCTCTCTCTCTGTATCTGTCTCTCTCTCTCTGTCCTCTCTACCTCTTTCTCTCACTCTCTGTCTCTCTCTCCCCCTCTCTACCTCTTTCTCTCACTCTTTCTCTCTCTCTACCAAACCTTCTCTCTCTCTCCCTCTCCCCTCTCTCTCTCCCTCTCTCTCTCTCCCTCTCTCTCCCTCTCTCTCCTTTCTCCCTCCCTCCCCCCTCTCTCTCTCCTCTCTCTCTGTCTCTCTCCCTCCCTCTCTCTCTGTCTCTGTCTGTCTCTCCCTCCCTCTCTCTCTCCCTCACTCTCACTCTCTATCTCTGACTCTCTCTCTCTCTGTCTCTGTCACTCTCTCCCCTCTCTACTCTGTCTCTGTCTCTCTCTCCCTCTCCCTCTCTCTCTCCATCTCTACCTCTTTCTCTCAATCTCTCTCTCTGTCTCTGTCTGTCTCTCTCTCCCTCCCTCTCTCTGTCTCCCTCACTCTCTCTCTCTGGCTCTGTCTCTCTCTCTCTGTATCTGTCTCTCTCTCTCCCTCTCTACCTCTTTCTCTCACTCTCTGTCTCTCTCTCTCTCCCACTCTACCTCTTTCTCTCACTCTCTCTCTCTCTCTCTCTCTCTCTCTCTCTCTCTCGCTCTCTTCAAAACCTAGCAATACACACACATGTAGGGCCTGGATCCACCTATGACCATAAACCCCCAATGCTCTAACCAGAAAAATTAATGTATACGAGATTTCCAAGTAGGGAAAATTAGCCTTTAGGTATGAAAAACAGTACTGCATCGAAGGGTTATGCAAATAATGTGTGTCAACCCGGAAGTGTTATGCGCCAAAGATCATTTCTATGGCTGCCAGATGTCTAGCATACCATCTACTAGCTATGTAGGCTAATGCAGGAGGACATACCCAACCTCCAACGGATCTCAGGCCACTTCCTTGTCATGTCCAACACAAACCCGATAGGGGTCTAATGTTTGGCACGACTCCTTCTAGTAACATCAGAAGTACAACAGGTGCTGGGGCCCGCAGTGCCTGAACCATGGACACTGAAGAGGTCAGAACCTCTCCCCTACGGGGACAAAACTACCTTTAAAATATTTGAATCTTCAATCAGAACAACATCTTATCAGTTATCCAATTTTAAAATGTCTAGCATTTCAATGTGTTTGAAAACATAAATATTATCCTAAAATAAGCATTGAAATTTATACAAGATTTAGTGTCTCTGGCAACACTTGCAAATACTTTGCTTTTTAAAATATTTTTAAATATAAATGGTAATTAAGAAAACACATACCTATAATGCTTTCATCTGAAATGACACCTTGAAATATATTGCCTTTATAATATATTTGTAACTCAAACGATATCTAGGAATAAGCAAAATGCAGAACATTTCAGCACGCCTTATAATACGGATAAACATATTAAAACATATTGCTTTAAAAATGCATAAATAATATCTTTAAATACACACAAATGTACCTATACAAAATATTCTTCACAGCAGAACCTAAGTGAAAGTGCCATTTACCATATATTGCCATTATTAAATATTAGTAAATTATATATCTTAGACCACACGCAATTACAAGTACTAAATTCAGACACAGACACAACTTAGTACCTGTTATAATAATACTCAGGATCATAAATTATATCGCCTTCCCTAAATTATTTGTGTATCCAAAAAAAGCAAACATTGATTCCTTTCAAATTCCCAAGGACTCGCACACACAGTGGAGCATAATAAAATATAGGAAGCCCTCTTCCCCCAACTGACTCAAAACACAAAAGACTATAAGAATATATTTGGAATCCCACGGACTCAACACACACTAGAGTATAATAGTATATTTTAATTCCCAACGCCACCCTCCTCCCCGCCACACCGTAAGATTATAATAATATATTTGAAGCCCCACATCCACCCACGTACTCGCCACACAGTAGGGTATAATTATATATTTAAAATCCCGCCTCCTCCCACGTACTCGCACGCACCGTTGACACACATTAGAGTATAATAGTATATTTTAATTCCCACCGCCACCCTCCTACCCGCCACACCGTAAGATTATAATAATATATTTGAAGCCCCACCTCCACCCATGTACTCACCACACAGTAAGATTATAATAATATATTTGAAGCCCCAACTCCACCCACGTACTCGCCACACCGTAGGGTATAATTCTATATTTAAAATCCCGCCTCCTCCCACGAACTCGCACGCACCGTTGAGTATAACATATAAATGCACTCCCCCACTCAATTACACCAACATTTTTGACCATTATAATATCTTTACTGCATTCCTCATCACACATAAAAACCACACTCATGTGAAAGGCATATCACATGTAGAATTTGAAAATCTGAAGCTTTTAAAATAATATCTTGAAAATCACTCCTGCCACAAGCACACACAGATTTAACTATAGCTTTTCTTCATACCAAGGAATTTCAAATTTATTAGGTTTGTAATTTCAAACTTCCACAATCACTCCTCCCACAAGCACACACACCATTAAGTACAGCTTTTCTTCATACCAAGGAATCTCAAATTTGAGTCTCTCTCTCTCTCTCTTTCTCTCTCTCTCTCTCTCTCTCTCTCTCTCTCTCACTCACTCTCTCTCTCACTCTCTGTCTCTCACTCTCACTCTGTCTCTCACTCTCACTCTCACTCTGTCTCTCACTCTCACTCTCACTCTGTCTCTCACTCTCACTCTGTCTCTCACTCTCACTCTGTCTCTCACTCTGTCTCTCACTCTCACTCTGTCTCTGACTCTCACTCTCACTCTGTCTCTGACTCTCACTCTCACTCTGTCTCTGACTCTCACTCTGTCTCTGACTCTCACTCTCACTCTGTCTCTCACTCTCACTCTGTCTCTGACTCTCACTCTCACTCTCTCACTCTCACTCTGTCTCTCACTCTCACTCTCTCACTCTCACTCTCACTCTCTGTCTCTGTCTATCTCTCACTCTCTCACTCTCACTCTCTCTCTGTCTCTGTCTATCTCTCACTCTCACTCTCTCACTCTCTCTCTGTCTCTGTCTATCTCTCACTCTCACTCTCTCCCTCTCCCTCTCTCACCCACTCTCCCTCTCTCTCTCTCACCCACTCTACCTCTCTCTCTCTCACCTACTCTACCTCTCCCTCTCCCTCTCTCTCTCTACCTCTCCCTCTGTCTCTCTTGTCTCTCACTCTCACTCTGTCTCTCACTCTCACTCTGTCTCTCACTCTCACTCTGTCTCTCACTCTCACTCTGTCTCTGACTCTCACTCTGTCTCTCACTCTCACTCTGTCTCTCACTCTCACTCTGTCTCTGACTCTCACTCTCACTCTGTCTCTCACTCTCTCACTCTCACTCTGTCTCTCACTCTCACTCTCTCACTCTCTCTCTCACTCTCTCTCTCTCACTCTCACTCTCTCTCACTCTCTCTCTGTCTCTGTCTATCTCTCACTCTCACTCTCTCACTCTCTCACTGTCTCTGTCTATCTCTCACTCTCTCCCTCTCCCTCTCTCACCCACTCTCTCACCCACTCTACCTCTCCCTCTCTCCCTCTCTCTCTACCTCTCCCTCTCTCCCTCTCTCTCTACCTCTCCCTCCCTCTCTCTCTACCTCTCCCTCTCTCTCTCTCTCTCTCTCTCTCTCGCTCTCTCTCTCTCTTTCTCTACAAAACCACATGTCAAGCCTGGATCTACCTATGACCATAAACCCCCAATGCTCTAACCAGAAAAATTAATGTATACGAGATTTCCAAGTAGGGAAAATTAGCCTTTAGGTATGAAAAAAAGTACTGCATCGAAGGGGATATGCAAATAATGTGTGTCAACCCGGAATTGTAATGCGCCAAAGATCATTTCTATGGCCGCCAGATGTCTAGCATACCATCTACTAGCTATGTAGGCTAATGCAGGAGGACATACCCAACCTCCAACGGATCTCAGGCCACTTCCATGTCATGTCCAACACAAACCCGATAGGGGTCTAATGTTTGGTATGACTCCTTCTAGTAACATCAGAAGTACAACGGGTGCTGGGGCCCGCAGTGCCTGCACCATGGACACTGAAGAGGTCAGAACCTCTCCCCTACGGGGACAAAACTACCTTTAAAATATTTGAATCTTCAATCAGAACAACATCTTATCAGTTATTCAATTTTAAAATGTCTAGCATTTGAATGTGTTTGAAAACATAAATATTATCCTAAAATAAGCATTTAAATTTATATAAGATTTGGTGTCTCTGGCAACACTTGCTAATACCTTGCTTTTTAAAATATTTTTAAATATAAATGGAAATTAAGAAAACACATACCCACAATGCTTTCATCTGAAAGGACACCTTGAAATATATTGCCTTTATAATATATTTGTAACTCAAACGATATCTAGGAATAAGCAAAATGCAGAATATTTCAGCACGCCTTATAATACAGATAAAGATATTAAAACATATTGCTTTAAAAATGCATAAATAATATATTTAAATACACACAAATGTACCTATACAAAATATTCTTCACAGCAGAACCTAAGTGAAAGTGCCTTTTACCATATATTGCCATGATTAAATATTAGTAAATTATATATCCTAGACCACACGCAATTACAAGTAATAAATTCAGACACAGACACAAATTAGTACCACTTATAATAATACTCAGGATCATAAACTATATCTTCTCCCTAAATTATTTGTGTATCCAAAAAAAACAAACATTGATTGCTTTCAGCTGCCCAAGGACTCGCACACACAGTGGAGCATAATAAA
This sequence comes from Hymenopus coronatus, assembly GCA_030762935.1. NCBI lineage: Eukaryota > Metazoa > Arthropoda > Insecta > Mantodea > Hymenopodidae > Hymenopus > Hymenopus coronatus. The sequence continues at coordinate 153,409,957 of CM060897.1, read as the reverse complement.
ATATATGAAGCCCTCTTCCCCCAACTGCCTCAAAACACAAAAGACTAAAAGAATATATTTGGAGTCCCACTGCCATCCACGGACTCAACACACACTAGAGTATAATAGTATATTTTAATTCCCAACGCCACCCTCCTACCCGCCACACCGTAAGATTATAATAATATATTTGAAGCCCCACCTCCACCCACGTACTCGCCACACCGTAGGGTATAATTATATATTTAAAATCCCGCCTCCTCCCACGAACTCGCACGCACCGTTGAGTATAACATATATAAATGCACTCCCCCTCTCAATTACACCAACATTTTTGACCATTTTAATATCTTTACTGCATTCCTCATCACACATAAAAACCACACTGATGTGAAAGGCGTATCACATGTAGAATTTGAAAATCTGAAGCTTTTAAAATAATATGTCGAAATTCACTCCTGCCACAAGCACACACAGATTTAACTATAGCTTTCCTGCATACCAAGGAATTTCAAATTTATTAGGTTTGTAATTTCAAACTTCCACAATCACTCCTCCCACAAGCACACACACAATTAAGTACAGCTTTTCTTCATACCAAGGAATCTCAAATTTGAGTCTCTCTCTCTCTCTCTCTCTCTCTCTCTCTCATTCTCTCTCACTCTCTCTCACTATCTCTCCCTCTCTCTCCCCCTCTCTCCCCCCTCTCTCTCCCCCTCTCTCCCCCCTCTCTCTCCCCCTCTCTACCTCTTTCTCTCTCTCACTCTCTCTCTCTCTCACTCTCTCTCTCTCTCACTCTCTCTCTCCCTCTCTACCTCTTTCTCTCACTCACTCTCTCTCTCCCTCTTTCTCACTCACTCTCTCTCCCTCTCTACCTCTTTCTCTCACTCACTCTCTCTCTCTCCCTCTCTACCTCTTTCTCTCACTCACTCTCTCTCCCTCTCTACCTCTTTCTCTCACTCACTCTCTCTCTCTCCCTCTCTCTCTCACTCACTCTCTCTCTCCCTCTCTACCTCTTTCTCTCACTCACTCTCTCTCTCCCTCTCTACCTCTTTCTCTCACTCACTCTCTCTCTCCCTCTCTACCTCTTTCTCTCACTCACTCTCTCTCTCCCTCTCTACCTCTTTCTCTCACTCACTCTCTCTCTGTCTGTCTGTCTCTCTCTCCCTCTCTCTCTCCCTCTCCCTCTCTCTCTCTCTCTGTCTCCCTCTCCCTCTCTCCCACTCTACCTCTTCCTCTCTCTCTGTCTCTCTCTCCCTCACACTCTCACTCTCTCTCTCTGTCTCTCTCTCTGTCTCTCTCTGTCTGTCTCTCTCTCCCTCACTCTCTCTCTGTCTGTCTCTCTCTCCCTCACTCTCTCTCTCTCTCTCTGTCTCTCTCTCTGTCTCTCTCTCCCTCTCTACCTCTTTCTCTCACTCTCTCTCTCTGTCTGCCTCTCTCTCCCTCTCTCTCTCTCTCCCTCACTCTCTCTCTGTCTCTATCTCTCTCTCTCTGTCTCCCTCTGTCTCTCTCTCCCACTCTACCTCTTCCTCTCACCCTCTCTCTGTCTCTCTCTCTCTCTCTCTCTCTCTCTCTCTCTCTCTCTCTCTCTCTCTCTCTCTACAAAACCTAGCAATACACACACATGTCAAGCCTGGATCTACCTATGACTATAAACCCCCAATGCTCTAACCAGAAAAATTAATGTATACGAGATTTCCAAGTAGGGAAAATTAGCCTTTAGGTATGAAAAAAAGTACTGCATCGAAGGGGATATGCAAATAATGTGTGTCAACCCGGAAGTGTAATGCGCTAAAGATCATTTCTATGGCCGCCAGATGTCTAGCATACCATCTACTAGCTATGTAGGCTAATGCAGGAGGACATACCCAACCTCCAACGGATCTCAGGCCACTTCCATGTCATGTCCAACACAAACCCGATAGGGGTCTAATGTTTGGCATGACTCCTAGTAACATCAGAAGTACAACGGGTGCTGGGGCCCGCAGTGCCTGCACCATGGACACTGAAGAGGTCAGATCCTCTCCCCTACGGGGACAAAACTACCTTTAAAATATTTTAATCTTCAATCAACAACATCTTATCAGTTATCCAATTTTAAAATGTCTAGCATTTCAATGTGTTTGAAAACATAAATATTATCCTAAAATAAGCATTGAAATTTATATAAGATTTAGTGTCTCTGGCAACACTTGCAAATACTTTGCTTTTTAAAATATTTTTAAATATAAATGGTAATTAAGAAAACACATAGCTATAATGCTTTCATCTGAAAGGACACCTTGAAATATATTGCCTTTATAATATATTTGTAACTCAAACGATATCTAGGAATAAGCAAAATGCAGAATATTTCAGCACGCCTTATAATACAGATAAACATATTAAAACATATTGCTTTCAAAATGCATAAATAATATCTTTAAATACACACAAATGTACCTGTACAAAATATTCTTCACAGCAGAACCTAAGTGAAAGTGCCTTTTACCATATATTGCCATGATTAAATATTAGTATATTATATATCTTAGACCACACGCAATTACAAGTACTAAATTCAGACACAGACACAACTTAGTACCACTTATAATAATACTCAGGATCATAAACTATATCTCCTTCCCTAAATTATTTGTGTATCCAAAAAAAACAAACATTGATTGCTTTCAAATGCCCAAGGACTCGCACACACCGTGGAGCATAATAAAATATATGAAGCCCTCTTCACCCAACTGACTCAAAACACAAAAGACTATAAGAATATATTTGGAGTCCCACTGCCATCCACGGACTCAACACACACTACAGTATAATGGTATATTTTAATTCCCACAGCCACCCTCCTATACGCCACACCGTAAGATTATAATAATATATTTGAAGCCCCACCTCCACCCACGTACTCGCCACACCGTAGGGTATAATTATATATTTAAAATCCCGCCTCCTCCCACGTACTCCCACGCACCGTTGACACACATTAGAGTATAATAGTATATTTTAATTCCCACCACCACCCTCCTACCCGCCACACCGTAAGATTATAATAATATATTTGAAGCCCCACCTCCACCCACGTACTCGCCACACCGTAGGGTATAATTATATATTTAAAATCCCGCCTCCTCCCATGTAATCGCACGCACCGTTGACACCCATTAGAGTATTATAGTATATTTTAATTCCCACCGCCACCCTCCTACCCGCCACACCGTAAGATTATAATAATATATTTGAAGCCCCACCTCCACCCACGTACTCGCCACACAGTAGGGTATAATTATATATTTAAAATCCCCCCTCCTCCCATGAACTCGCACGCACCGTTGACACACATTAGAGTATAATAGTACAGTTTAATTCCCACCGCCACCCTCCTACCCGCCACACCGTAAGATTATAATAATATATTTGAAGCCCCACCTCCACCCACGTACTCGCCACACAGTAGGGTATAATTATATATTTAAAATCCCCCCTCCTCCCATGAACTCGCACGCCCCGTTGACACACATTAGAGTATAATAGTATATTTTAATTCCCACCGCCACCCTCTGACCTGCCCCACCGTAGGATTATAATAATATATTTGAAGCCCCACCTCCACCCACGTACTCGCCACACTGTAGGGTATAATTATATATTTAAAATCCCGCCTCCTCCCACGAACTCGCACGCACCGTTGAGTATAACATATATAAATGCACTCCCCCTCTCAATTACACCAACATTTTTGACCATTATAATATCTTTACTGCATTCCTCATCACACATAAAAACCACACTGATGTGAAAGGCGTATCACATGTAGAATTTGAAAATCTGAAGCTTTTAAAATAATATCTTGAAAATCACTCCTGCCACAAGCACACACAGATTTAACTACAGCTTTTCTTCATACCAAGGAATTTCAAATATATTAGGTTTGTAATTTCAAACTTCCACAATCACTCCTCCCACAAGCACACACACAATTAGGTACAGCTTTTCTTCATACCAAGGAATCTCAAATTTGAGTCTCTCTCTCTCTCTCTCTCTCTCTCTCTCTCTCTCTCTCTCTCTCTCTCTCTCTTTCTCTCTCAATAACGACGATTGCCGTTTCAAATTTATATGTTTGGGTTGTCTTTAGCCATGTCTGCGATTTTCTCGCGTGTCATTGACAGCGAGAATGCAGTACGCTTGCTCCTGAATTCAAACGGGAATATTTACCATCAACCAACATTGTTGCCCTCCGTAGTGTAATGGTTACCATGCTAAATTCCATTCTCAAGGTCGCGGGTTCAAAACCGGTGGAGGACAATGAATTTTATCGGGCGTAAAAATCCTTAGCATGGCTCCGTTCGGAAGGAAAGTAAACCGTTGATCCCGAGTCGGAGATTTATGGCACGTAAAAGAGCCTCAAGCCTGATAGAGAGGCCTCTGAGCAAAAGTAAGCGGTCTTTCACACCCAAAGTAGAATGGGACGCTGAGAACCACAGTAGTTAAAGAACGCCCATAAATAACACGCCATTTCCATTGACAACCAACATTATTCTAATAGTACTTTTCTACTACCTAAATATGTAAAATCACCTACCTCGATTTATCTGATGATAGTATTCAAGCTGAGTTCCAAAATTAGTTCTACTTTTCACTATAACTGTTAACTGCTATTCGTTTCGTTAATGATACACTATCCTGACCGACACTTGAAAGCTGGATGTCACTCGGTAAAATAGACCACGAAAATGTCTTTGAAACATTTCCCACGTAATTAATTCACAAAGACACACGAACTTAAATATTCTCTTGGCATTGTTAATGTAATGACTTACTATATGTTATAAAATGGATATGGCAACTAGACATGGTCACAGGATATAGAGTATACAGAAAGGAAACTCCGCTGTAATCCGTGCGTCAAAATTTAGCGCGCATGCGCGAATTCCGCCATATTTGGACCGAGTAAACAGCTATGTTGGAGAAGTTACACACTTCGTAATATACATTTTATTGTGTATTTTAGCTACTGGGATTATATTCTACTCAATGTTTATATTATACACTGTACAAGTTAGAAAATTTGTTGACTCTTAAAGCCTTACTGCTCTTATAATGAGCAGAAGCAAGAGAATATGCGACCTATGGTGCTCAGACTCTAACGCAAAAATAATTCAAATACATTTAACCAATTATTACTGTACCTACAAAGAAGCATTTCTTGATTACCATAGTGCAGATAGAACACATCATTTTGCACTTGTAATGAATTCTTGCCTTACCTGGTGGTGATGGTTGTGGTGGTGCTGCTGTAAAGTAAAGCCATTCATTTGCCTCCTGAACGTCCAGGTCAGTCTACAGTCTTTGGAATCACCCCCTGCAACATTAGGTTTAGCATTATTCAATAAAAATCAAGTGAACCATAGAATTCCAAGACTACAAGAACTAGGATGAGTTCCAATATCACGACGTTCTCTATTATTCTAAAAATAAACGTCTTACAAAGGAGCACTAATGCCAATTGAGAAAATTCCCTATCAGTACATAGAAGCAAAATATGGGAATGAACTATGGTAAAGCGATAGCAAAGTGTTTTTAAAGCTGTCGCTATGCAATTGTTATTGAAAATTACTTCTTTTAAGGTCCAGGAGTAAAACAAAAGAAATATTCAAGACTTCCCGCTTGAGAAAGCTATAAATATTCAAAAATTCAAACCAGTAACAAGGAACTGCTCACAAATGGTTTGCACTGCAACAAAAATAAGAAAGAACATGTGTATTTTGACCAGATCAACAATTCAGATGTAGTCAGTTGTCTAATGTGGTTTAACAGTTATGTAAAAGACTTTCAGAATGAAGAAGAATTCAGAAGATATTCCTAGGAAATTAATTCAAGATACCTATACTTTTAATTTTTATTTATATCGCTTTACTATACATTATTTTAAACAAAATCGTTAAGAGCCATTTTTGAGAAAGTGAACACGAGAGGGTAGTTTGTGTTTGGGCGGAAGCCTTCTCTCTCTCTCTCTCTCTCTCTCTCTCTCTCTCTCTCTCTCTCTCTCTCTCTCTCTCTCTCTCTCTCTAACAAATACACACACACACTTGCAAGCACACTTGTTTCTCATCTGCTCTTCAGAATCTGTATATTAATACAGACACAGGCCCGCAAGACCTTCCGGACAAACTAACAAAGACCTGTAAGACCGTCCGGACAAACTAAAAAACACCTGCAAGACTGCCTGGATACACTCACTCACTTACAACATATTCTGGACAAACTCAGACGCACCTGAAGAAACGTGCGAAAGATACTCTGAACACACTAACATAAAACCCAAAAGAATGCCTAGGCACACACACACACACACACCACACGTGCAACAGTACCCAAACACACTCACACACAGCCGCTATACTGCCTGAACACACTCATACACCCACAAGACTGTCTGGACGCTCTCAGTGACAACTACAAGACTACCTGAAGACTCTCAAATAACTGCAAGACTGTCCGGACCTACTCATACACACGCTCCAACACCTTCAGGACTGGCTGGATACACTCACTCTCTCTCTCACACACACACACACACACACACACACACACACACACACAAGACTGGCGGGAGACATACACGCCTAAAAGGATTCCCGGATAGACCCACACTCACAAGAAAAAAATTTGATTTGTTCCATTTACATGACTTTCTCTACATCACTGCACCAAATTATTCTATTTACTTCATCTAATAGAGCAAAACTTAGCAGAAATAGTCTTATTACTTGCCTGCTTGTTAGTAGAAGCGCAATAAGGACGTATCATAGGTTAAAGTGATAGTCAAAAGCTGGTTGTTATGTGACTGAAGTTCCTTTGTTTGTATGGACACGAGTTCACAAAGTCCTGTATGAGAAAAGTATAAGTTTTTAAAGCTGAAACCAAAAACAAGAAATATCTCAAAAACAATCAACTCCACGAAAAAAATGTATATAACATAAATTGTGTGTTTTAAGGTGCTCTACATTTGTTGTGTGGTAAGTTTTTGTCCATCTCTTACGGTTTAGCAGTTATGACAAATTCCGTAAAATTGACCCAGAATAAAGCAGTCTTCAGAGGCTATTCCCAGAAAATTCAAAATATACATTTTATTTATCAGATAAATAGCTTAAATATAAGACATTTTAATCAAAATCATTAGAGCCATTTTTGCGCAAATCAAAACTTTCAAAAATAGTTCCATGTAAAGGGTAGTTTGGGGTGGGGGAATTTTCACAAAATCTTCGTGTTGCATCCCTGGAAGATACTAAACTTAAATACCAAATTTAGGTATTTTACCGACTTTTCGTTTTTAAGTTATCGTGTTCACAGTCACACACACACACAAGGACCTTTTTGTGAGAATGCTTTTTTTTTTCTTCTTTTTTTAATAAGGGACCCTAAAACATATATTTCCGGTAAAATCTCGGTATCGACTTTTTTGGTGGAATACAATCCCTTCTCTATACATTATGCACATAGTGCGTGTAGAGAAAGTAAATATTCTGATGTGTTGCATCACATGCCTTTCTCTACAACTCGGCAATAAATTATTGTTAAAAAGGTTATGCTTCTATTTACTTCCTGCTAATCGAGAAAAAGTTAGCAGAAATAGCCTTATTACTTGCTTCCTTGTAAGTAGAAGCGAAATAAGGGTGTATCATAGGTTAAAGTGATAGTCAAAAGCTGGTTGTTATGTGACTGAAGTTCCTTTGTTTGTATGGACACGAGTTCACAAAGTCCTGTATGAGAAAAGTATGTTTTTTATAGCTGAAACCAAAAGCAAGAAATATCTAAAAAAAAATCAACTCCAAGAAAAAATTCTGATGTGTTACACTCACACGCCTTTCTCTACAAACTTCATACATTAGATTCTTCTTCTTTCTGCACCTTGCTAATCGTGGTACTCATTAGCACAATGTTCTTATTATTTAGTTCCGTATAAGTAGGAAGAAAATAAGGGAATAAACTAGGCTAAACCAATAGTCACATGTTTTAAAAGCTGTCGTTATGCGATTGTCATTACAAATCGCTTCTTTTCTTGGCCAGGAGTAGAACAAAAGAAAAACGGACTCTCCCGTCTGAGAAAAGTATAAGTACTACAAAACTAAAACTAATAACAATGAATACCTCGAAAACGGTAAACTCCACGAGAAAAATGTATATAATATAACTTGTGTATTTTAACAAGACTTAAATCTTTTGTATAGTAAGTTTTTGTCTATCTCTTACGGTTTGCTAGTTATGCTAAATTAAGCAAAATTCATCCAAAATAAACAGGTCTTCAGAAGCTATTCCCAGAAAATTCAAGATAGGCATTTTATTTGTTAGGTAAATATCTTTGATATATGATATTTTAATCAAAATCGTTAGAGACATTTTTAACAAAATCAAAATTTTCGAAAAAAGTTCCATGTAAAGAGTAGTTTGGGGAGGGTTTTTTTTTTTTTCTCAAAATCTTCGTGTCGCGTCCCTTGAAGATACTAAACTTAAATAACTAGTTTGGTACTTTAGCTACGTTTTTGAGTTACCGTGTTCACAGACACACGGACACACACACGAACCTTTTTCTGAAAATGCTTTTTTTGGATACAGGGGATTCTAAAACATATTTCCGGTGAAATCTCGGTATCGAATTTTTGGGTGAAATACAATAATTCTCTATCCCTACGTACATTGTGCATATGAGGCCAGAGAAATTAAAAAGTATATGACATAACTTGTGTATTTTAACAATATCTATATTTTTTGTATGGTAAGTTTTTATCTATCTCTTACGGTTTACTAGTTATGTCAAATTAAGCAAAATGCATCCAGACTAAGCAGGTCTCTAGAAGCTGTTCTCAAATGGCTTTGATATGTGGCATTATAAACAAAATCGTTAGAGCCAATTTTAAGAAAAACAAAATTTTGGAAAAATGTTCCATGTAAACAGTAGTTAGGGGTGGGGAGATTTTGTTGAAAATCTTTGTGTCGCATCCTTGGATTTTTTTTTTTTTTTTTTTTTTTAAGTGTTTAACGCCCGCTTTAACTACTTATGGCATTGCAGGCGGTTCATCCTTGGAAGATACCAAACTTAAATACCAAGTTTGCTATTCAACCGTCTTTTTGTTTTTGAGCTATGCTGTCCACACACACACACACACACACACACACACACACACACACACACACGGATCTGTTTCTAAAAATGTTTTTTTTGGACTCAGGGGATTTTAAAACATGTATTTCTGGAGAAATCTCGACATCGAATTTTTGGGTGGAATACAATACTTCCCTATCCCTATGTACTTTGTACATACGGGGTAGAGAAACTAAAAGTAATGTTCCATTCACATTACTTTCTCTACATGTGTAAGAAATTATTGTTAAAAAGTTTGTTTTTCTATATCATTATAATCAATATAACCATGTGCAGAAATTATCCTTATTACTTGATTCCTTGTAAGAAGAAGGGATAAATCTAATGTGTTCCATTCACACGATGCCCTTTAGCTATTTGGTAAACAGGCTTTTTATTCAATACATAATTCTGTTATCTACACCATACTATATCAAGACAATCATAGGCAGAAACATACCCGCACGCCTTCCTGGACACTCAAACATAGTCTCCCGCACCACCCCAGGTCTACCGGACACTCAAACACGCCTGAAGCCTACCCTGATACACTCAAACACCACATACTCAAAGACATCCTCAAGCTTAAGCGGACACACTCATTTTTACCCTCCCGCATACCCGCAAGTATCTTCAGACACACTCAATCATACTCTCCCGTGCAATCAAAGGCTGCCCGGACACACCCGTAAGCTTACCTGGAAACACTCGAACACACTATCCCGCACACCCGTAAGTCTTCCCAGACACACTCAAAAACAATCCTACGCTCACCTGCAAGCCTCCCCGGATTCACTCAAACACACCCGCAAGTCTGCCCAGACATACTCAAACACACCCGTACACAAGTCTGCCCGCACAATATCATTTGCCTCATCTGTATGCACTTCCAGTGAGTTCCTCTCAGCCCTCATGACAACACATGGTTGTTTTAAACCTTATTTTATGCTAACTTACCCGTAAAATACACTTGTAAAGTTATTGTGACACTGTTAAGGTATTTTAGCTTTAATATTATATGAAATGTTAATTAATTACAATATGTACATACGCTGCTTTAAAAGCAACTTAAATTCTCCCTCAAGGTACTTATTTTCGAGTAACTCGCTACTCTGTTTGCTTCATCATGTGACCGAAATTCCGTTATACTGGACATATCACAGAGCAATCAACCCTCACCAAGGTGAAAATAAGCAATAACGACGATTGCCGTTTCAAATTAATATGTTTGGGTTGTCCTTAGCCATGTCTGCGATCTTCTTGCGTGACATTGTCTGCGAGAATGCAGTACGTTTGGTCCCGAGTTCAAACGGTAATATTTACCAACAACCAACATTGTCACCCTCCGTGGTGTAATGGTTACCATGTTTACTTGCATACTCAAGGTCGCGGATTCAAACCCGGCGGAGGACGATAAATTTTTTCAGGCGTAAAAATCCTTAGCATGGCTCCCTTCGGAAGGAAGTAAAGGCGTTGGTCCCGTGTTGGAGATTTATGGCACGTAAAAGAACCTCAAGTCTGATAGAGAGGCCTCTGAGCAAAATTAAGCGGCCCTACACACCCAAAGTACAATGGGACGCTGAGAACCACAGGAGTTAAAGATCGCCCATAAATAAAACGCCATTTCCATTACCAACCAACATTATTCTAACATTACTTTTCTATTACCTAAATAAGTAAAGCCAGCAACCTAGATTTACCTGATGATAGTATACAAGCCGAATTCCAAAATTAGTTCTACTTTTCCCTATAACTGTCAACTGCTATTTGTTTACGTAATGATACACAATTCTGACCGCCACTTAAAAGCTGGATGTCACTGGATAAAACAGATTACGAAAATGTCTAGAAACATTTCCTACGTAATTACTTCACAAAGACAAACGAACTTTAATATTCATTTGGTATTGTTAATGTCATGACCTACTATATATTACAAGATGGATATGGCAACTAGACATGGTCCTATGTAACGCAAATTGTCACCGACATAGGCGCCACCTGTAGTACCCAGTGTAGATAGTCAGGTCTCATGACTTAATTCAAATATTGTTTATATATATTTATGAACTTATAAATCCATTATTTAGAGCTGTTTTTGTTATAAATTCGAATTAAACCGCAAAAAATCTGATGTGTTCCATTCACATGACTTTCTCTATATCTCTGTAAATTATTATTGTTAATAAGCTTATCTTTTATTTATTTCATGCTAATCGAGAAAAAATAGCAGAAATAATCTTATTTCTTGCTTTATTGTAAGTAGAAGCGAAATAAGGGAGTACCATAGGTTAAAGTGAAAGCCAAAAGCTGGTTGCTATGTGACTGATGTTCCTTTGTTTGTATTGACAGGAGTTGACAAATTCCTGTATGACAAAAGTACAAGTTTTTCAAAGCTGAGACCAAGAAAAAGAAATATCTCAAAAACGATCAACTCCACGAAAAAATTTATATAACATAAATTGTGTGTTTTAACGTGCTCTATATTTTTTATGCGTTAAGTTTTTGTCCATCTCTTACGGTTTAGTAGTTATAAAAAGTTCATCCAGAATAAAGTAGGTGTCAGAGGCTATTCCCAGAAAATTCAGAATATACATTTTATTTGTCAGATAAATAACTTTAATATACGATATTTTAATCAAAATCGTTAGAGCCATTTTTTAGGAAATAAAAATTTTCGAAAAAAGTTCCATGTAAAGGGCGGTTTAGGGTGGGGTGATTTTTCTCAAAATCTTCGTGTCGCATCCCTGCAAGATACTAAACTTAAATACCAAGTTTGGTATTTTACCGACTTTTCGTTTTTGAGTTATCGTGTTCACAGACACACGGACACACTGACACACGGACACACACGGACCTTTTTCTGAAAATACTTTTTTTGGATACAGGGGACCCTAAAACATATATTTCCGGTGAAATCTCGGTATCGAATTTTTTGGTGGAGTGCAATACATTCTCTATACACTATGTACATAGTGAGTATAGAGAAAGTAAAAATACTGACATTCCGCGTTTATTAAATATGATGTAAATATACTTAAGAGGATCCACCCTACATTAGGCTTACTGTATCTTCTTCCTACATCGATCCAATAATTGTGCAAATCCCTTTAATTGGCGGGAAATAAATGCATAGTTTTGGTTTTTCTACCATCATATATTCAATTGCTTGCAAAATCTTTAAGTTACGTCAGAGTTAATGGAGTTTCCTTGCCATTTGTGCTATATGTGTTAAGGTACACTTAAAAGGTATTTATGCTGCCAAAATGAAATGCATAATATTTCCATTTATTCGATAATAGGATAAAAATGATTTATTGATGTCTAAGTTACTGTAAATCAATACATGTATATAGTAAAGGTTTTGCATTCCATGTATTCCCTCCCAAGAGCTAATAAACATAAAAAAGAATCTGATGTGTTCCATTCACACGACTTTGTCTACATGTAAAGCAAATTATTCTTAAAAAGCTTGTTTTTCTAACTACTTCATAATAATAGATAGAAACATTTGCAGAAATTTCCCTTATTAGAAGGGAAATACCAAATGTGATCCATTCATCCAATGTTCTCTAGCTGTTTGGTAAACAAACCTTTTATTCAATACATAAAGCTGTTATCTACACCATAATTATCAAGATAAACATAGGGAGAAAGAAACCCGCACGCCTACCTGGACCACTCAAACACACTCACTCGGACAACCACATGTCTACCGGACAACTCAAACACCATCCTACGCACACCTGCAAGCCTACCCGGACACACTCAAATACATCCGCAAGTCTGCCCGGACATACTCAAACACACCCGTAAGCAATTCAGCCCGGACACTATCATTTGCCTCATCTGAATACAGTTCCAGTGAGTTCCCCTCAGCACTCTTGAAACACATGGTTGTTCTAAATTTTATTTTATAATAACTTTGCCCTAAAATACACCTCTAAATATATTGGAACCCTGTTAAGGTATTTTAACTTGTAATATTTGATGAATTGTTAATTAATTACAATATGTACGTACACTGCTTTATAAGCAACTTAAATTCTCCCTCAAGGTACTTATTTCCGAGTAACTCGCAACTCTGTTTGCTTCATCATGTGAACGAAATTCTGTTATACTGGACATATCATACAGAAATCAACCCTCACCAAGGTGAACATAAGCAATAACGACGATTGCCGTTTCAAATTAATATGTTTGGGTTGTCCTTAGCCATGTCTGCGATATTCTTGCATGTCATTGACTGCGAGAATGCAGTACGTTTCGTCCCGAGTTCAAACGGGAATATTTACCAACAACCAACATTATTATAATAGTACTTTTATATTATCTAAATATGTTACACCAGCAACCTAGATTTACGTGATGATAGTATTCAAGCTGAATTCCAAAATTAGTTCTACTTTTCGCTATAACTGTTAACTGCTATTCGTTTCGTTAATGATACACTATCCTGGCCGACACTTGAAAGCTGGATGTCACTGGATAAAATAGACTACGAAAATGTCTAGAAACATTTCCCACGTAATTAATTTACAAAGACAAACGAGCTTAAATATTATCTTGGTATTGTTAATGTCGTGACCTACTATATGTTACAAAATGTATATGGCAACTAGACATGGTCACAGAATACAAATGTAATCCATGCGCCAAAATTCATCGCGCATGCGCGAATTCCGCCATATTTGGACCGAGTAAGCATCAATGTTGTTGATGTTATAGACTTCGTAATATACATTTACTGGGATTATACTCTACTCATTGGTTATATTATACACTGTACAAGTTAGAATATTTGATGACTCTTAAAGCTTTACTGCTCTTATAATGAGCAGAAATAAGAGAAAAGGCAGCCTATGGTGCTCAGACTCCAACGCAAAAATAATTCAAATACAATTAATATGACAAGGAAACATGTAGTATCTCCTGTAAGGTTAGTAATGTAGTTTATCATGTGTTAGCATACAGTTTTAGTTTTGGTTTTTTCTGGTGTTTTTTTTTTCTGTATATGATAGATCTGGTTCATTCTGAGTTATCATATTTACTGTCCATTCTGATTCAACGTATTTTATTATTTTATTAAATAAAGCTTGGCAGCCAATTGTATCACTTGATTATTTACTCTTTTTGGCACCGCAGGCGATTACAATGATGATGATGGAGACCGGTGGAATGTGATGGCGGGGGAAACCGGAGAAAAATCACCCCTGCGCCGCTTTGTCCACCATAAATTTCTCTTGGGATCGTACCCGGCCGTCTAGGTGAGGAGAGGCAAGTGGTCTGACCACTCGGTTAGGTAATTTACTCCTATCTGTATATTTTCCTTACCATGATTTCATGTTGCTAAGATTTGTTTTTTTCGGATAAGCACAGCAAACAAAGCAGTCTCAAAATTCTGGTGTATTCCATTCGTATGACTTTTTCTACCTGTTCCAAAAACAAAATTTTATTACAAAAGATGATTCTTTTATTTACATCAGTTAATCAAAATAAACAGTATTACAGTTTGTCTTAATACCTGATTCTTTGTAAGTGGAAAAGAAATAAAAGAATGCACAAACTAAAGCTTTAGTCAGATCTTATAAAAGCCGGTGACTATGGTATTTAAGCTTAGTATCTTCCAAGGATGCGACACGAAGATTTTCAAGAAAATCCCCACACCCCCAACTACTCTTTACATTAAACATTTAAAAATTATATTAATATAGTTTTTTTGTAGAGTTGACCAATTTTGAGATAATGCTTACTTTTTCTGTTTCAAAATACTTTAAACTTTTCACACACAGGGATTTGTGAATTCCTAGCAATGCTTAAAAATGGATTTCATCCACATGGCAACCAACTTTTAATGTCGTTTTAGCCTAAGGTATTCCCTTATTTCCATTCTGCTTACAAGAAAGCATTTTTGGTAATATTTGTCTCGATTAGTATGAACTAGAGAGAAGAATAAGCTTTTAACAATAATTTGTTACAGAGATTCATAGAAAGTCATGTGAATGAAACACATCAGTTTTTTTTTTTTTTTTGTTTTTTTTATCCTATCTACTTCATGCTAAACATTTTGAATTTTAGCAGGAATGTTTTCCGACTTAGTTCCGAGGAGAAGGAAATAAGAGGTTATTCTGGGCTAAAGCGATTATCAAATGTTGGTATTAAAATCTGGTTGCTATTGCTATATGACTGAACTCTGGTTCTTTTTATATTGTCCGAAGTACAAAAAGGATTAACAAATTCCCCGTATGAAAAAGTTTAATATTTTAATATTGAAAGCAATAATAACGAGTATTTCGGACATCTTTATCTCCACTTCATGTTGTTCGTTTTAACGAGATCTACATTTTCTTTCCTTTTATTTATTTTGTAGCTTAACGTACTTTAACCTAGTTGGTCATATCGGACGATGAATGAAATTTATGAAATGATGCTCAAATGATCTCATGGATCTTAAAGTTACTCGACATTCGGCCTCTCAGGATAACGGAAAGCCCTGAAAAAATCCTTATCCGGAAACTAACCCTAAGTGAGATTCGAGCTCATGACCATCTAAATGTTTGTGTGGTAAGGTCACTCTCCCTCTCTCTCCATCACTTTTAATTTAGCAGTTATGTAGAGCTGAACAGTATGAATTAAGAAGAGATCTTCAAATGATTTTCCAAGAAAATCAACACATACATCTTATTGCCAAGCAAATATATTTACTTTATCGTATTTTAGCCAAAATATTTAGATCAACATTTTTAGAAAAACAACATGTTCAAATGATTTGCATAACGATAGTTGGATGAGGGGCTGTTTTTAATTTTTCTACGCGTACTATGGTCATAGTGTATGGAAAAGGTATTTTATTGCAGCCAAAAATTCGATACAGATATTTCACCGGAAATACATGCTTTGAGATGACCTGAATAAAAAAAAAGCATTTTTGGCTAAATGTGCGCTTCTGTGTATGTGTTTATGTGTGCATTGTGTGTTTGGGTGTGTGTGGTTTATGTGTGTCTGTGGACAGCATAGCTCAAAAACGAAAAGATACCAAACTTGGTAATTAAGTTGGGTATCTTCCAAGGAGGCGACACAAAGATTGTCATGAAAATCTCCCTTTACCCTTTACATGGAACATTTTTTGAAACTTTTGATTAAAATGCCGCATGTGTAAGATATTTTTATGACAAACGAGATGTGTATCTTGGATTTTCTTCGCATGGTCTCAGAAGGCCTCTCTCTTCATTCTGAATGACTTTTGCATAATTGGTAAACTGTAGGAGCTATCCAAAAACTTACGACACAAAAAATGTAGTTCTCATTGAAACACGCATTTTATGTTATATACATTTTTTTTCTTTCTCTGCACGTACAATGTACATAGAGTACAGAAAAGTTACTGTAATGCACCCAAAAATTAGATACCGAGATTACACTGGAAATGCATATTTAGGGACCCCCTTTACCCCCCCAAAAAAATTCTTAGAAATAAGTCCGTGTGTATGTCTGTGTGCAGCATCGCTCAAAAACGAAAAGTTGTTAAATACCGACTTTGATACTTAAGTTGGGTATCATCCAAGAATGCGTCACGCGATTTTACTAATAATCCCCAAACCCCCATCTAGCCTTTATATGGAATATTTTTCGAAAATGTTGATTGTTTCAAAAATGGTTCTAAGGATTTTGATTAAAATATATTATGTATAACATATTTTAATGACAAACGAAATAAATAAATATATATATACACACACACACACATTGAATTTTCAGGGAATAGCCTTTGAAGACCTCTTCATTCTGGATGACTTTTATATAACTTTCTCTCTCTCTCTCTCTCTCTCTCTCCCTCTCTCTCTCTCTCTAACAAATACACACACACTTGCAAGCACACTTGTTTCTCATCTGCTTATCAGAATCTGAATATTAATACAGTCACACGCCCGCAAGACTATCCGGACAAACTAACAAAGACCTGCAAGACTGTCCGGACAAACCAAAAAATACCTGCAAGACCGCCTGGATACAGTCACACACATGCAACATAGTCTGGACAAACTCACACGCACCTGAAAAAACGTGCGAAAGATACCCTGCCACAAGAAAGCCTAGGCACACACACACACACTTGCAACAGTACCCAAACACACTCACACACTCATACCCCTCAAGACTGTCTGGACACTCTCAGTGACAACTACAATACTACCTGAAGACTCTCAAATAAATGTAAGACTGTCCCGGCCTACTCACACACACGCTCCAACACCTTCAGGACTGGCTGGATACACTCACACACACACACACACACACACACACACACACACCCACAAGACTGGCAGGAGAGGTACACGCCTAAAAGGCTTCCTGGATACACCCACACTCACTTACAAGAAAAAAATCTGATGTGTTCCTTTCACATGACTTTCTCTATATCACTGCAACAAATTATTCTATTTACTTCATCTAATGGAGCAAAACTTAGCAGAAATAGCCTTATTACTTGCTTCCTTGTTAGTAAAGGCGAAATAAGGGGGTACCATAGGTTAAAGTGATAGTCAAAAGTTGGTTGTTCTGTGATTGAAGTTCTTTTATTTGTATGGACAGAGTTCACAAAGTCCTGTATGAGAAAAGTATAAGTTTTTATAGCTGAAATAAAAAACAAGTAATATCTCAAAAACAATCAACTCCACGAAAAAAATGTATATAACATAAATTGTGTGTTTTAAGCTGCTGTACATATGTTGTGTGGAAATTTTTTGTCCATCTCTTACAGTTTAGCAGTTATGACAAATTCCGTAAAATTGACCCAGAATAAAGCAGTCTTCAGAGGCTATTCCCAGAAAATTCAAAATATACATTTTATTTGTCAGGTAAATATCCTCAATATAAAATATTTTAATCAAAATGGTTAGAGTCATTTTTGTGCAAATCAAAACTTTCGAAAACAGTTTCATGTAAAGGGTAGTTTGGGGGGGGGTGATTTTCTCAAAATCTTCGTGTTGCATCCCTGGAAGATACTAAACTTAAATACCAAGTTTGGTATTTTACTGACTTTTCATTTTTGAGTTATAGTGTTCACGGACACACACACAAACACACACAAAAGGACCTTTTTGTGAAAATGCTTTTTATATATATATATATATATATATATATATATATATATATATATATATATATATATATAAGGTACCCTAAAACATATATTTCCGTCTTGAATTTTTGGTGGAATGCAATACCTTCTCTACACACTGTGCACATAGTGCTTGTAGAGAAAGTAAAAATTCTGATGTGTTCCATTCACATGACTTTCTCTACAACTCTGCAATAAATTATTGTTAAAAGGGTTATGCTTCTATTTACTTCGTGCTAATCGAGAAAAAATTAGCAGAAATAGTCTTATTACTTGCTTCCTTGTAAGTAGAAGCGAAATAAGGGTGTATCATAGGTTAAAGTGATAGTCAAAAGCTGGTTGTTATGTGACTGAAGTTCCTTTGTTTGTATGGACACGAGTTCACAAAGTCCTGTATGAGATTTTTTTTTTTATAGCTGAAACCAAAAGCAAGAAATATTTAAAAAAAAATCAACTCCAAGAAAAAATTCCGATGTGTTACACTCACATGTCTTTCTCTACAAACTTCATACATAAGATTCTTCTTCTTTCTGCACCTTGCTAATCGTGGTACTCATTAGCACAATGTTCTTATTATTTAGTTCTGTATAAGTAGGAAGAAAATAAGGGAATAAACTAGGCTAAACCAATAGTCATGTTTTAAAAGCTGTCGTTATGCGATTGTCATTACAAATCGCTTCTTTTCTTGGCCAGGAGTAGAACAAAAGAAAAATGGACTCTCCCATCTGAGAAAAGTATTAAGTACTTCACAACTAAAAATAATAACAATGAATACCTCGAAAACGGTAAGCTCCACGAGAAAAATGTGTATAATATAACTTGTGTATTTTAACAAGATCTAAATCTTTTGTATAGTAAGTTTTTGTCTATCTCTTACGGTTTGCTAGTTATGCTAAATTAAGCAAAATTCATCCAAAATAAACAGGTCTTCAGAAGCTCTTCCCAGAAAATTCAAGATAGGCATTTTATTTGCTAGGTAAATATCTTTGATATATGATATTTTAATCAAAATCGTTAGAGACATTTTTAACAAAATCAAAATTTTCGAAAAAAGTTCCATGTAAAGAGTAGTTTGGGGAGGGTTTTTTTTTTCTCAAAATCTTCGTGTCGCGTCCCTTGAAGATACTAAACTTAAATACCTAGTTTGGTACTTTAGCTACTTTTCGTTTTTGAGTTACCGTGTTCACAGACACACGGACACACACACGAACCTTTTTCTGAAAATGCTTTTTTTGGATACAGGGGGTCCTAAAACATATTTCCGGTGAAATCTCGGTATCGAATTTTTGGGTGGAATACAATACTTCTCTATCCCTATGTACATTGTACATATGGGGCCAGGGAAAGTAAAAAGTATATGACATAACTTGTGTATTGTAACAATATCTAGATTTTTACTTTCTCTATACTTACTATGTACATAGTATACAGAGAATGTTTTGCACTCCACCAAAAAATTCGATTCCGAGATTTCACCGGAAATTTATTTTTTAGGGTCTCCTGTATCCAAAAAAAGTATTTTCAGAAAAAGGTCCGTGTGTGTCCGTGTGTTCGTGTGTCTGTGAACACGATAACTCAAAAACGTAAAGTCGGTAAAATACCAAACTTGGTATTTAAGTTTAGTATCTTCCAGGGATTTGACACGAAAATTTTGAGAAAAATCCCCCCACCCCAAACTATCCTTTACATGGAACTTTTTTCAAAAATTATTAAATTGGAAGATACTAGACTTATATACCAAATTTGGTATTTTACAGACCTCTCGTTTTTGAGTTATCGTGTTCATAGGCACACCTTTTTCTAAAAATGTTTTTTTTAATACAGCGGACCCTAAAAAGCCTAATTTCCGGTGAAATATGTATCGAATTTTTGGATGGAATGCAATATCTTCTTTATACACTATGTATATAGTACGTGTAGAGAAAGTAAAAATCTGATGTGTTCCATTCACGTGACTTTCTCTACATGTCTGTAACAAAATATTGTTTAAAAGCTTATGCTTCTATTTACTTCATGCTAATCGAATTGTCTTTTTGTAAGCAGAAGGGAAATAATGGAATACACTAGTCAAATCTTATAAAAGCTGGTTGCCATGTGGATGACATAGTTTCTTTGCATTTCCAGCCGACAAATTCCCGTATGTGAAAAGAAATCTTTTAAAACGGAATCCAATAACAAGAAACGTCTCAAAAATAGTCAACTCTACGTAAACTTTTTGTGCGTTCCATTCACACGAGCTTCTCTATATCTCTACAATAAATTATTGTTAAAAAGTTTATTCTATTTGCTTAATGCTAATCTAGCAAAAAATTAGCAGAAAGGGTCTTATAACTTGCTTCCTTGTAAGCAGAAGGGAAATAAGGGAGTACCGGAGGCTAAATCAATAGTTTAAGCTTTTAAAACCTGCTTGCTATGTAATTCCTCGCCTTTTGTTTGTATGGACAGGATTTGACAAATTCCCATATAGAAAAGTATAAGTATTTTAAAGTCTGAAACTCTAACAAGGGAATATCTCAAAAAACGGCCAACCTCACAACAAAAATGTGTATAAATTAAATTGTGTGTTTTAACGAGCTCTACATTTTTTGATTTAAGCTTTTGTCTAACTCTTACGATTTATCAATTACGCAAAATTCCACAGTTTATCCAGAATAAAGATGTCTTAAGTCTTCAGAGGCGATTCCCACCAGAAAATTCAAGTTATACATTTTGTTTGGCATGTAAATATCTTAAATATAAGAGATTTTAATCAAAATTGTTAGACATTTTTGAGAAAATCAAAATTTTCTATTTTTTTTTTCCGGTAATAGTTCCGCAGGACGTCCAGATTGAAAATGTTGAAAATACTAACCTGAGCAATAAAAATTTGCATTTAACGTGTGTCCTGTAACCCTATATTGTCTTATACAAAACTCGTCCCAAAATGTAAACATACTCCTTTTTGTAATTTTTACGAACGCACAACTATACTGCCAACCTATTTTTATCACGAAATCCGTGTGTGTTCTGCTCTATTAAGCATGTGTTGGTCGTATGTTTTGGTGAAACCACTGGAAATGCCTAAAAATTAACTAAAACAAATAATAACAAATTAATTTACACACTAACCTAAACCTAATGTAATAGAGAGAACTCTGCTTTCGTTCGCATACTTTAGTGAACGCAGTGGAAGTTACTAAAAGCAAATTCACGAAAATCAGTTTATTTGCACACATACACACACACTAACCTAGAGCTAACCGAGCGTATGCTCCCTTCGCTGGCATGCTTTTTTTAAAATGCTAGAAATGAAACAAATTACAAACATCCATTTACATACACACACATACAAACCTATACATGACGAAATAGTGGAAATTGCTAAAACTTACACGAAAATGTCTCTAAAATGAAACGGAGTGATGTTTATGGCGCTCTTTAACTACTGTGGTATTCAGCGTCCCATTTTATATTAGGCGTGAAAGATCGCTTAATTGTGCTCAGATGCCTCTCTATCAGGCTTGAGGTTCTTTTACGTGCCGTAAATCTACAACACGAGACCAACGGCTTTACTTCCCTTCCGAAGGAAGCCATGCTAAGGAATTTTACACCCGAAAAAAATCCATCGTCCTCAGCTGGTTTTGAACCCGCGACCTTGGGTATATGAAGTTAGCATGGTAACCATTACACCACGGAGAGCGACGAAAATTTCTCTATTTACAGAATTGCTATACAATCGCATTTCTTCCTCTGTGATTAAAAATGTACTATAGTCTCAAAGCCCTTAGATGTCAGTCTATACGGCAGCTTATCATGTCGCGGTATTATTTTTATTATTAATGTTGGCAGCCACCGCCATAATGAACAATAGATGCAGAAACAACGAAATCTTTGTAAACAACTGCATGAGCGCTCCTAACGGCCGAATAATATACTACGAAATATGGATCCAAAAAGGAATAAACACCTTTTTTCCATGTAAAGGGTACTTGGGGGTGGGGAGGGGATTTTCTTGAAAATCTTTGTGTCGCATCCTTAGAAGATACCAAACTTAAAAACCAACTTTTCGTTTTTCAGCTATGGTGTCCACAGACACACATATGCGAACCCTTTTCCAAAAATATTCTTTTTTTGGATTAGGGGGACCCAAAACATGTATTTCCGGTGAAATCTCGGTACCGAGATGCAAGGGTGCAAAACAATACCTTCTCTATACACTATGTACATAGTACGTGCAGGGAAAGTAAAAATACATATGCCTAAATTCTGTGTTTTAAAGAGATCCACATTTTTGTGTAGTAAGTTTTTGTTCATGTCTTACGGTTTACTAATAATTAGAACTCCAGCAAAATTCATCCAAAATGGACAGATCTTCTGAGGCTATTCCCAGTAAATACAAGATATACGCTTTATTTGTGCTGTAAATACTTTAATGTACGGTATTTTAATCAAAATCGTTAGAACCATTTTTGAGAAAATCAAAATTTTCGAAATGTTTCCACTAAAGAATAGTTTGAGTGTGGGGATTTTACTCAAAATCTTAATGTTGCATCCATACAAGATACTAAACATATATACCAAGTTTCATATTTTACCGACTTTTCGTTTTCGAGCTATCGTGTTCACAGACACTGACATACACACTAAAAGTTTTACTAAAAATACCTTTTTTTTTTTATACAAGGGACCCTAAAACGTCTGTTTCCAATGAAATCTCGATATCGAATTTTTGGGTGGAATGCAGTAGGTACCTTTTCTAGGTACAGACTATGTACATAGACATGTAGAGAAAGTAAAAATAACAGTTAAGTTGTATTGAATATAAAATCGTAAAGAATAAGGTTTATTTTCATGTATTTTGTCAAGGAAGGGGTAATGAAGTTAATGTAAATAATTAAGATTTGAATGTTTTCAAATAACTAAATGACTAATTTGTTCATATAATTGGAAATGGAAGGCAAAAGAAAGTCAAATGCATTGTGACTGTCGACAGTTATGAGATTAACTTTGAAAATGTTTCTTAATGAAGAGAAGCTGTGTGAACGCCATTTTGTATCTTAAGGGAAGCGTAGTTGGAAATGTATATAATAGCCTCATAAAAATATTTATCAACTTCAGTTTCAAAAGCAGGCCATTAAGTGATAATTTTCTATTGCAAACTTTGAATTTATTTCGCATAAAGTAAATAAATAACACATCGTTATGTATTTTAACATAACGTGTTACTAAGAACTTTATAAGTTACGTCATAATAAACATTTCTCATTTCTAATTTCTAGTACCTATATTGTTTCCCTCACGCACTAATTCTATTTGCCGCTATTTTATGTCCTCTACAGCATATAAATCATCCTAAATTTTAACATCCATTATAGTAAATGGCAATTCATTGATTTCAATTAACTACAATGGTTACCATAACAATAAAGTTCACTAACTGAATAGTAATAGAATTAAAATTGTTCACTAAATATAAGATTTGATATGCCATATTATAACTATTTCCTGCATTAAAAACGTATTTTCTTAAATAAACGTAGGTAAAGTATTGTATTCAACTAGGTACAAAAGTAGCTTTATTAACTCGTGGGTTGTAGATCACACCATTTTCAAATAAAAAAATGGCTAATTCCTTTCACATACTTGGAGATGAAGGACAAATAAAAGCCAAATGTATTGTGACTAGAATTTTTATTGTTTTCGACATAGTTAAGAGATTAACTCAAAAAAAATTCTTAGTGAAGAGAAGTGGTGTGTACGCCATTTTGTATCTAAGTTAGAAATGGACGAAAGGTAAAAATTACACACAAGTTATGACTTATTAAATTTATGCTTTTAAACTTACCTGAGTAATCGTTGCAGTCGAAGAGGAAGCTGAAAACTAACCGATTTCGGAAAAAAAGAAAATAAATTTGTACGCAATGCGTAAATTCCGACTAGCTTCCACGGCCTAACGGAAAGAACTAATTCTTGGAAGTAACGCAAGGCATCAGCACGCACTCTATACCGGAAGTATTGAACCAATATAAATGCAACATTGTTGGAACGAAACCATAGCTTCTTTAACTTTACGGAAAAAAAGTTACGGACATACTGGAACAAATTTCCTAGCAAAAAGTCGCCCCAACAGATGACGCCTTCCTGCCCCAAGTTTCGGGATGAAACACAACACTTTCTCTATTTACTGTAACTATGTGTGCTCTCTGATAATACTAACAAGAATGGCTTAGAGTGGGGGTTTATAAAAAATTTTCGAAAACCGACTTAATTAAAATCTTTAAAAAAAATCTGTGTTCCATTCACACAACTTTCCCTACATCTCTGTAACAAATTATTAATAAAAAACGTATTCTACCATGTACATCATGCTAATTGAGACAAACATAAGCGGAAATAGTTTTGTTACTTGCTTCCTTGCTATAACTAAAAGGAAAATAAGGGAATACACTAGGCTTAAGGATAGTGAAATATTTTAAAAGTTGGTTGCAATGCTTTAGAAGTTCCTTTGTATGACCTGGAGTTGACAAATTCCCGCTTGAGAAAAGTATAATCATTTTAAAACTGAAACCAATAACAAGAAATATTTATAAAACCATAAACTCACGGAAAAAAAACATGTAATAAAAACTGTGCGTTCTAACGAACTCCACTTGTTTCTTAAGCAAGTTTATGTCTATCTCATACGGTTTACCAGTTATGCAAAATTCCGAAAAAACCCATCCCGAATAAAGATGATTTCAGAAGCTATTCCCAGAAAATTCATGATATACATTTTATTTGTCACGATGTTTTAGCCAAAATCGTTAGTCATTTTTGAGAAAATCAAAATTTTCGAAAATGTTTCTGTGTAAAGGGTAGTTGGGCGTGGGAGGATATTCTTAAAAATCTTCGTGTCGCATCCTTGGATCATACTGAACCTAAATATCAAACTTGGTATTTAATAATCCTTTCGTTGTTGAGCTTTGCTGTCCAGACACACACACACACACCAAGAGGTGCGCGCGCGCGCGTGCGCACACGTACATTTTTCTAAAACCCCTATTTCTGGGTGCAGGGGTCTCAAATATACATTTCTGGTGAAATCTCGGTATCACATTTCTGCGTGCAACACATTACCTTCTCTATACACAGAGAAGTTAGGTAATAAATAATGCACGAAAATGATTTAATACACTTATTTTGCAATTACTGTGATTGTAAATTCTGATGCTAAGCATAGTTGTTTTGTTCATTCAGGGAGCAGATCGGATGCCCTCAGTTACCACTTTACTTTCTCTACACTTATGTCATAGACTGTAGAGAAGGAATTGTAATGCACCCTATATCTCGATACCGCAATTTCACCAGAAATACATGTTTTCAATCCCCTGAATATAAAAAAAACTTTTAGAAAAACATCCGTGTGTGTGGACAGCATAGCTTGAAAACGAAAAGACAGTTAAATCCCAAACTTAGTATTTAAGTTTTATATCTTTCAAGGATGCGACACAAAGATTTCCAAGAAAATTCCCCCAGCCCAATTACCCTTTCCATGTAACTTTTTTTCGAACATTTTTATTTTCTCAAAAATGTGTAACGATTTTGATTAAAATATTGTATATTAAAGAGAATTACCTGACAAATAAAATGTACATCTTGAATTTTCTGGGAATAGCCACTGAAGACTACTTTATCCTGGATGAATTTTAAGTAAATTGCATAACTGCTAAACCGTAAGAGATGGACAAACACTTACCACACAAAAAATTTAGAGCATGTTAAAACACACAATTTATTTTATACACCTTTTTTCCCCTCATGGAGTTGATCGTTTTTGAGATATTCTTTGTTTTTGGTGTGAGCTATAAAAAGCTTATACTTTTCTCATACATGAGTTTGTCAGCTCCTGTCCATACAAAAAAATCTGATGTGTTCCATTCACAGGACCTTCTCTACATCAAAGTATTGTTAAAAAGCTTATGCTTCTATTTATTTCATGCTAATCAGAAAAAATTAGCAGAAATAGTCTTACTACTTGCTTCTATGTAACTAAAATGACGAGAAGATCTTGTAAGCACCAAAGAAATGTGGGAATAGCATCAAGATAAGCCCTAAGATAAGTGACTAATCTTACATTAATTGCACATTAAGCCGCAAAGTGTTCATTCCATACAGATTGATGCTGACATACATGCTTTGTCCACCATTATGCATAAGCTACATCAAAATTGAGTAAATTTGCTACTGTTATAACAATGTAAATAAAGCCAGACAATTAAGCTGCATTATCTTTTAAATACACAGTTCAATAAACAATGCCTATTTATCATTAAATATTTAAAAAGTTGCATGCCTTAATTAATTGCAAAAGAATCAGAAAGTGGTAGATGAACAAATATAACCTACATCACTGCCTTCCTTTATATTGCAAACTGATTAATATAAGGACATGCTCTTACAATATTAGACAAAAATTAAGACTGAAATCAAAATCCTGGAGTAAAGAGAATTTGTTAATATAATATTTTTCGTACTAACTGAATTTACCACACAGCATCTGGCAAATTAAATACAATACGCAGGTAGTTAAGAAAAAAATTGTATACCTTTATAATACAAATATAAACCTTTTAATATAATAATGCCTATATTAGTATGCTTCTGAATTCCTAATTTATGATGATGTTGCTGATGGGATGGCATTACCTACAATTCTTTCTGCTAAGCACTTATGCATTACTTTTCCTGTATTTCCATTTCACAAGCTTTGCCTCTTCTTTGTAGAGGTAAGAATTACTCCGGAAGCCACAGATGATT
Source organism: Hymenopus coronatus (assembly GCA_030762935.1). Classification (NCBI taxonomy): domain Eukaryota; kingdom Metazoa; phylum Arthropoda; class Insecta; order Mantodea; family Hymenopodidae; genus Hymenopus; species Hymenopus coronatus. Next base: position 153,382,943 of record CM060897.1, on the reverse strand, counting down.
ACATTGTAATTATTTATATTTTAAAAAGCTTATTACTATTATTATTATTATTATTATTATTACTATTATTACTATCACATTCTAAAATTGAATTTCTCACCAATTTCCTAGCGTATTTCTGTCAGTCTTTCTAGCAGTGTTTACTCCTGACAGCAACAATTTATTATTATTATTATTATTATTATTATTATTATTATTATTATTATTATTAATGTACTAATAAATTTACTATACTTGTTTCAGATATAGAACTGGCTATGGGTTTCAGAAAATATCACTTAGTGAACTGATATGTTGTAAGATGCATATATATTTTTTTTTGTGAAGATTAGTATGGTCTTAGGAGTGCCTAGAGGTTGTTAAAAACAAAACTCTTTGTTATCAGAAGGACTTTAGTAGAGCATGGTACAAGTGAAATGCTTAATTAGTACTATACTACCTCGTAAAATAGTAATGAAAATTGAAATTAATTTAGTGTCACTTTTATGCCTTACATGAGATTGCTGCATATTATTTTTTTTTTAATTGTTTCATTTATATAGCCCCCTTTAACATCTAAGGTCATATCTGGGGGCTTTGCACTGGAAACAACTCATCTGTAGGTTATTTAAGTTTAGTTTAAATCATTTTATTTTCCTCAAACACACACACGCATTAACTCTCACATACATACTTCCACACTCTGTGGGAATACTTCTGGGTAAAGAAAAATTCCCCGCCCCACCCGGGAATCGAACCCAGGACCTATGGGTGAAAAGTCAGTTCGTTGACCACTCGACCATGGAGGCATTCTCATGTATTATAGTTATAAAAGCAAACAGAATAAATCTCAGGACAAAATATCAAACTTTAAGACTTACAAAAGACACATCTCCATATTAGGTAAGAAACTTCTCAGAAACTCTGTTCTGTGGCTTGGAGAAACACAATGTTCTCATACATAGGTTTCAATTGTCTATAATATTACAAATACACTTACACCATTATTAGATACACATCATTCTAGGTATCTTGCAATCAAAGCATCAACAATGCTTTTAAAATTAATTGTATGTGTACCTTTCATAATATCAAAAAATCTGATGTGTACCATTCACATGACTTTCTCTATACCCCTGCAACAAATTATTCTTAAAAAGCTTATACTTCTATTTACTTTATGCTAATCAGAAAAAAAAATAGCAGAAATAGTCTTATTACTTGCTTCCTTGTAAGTAGAAGCGAAATAAGGGACTACCATAGGTTAAAGTGATAGTCAAAAGCCGGTTGCTATGTCAATGAAGTTCCTTTGTTTATATGGATAGGAGTTGACAAGTTCCTGTATGAGAAAAGTATATGTTTTTCATAGCAGAAACCAAAAATAAGGAATGTCTCAAAAACGACGAACCCCACGAAAAAAAATTTATATAACATAAATTGTGTGTTTTAATGAGCTCTACATTTTTTGTGTAGTAAGCTTTTGTCAATCTCTTACGGTTTAGCAGTTATTCAAAATTTAGTAAAATTGATCCAGAATGAACTACTCTTCAGAGGCTATTCCCAGAAAATTCAAGATATACATTTTATTTGCCAGATAAATATGTTTAATATACGAAATTTTAATCAAAATCGTTAGAGCCGTTTTTGAGAAAATCAAAATTTTCGAAAAAAGTTCCATGTAAAGGGTAGTTGGGGATGGGGGGGGGATTTTTCTCAAAATCTTTGTGTCGCATCCCTGGAAGATACTAAACTCAAATACCAAGTTTGGTATTTTACCTGCTTTTTGTTTTTGAGTTATCGTGTTCACAGACATACGGACACACGGACACACACATTCACACACACACACACGGACCTTTTTCCGAAAATGTTTTTTTTAGATAAAGGGGACCCTAAAACATATTTCCGGGGAAATCTCGGTATCGAATATTTTGGTGGAGTGCAGTACATTCTCTATACACTATGTACATAGTGCCTATAGAGAAAGTAAAAATGACTTTCAAACAATTTGAGATTATACCATAATAAATTAACAAACAAGTAACTCATTAAAAATGTTTATTTAAAAATTTAGATTTTTTTTACAGAAAGAACTCCACTTTACTTTGTAGACCACTAAGAACATACAATAATTTATATTTAAATAGTTACATATTACACACTGCCTAAAATGGTATGAGGTTTTTGGAATTTTAAATGGTATGGCTTATAGAATACAAAATATTATGCACAAAAACCCAAAATATCATTCCTGTATATGAACTAAGTCATTACAACAGTAATTAATGGAACAGTCTACATGTGTATGGAATAGCGAAACCATACAAATGTTAACATGCAAATTTTGTGTAGGCATTAATTTTTCTAAACTGTATAAAGTGAAATGCTGGAATGTGTTTTAAAATCCTGTTTTATATTCACAAATCCTGTTGTATAATTGGAATTATAATAAGGAAATTGCTATTATTTTAATTATTATCATTATTATTTTTTTTTTTTTGAAAGGATGCTTCCATCTCAAAACCTCTCCCTAGTTACTTCTATGCATATATGAGAGGGGAAAAAAAAACTGTGGAAGGGTAGGTGAAATATAGTGCATTATTTGATGAAGGCAATTATTATGTAAAAGTTATAGAATAAAGAGATATATACCTAAATATTACATTGAAAAGATGCATGTATTTTTAGTACATTATTGTTTGCAATATTACCAACATGATAACTGTTTCATATTCGTATAGCTTTAAAATAAAGGTGTGTTTATTCTGATAGGAAGAAATTGAATGCCACTTAATTAAAACCTTTTACATGCATAGAATATATTGAATTATTGTTTTTCTTATACATTTAAGGATTATATGATTAATTTTTCAGGCCTTGTGTGATTTATACCATTAATCTGATGCATAATATTCATTATGAAAAATGAATGTTAAGTTTAGCACATAATTTTTTCTCTGCAATGGTTCTTTGGAGTCTTATCACAGTGTAATATGATCTCAAGTATCTCAATTTGCTTTTAATCAAATTAGAACTGATAGCATGAAACTTTATGCGGTTTGGCTTTTTTCATACATTTGCAATTTTGTTTTCAGAACCAAAATTTTCAGGAAATATTGACATTATCACTTAATGTTTAATAAAATCAAGAAAAATTATAGACTAGTGTTTAATTTTTCTCTGCATAAAAATGAATAGTCCAGAATAACTAGTGCCTCATAATATGTAGCATAATCATAAGTTAAAATAAGAACTGAAGCTTTCCTGGCGACATATTAATTCAAAATCTTCTCGGGCTTCTAACCAGGTAAAAATTAGCTTGATACCAACGTTTCGAAGAAGTGCATCTTCCTCGTCTTCAGGGTGAACTGATGGATTGAGCTTGCGGCTCTTATAAATACCGGTTTTTAGTATAGTTAGCCGTTCCGAAATATTCCTTCTTTTAGGTTTCAGTTTTAAACTTCTTAAAACTTTCCTGGAATGAAAACTAGGTCTTTCGTTTCATCTCCTTTTCTTTTTTTCTTATTGGATTAACACGTCTTTTAAACTGATAGTTCATACCGAACGATGAATGAACTTGGTGAAATGAGCTCAAATGATCTTGGGCTCCATGGAGCTTAAAATTACTCGACATTCGTCTTCTTCTCAGGATAAGGGAAAACCCAGAAAAAAAACCCTTATCCGGGTAATTTAACCCTAAGCGAGATTCTAACTCGCGATCTGTTGATGTGAGGCAGACACGCTTCCACCACACCATCCATGCGGGCCTTATCTCTTTTGTTTTGCTCCTTGTCATGTAAATAGAATACAATGCCAATTGTTTCATATAGCGCTTCCCTTCTAATTGCAAGTAATAAGACTATTTCTGATAATGCTAATCTTGTTTAACACGATGTGGATAAAATAATAATGTTGTAAGAACAGTCTGCACAACAGACAGAGAAAGTCATGTGAGTAGAACACATTGATTGTTCCTATAGAATGGGACGCTGAGAACCACAGCAATTAAACAGTGTCCATTAATAAAGCTCAGTTTAACTTAATTTTATTTCCAAAGATACACGACGATTTTTAGAAATATCCTTACCTCATATTACCCTTCCCATTGATACTTTTTAGAAATGTTACATTTTCTAAAAATGGCTGGACCGATTTTGATTAAAATCCTGTGCATTAAATATGTTTATGTGGCAAATATGTACTTAACTTTTAGAAATGTTACATTTTCTAACAACGGCTGGACCGATTTTGATTAAAATCCCGTGCATTGCGCGTGTAGGGGTTATTCCTTTCCCCCCACTTCTACCTCCCCCCACTCCTCAAACCACAACATAGACGGCTGGTTCGGCCGTGCGCATGATAAAAAATCTGATGTGTACCATTCACATGACTTTCTCCATATCCCTGCAACAAATAATTCTTAAAAAGCTTATACTTCTATTTACTTTATGTTAATCAGAAAAAATTAGCAGAAATAGTCTTATTACTCGCTTCGTTGTAAGTAGAAGCGAAATAAGGGACACCCGTAGGTTAAAGTGATAGTCAAAAGCTGGTTGCTATATCAATGACGTTCCTTTGTTTATATGGATAGGAGTTGACAAGTTCCTGTATGAGAAAAGTATACATTTTTCATAGCAGAAACCAAAAATAAGGAATGTCACAAAAACGACGAACTCCACGAAAAAAATGTATATAACATAAATTGTGTGTTTTAATGTGCTCTACATTTTTTGTGTAGTAAGTTTTTGTCCATCTCTTACTGTTTAGCAGTTATTCAAAATTTAGTAAAATTCATCCAGAATAAACTACTCTTCAGAGGCTATTCCCAGAAAATTCAAGATATACGTTTCATTTGTCAGGTAAATATGTTTAATATCTGAAATTTTAATGAAAATCGTTAGAGCCATTTTTGAGAAAATCAAAATTTTCGAAAAAAGTTCCATGTGAAGGGTAGTTGGGGGTGGGGGATTTTTCTCAAAATTTTCGTGTCGCATCCCTGGAAGATACTAAACTTAAATACCAAGTTTGGTATTTTACCGACTTTTCGTTTTTGAGTTATCGTGTTCACAGACACACGGATACACACACACACACACACACACACACGGACCTTTTTGTGAAAATGTTTTTTTTTTTTTTTTGGATATTGGGGACCCTAAAACATATATTTCCGGTGAAATCTCGGTATCGAATTTTTGGTGGAGTGCAATACTTTCTCTATACACTATGTACTAGTGCATATGGAGAAAGTAAAAACTTAGAAATCGTGACGCACGCACGGGTTCCAGTAGTCCAAGCCCTACCGTCATTTCTATACTTGAAACAGGAATAATACACAGATAAGTACATAAATAATAATAATTATTAATAATAATAATATTAAAAATAATGATACTAAATAATTGTTACTGTCAGATGTAAACTCTGCCAACCAGACTGCTAGAAAGACTGACCTTAGAAAATTTGTGAAAAATGTAATTTTAGAAGGTGAAAACAAGAATAAACTTTTTAAAATATCAACAATTAGAATGTAGTCATCCGTGGCTTCCGGGATAATTCTTACCTCCACAAAGAAGAGGCAAGCTTGTGAAGTGGAAATGGAGGAAAAGCAATGTATAATGTGCTTAGCAGAAAAGATTGTAGGTAATGCCATTCCATCAGCTTCTTAATCATGAATTAGCAATTCAGAAGTGTGCATTACTATATTAAAAGGTTTATATTTGTATTATAAAGGTATACAATTTTTTCTCAACCACCTGCGGTTATAAAAATATTTAATTTGCAGGATGCTGTGTGGTAGGCACTTAAATTCAGTTATCACGAAAAATATTATATAAACAAATTCTCTTTACTCCAGGCTTTTGATTTCAGTCTTATATTTTTGCCCATTTTAAGAACATGTCCTTATTTTAATAAATTTGCAATAAAAAGGAAGGCAGTGATGTAGGTTATGTTTGTTAAAAAAAAATGGCGTTTTATTTATGGACGCTCTTTAACTGCTGTGGTTCTCAGCGTCCCATTCTATACTGGGCGTGAAAGACCGCTTAATTTTGCTCAGAGGCCTCTCTATCAGGCTTGAGGTTCTTTTACGTGCCGTAAATCTACGACACGGGACCCACGGCTTTACTTCCCTTCCGAAGGAAGCCATGCTAAGGATTTTTTTTTTTTTTTGTTCATCTGATATACCGCTTTCTGCATCTTTTGTCATTAATTAATGCGTGTAACCTTTTAAGTATGTATTGATAAATGGGTATTGCTTACTGAACTGTGTATTCAAAAGATAATGCAGCTTATAAACACTTAAACTTCCTGGTGTTATTTACATTGTTATAACAGCAGCAAAAGTACTCAATTTTGATGTAGCTTATACATAATGGTGAGCAAAGCAGGAAGTGTCAGCACCAATCTATACGGAATGAACACATTGCGGCTTATAAATATGGTTTCATGTGAAATGTAACAAGTTTAGAGATTGAGATAATCGTGATTATTTGTGTTTTATTTACATTTACTTGCACTGTCAGTTTAGCTTTCAAATACGTATTAATGTGCAATTAATGTAAGATTATATTGGTACCTTAGGGCTAATTTTGATAATATTCCCATATTCTTTGGTGCTCACATCTTTCATGCCATTTTACGATACATAGTTGCATTCTCATGTATTGTCTGTCATGTTTGCGATCGTTCTTGGAGTTTCTGAGCTTTGGGGGACTTAAAACTATTAGATTTATAAACGAAATTGTAATATAATAAAAATAAATTATAAATTAACAGAAATGTCAAGAATAAAACAAGTTAGTTCAACAATAAATTGTATATTACATATAATTTCAAATATGGCGCAGAATCCATAGAATGACAGAAAACAATGACGTAGAAAGATGAGAATGCGCGCGGGTAATTTATGGGACGTTCTCTCAGGCACACTAGCGCCTCCTCCTTCTCACACGGCAGCCAGCGGAAACATATGCGAGTCCAGTTCGGTCAATGGAGTTGGACAGGGATGTTATTGTCCTTCGATTTTGTATATTCGATGTTCAAATGTTTTGTTCTTGTTGCATTCCAAAGTTCAAATCACGGATGCAATATTTATTATTCCTTGTGGCTTCGTTGTGTATAAGTGTTTTGGTTTTCTCTCTGCGATTTTGTTTTTTATAAACAAGTATCCTGGTTACATGTTGCTTTTCTTGGTTAAGGCAATCGACGGCGAAACTAATAATACGAGTGCATATAAGTTTTCGCGTAGAATCATAGGCGCATAAATATTTGCAGCGGGATGACTGATTTATTTCCGTCAATTCTATTGGAGAGAAATAATATGTTTTATTCTGAGGAATTAGCAGAATTCTCCGTCCCATTTATAAATTTCCTAGTGATAGAATTTTGCCGTTCAAAAGGAAAAACACTGAATTGCAAAAAGTGATCGCAATTTCGTACATGAGTTGTAAAAGTTACGTGAAAATAAAAATCAATTTCTCAAAAGCATCTGCGAAATGGATTATTTAAGAAATTTCAACTCACTTAAATAGCCTGGACCTGAAGAGTCCGTAGAATGCCCTGAGATAAGAGTGGATTGCCGTCGATTTCCGCCAGTTTCTATTTCAAATTTGGCGCCGAATCAAAGGGGCTCAGGGATATAAAAGAAGAAGCCAGTGGAACACCAAATAGGAGATCCAAAAGGAGGAAAAGAAGCTTCCAGTTTTAACTCCAAGAGTTCGGGTGACAATAATTCTACAGGAAGCAGAGAGCGGTGGCACCCGAACATCCCGTAACAAGCAGGAGGACATCAGGGACGATCGGCTAGCAGTTGCAGGGAACGGAGCGAAATAAGTTACCACCAGGGTCGTTATCGTGTTCATCGCTCCATAGTTTTCAGGTATATAAGTGCATTTTTTGTTTGTTTTGTTTTGTTTTAAACTTTGTATTTTCAGACTGTATATTTTTTCATCACATCGCTGGTGAGTGCAACATATATTTTTATTCTTATTGTAAATACATTGATTATTACTATATCTTGGTTCCACCCGCTTAAACTACCACTAAAGCTATTTAGGTATAAGTTTTTTTTAACTTTTACTCACCGTAACATTGTATTACTAACTTTTAAAAACATATATTGTTTATTTTTGGACTTAAAGTTTCAAAAAGTACGCGATTTACATTAAAATATACCAAAAGTATTCCTTTGCTTAACTTTTTTACAACAATTTCTATTGTTTCATTAGCTATCAGACAGGTGGTGTCTAAATCGTTCATAGTTGAAGTTCATGTTGCAACATTCAGAACTACCAATATTTGAAAACTGCCATTAAAAGGTTGTGGAACTATCATTGGTGGTTTTTTATTAGATCACTAGAGTCGTTTTATAATTGATTTTAAGGCATGAGTTTTTTTGTTTTTTTTTACATCGTGGCGATGATTTGAGAACATTATTTATAAAAAATCTGATGTGTTCCATTCACATGACTTTCTCTACATCTCTGTAAATAGTTATTGTTAATAAGCTTATCTTTTATTTATTTCATGCTAATCGAGAAAAATTAGCAGAAATAGTCTTATTTCTTGCTTTATTGTAAGTAGAAGCGAAATAAGGGAGTACCATAGGTTAAAGTGAAAGCCAAAAGCTGGTTGCTATGTGACTGATGTTCCTTTGTTTGTATGGACAGGAGTTTACAAATTCCTGTATGAGAAAAGTATAAATTTTTCAAAGCTGAAACCAAGAAAAAGGAATATCTCAAAAACGATCAACTCCAAGAAAAAATGTATGTAACATAGATTGTGTTTTTTAACGTGCTTTACATTTTTTGTGGGTTAAGTTTTTGTCCATATCTAACGGTTTAGTAGCTATGAAAAATTCATCCAGAATAACGTAGTCTTCAGAGGCTATTCCCAGAAAATTCAAAATATACATTTTATTTGTCAGGTAAATAACTTTAAATTATTACTATATCTTGGTTCCACAACTTAAACTTCCATTAGAACTATTTAGGTATTAGTTTTTTCACTTCTACTCACCGTAATATCGTATTACGAAGTTTTAAAAATGTATCTTGTCTATTTTTGGCCTTTAACTTCCAACAAAGTACGCGATTTATACTAAAATATACCAGAAGTATTTGTTTTCTTTACTTTTTTACAGCAATTTCTAATGTTTCAGTAGCTATCAGACAGGTGGCGTCTAAATCGTGCATAGTTGACGTTCATATTGTAAAATTCAGAACTACCAATATTTGAAAACTAGTTATCACTAGCCATTAAAAGGTTGTGGAACCATCAATGAACTGTTCACTATTCGGCCACTAGAGTCCTTTATAGTTGATTTTGAGGCATTTGTTGCAACATGAGGGTGATTGCCAGCATTAATACAAAAAATACCGTGATTCTAAAAGTCATTCTATGTGTTTAGAGTTCTGAATCAATTATTGTTGTGTAAATATGTGATTTTCGTGTAATTTATTTTTAGTGATTTTCCTTTACTTTGGTTTCAATAATATTTACTCGTTTTATCAAAGCATGCGAGCGAAGCGAGCATGCGCTGTGTTAGGTTTAGTTTAGTGTGTGTGTGTAAATAAACTTATTTTCATGTACTTTGGTTTTAATAATTGCTACCGGTTTTACCAAAGCATGCGAGCGAAGGGAGCATGCGCTGTGTTAGGTTTAGGCTAGTGTGTGTGTAAATAAACTTATTTTCACATATTTACAGCCTTGGCACTCCATTATTACTGTGTGAATGTTGGTGACTTTTGAGCTTCACCTTTTTTTTTTTTTTTTTTTTTTTCTTTCTTTGTTGTTTGGTGACTTTATCTACGTTGGTAGCATTGTAATTTCATTGTTTCTTGACCATAAATACTTACTTCCCGCCTAGCAACAGCTATTAAATCTTCCCCCACCATGAACATTTTCCTGAAGTTTGCTATTTAAGAAAGTGTTACAGGGTGGGAGGGGTGGCTTATTCCAATTGCAGATGAACACATATTAGCTCCTACATACTCTGAAGTGGATTATAAGGTTAGTTTCAATTCTTAAAGATTTATATTTGTGCTGGTCTGCAAGGCATTAAAAGGAATAATCCTTAAAGGAAGTCAAAGTGATCCAATATCAATAGCAGGGGCAAGTCTTCTGTGATAAAATGTTCAAAAAAATGAAACGAAGAAAAATACTTCTGAAATAATAAAAAGGATTATTCCTCTGGTATAGCTTTACCAACTTTAATATACGAAATTTTAATCAAAATCGTTAGAGCCATTTTTGAGAAACTATAAACTTTAGACAAAACTTCTATGTAAAAGGCAGTTGGGGGTGGGGGGATTTTTCTCAAAATCTTCGTGTCACATCCCTGGAAGATACTAAACTTAAATACCAAGTTGGGTATTTTATCTACTTTTGGTTTTTGAGTTATCGTGTTCACAGACACACACCCACACGGACCATTTTCTGAAAATGCTTTTTTTTAGATAAAGGGGAACCTAAAACATATATTTCCGGTGAAATCTCGGTATCGAATTTTTGGGTGGAGTGCAATACCTTCTCTATACACTACGTACATAGTGCGTATAGAGAAAGTAAAAATCTGATGTGTTCCATTCTATGATTCTCTATAGCTCTGCAACGAATTGTTGTTAAAAAGTTTATGCTTCTATTTACTTCATGCTAATTGAGAAAAAATTAGCAGAAATAGCCTTATTACTTGCTTCCTTGTAAGTAGAAGCGAAATAAGGGAGTACCATAGGTTAAAGTGATAGTAAAAGCTTGTTGCTATGTGACAGGCTCCTTTGTTTGTATGGACAGTTTACAAATTCTTGTGTAAGAAAAGAATAAGCTTTATAAGGGTGAAATCAGAAAAAAGGAATAACTCAAAAACGATCAACTCTACGAGAAAAATTTATATAACGTGAATTGTGTGTTTTAACGTGCTCTACATCTTGTGTGGTAAGTTATTGTCTATCTCTTACGGTTTAGCAGCTATGCAAAATTCCGTAAAATTCATCCAGAATAAAGTAATCTTCAGAGGCTATTCCCAGAAAATTCAAGATATACATTTTATTTATCAGGTAAATATCTTCAATATATAACATTTTAATCAAAATCGTTAGCCATTTTTTAGAAAATCAAAATTTTCGAAAAAAGTTGCATGTAAAGGCTAGTTTGGGGTGGGGGAATATTTCTCAAAATCTTCGTGTTGCATCCCTGGAAGATACTAAACTTAAATACCAAGTTTGGTATTTTACCGACTTTTCGTTTTTGAGTTATCGTGTTCACAGACACACGGACACACTGACGCACGGACACACGGACACACACACGCACACACACACGGACCTTTTTGTGAAAATGCTTTTTTTTTTAGATAAAGGGGACTCTAAAACATATATTTCCGGTGAAATCTCAGTATCGAATTTTTTGGTGGAGCGCAATACTTACTCTATTCACTATGTACATAGTGCGTATAGAGAAAGTAAAAATGTATTCTAAATGGTTGCCATGTATGCATATAATACAATAATCATATTTTATTTTTATATAATTATTAATAACTATTACATTGATAATTGGAAAAGTATCATCTGACATTACATCAATGTCACATAATGAAATATTTATTTATACATTTTACCACTGACTTTTGATACTCTTTGTTTATATGTGCATGCAAATAAGGAAGTACATATGCTTTTATGGAGCATATTAAGTATAGCACAGTGACGAACAGGACTCAAAGGACAAATGATGTCTATTCTGCTGTTTTTGTAACCCGTGCTTTTAGCACTAGAGCTTTATACATTGTTTTTTGTTTGTGTTTTACTTTCTCTACACTTATCATGTACATAGTGTATAGAGAAGGTATTGCACTCCATTCAAAAATTCTATTCCGAGATTTCACCGGAAATATGTTTTAGGGTTCTCTGTATCAAAAAAAGGTTTGCGTGTGTGAACGTGTCGGTGAACACGATATCTCAAAAACGAAAAGTCAGTAAAATACCAAATTGTGCATTTAAGTATAGTATCTTCCAGAGATGCGGTACGAAGATTGAAAGAAAAATCCACCCACCCCAAACTGCCGTACATTAAAGATATTTATATGGCAAATGAAATGTAAGAGATAGACAAAAAATGTAGATCACGTTAAAACACAGTTTGTCATATACGTTTTTTAAGTGCAATTGTCCATTTCTGAGATATTCCTTGTTAGATACATAGAAACCTATTTCTACCACATGGCAACCAGCTTTTAAAAGATTTTACTATCGTTTTAAGCTAGTGTATTCCCTTATTTTCCATTTACTTACAAGGAAGCAAGTAATTAAAATAATTTCTGCTATTTATCTCGATTATATGTAAAGTAGCTAGAAGAATATGCTTTTTAACAATAACTTGTTATAGCGATGTAGAGAGTCTTCTGAATGGAACACATCAGATGTTTTGTGTATATGCCTTGACAAGTTCTATGTTCAGAGGCTTGCTGGCCTAAACGAACCTACAGAATGCTATTTAATCTAATCTAGATAAACATAAACAGAATTAGTCTTATTATTACTTGCTTCCTTGTAAGTAGATGGTAAATAAGGAATGCACAGCCTAAAGCAATAGTCAAGTCTTTTAAAAGCCGGTCACCTCGTGAAACAATTGAAATTTCATCTCTTTAATTGCCAGGAATAAATAAGAGAGAAGCGAGAAGAAAGATGTGTTCCCGTTCGAGCAATTATTGCGGCCAAAAATTGAAATCAATTATCCAAAATACCTAGAAAATGGTTAACTCTACCAAAAAAAATGTATATGCATTGTGCGTTTTAATGATATCTACATTTTCTGTGTAGTTTTTTTTTCCCCATCTCTTATGGTTTGCCAGTTATTTAGAAGTAATTCCAGGATGAAGAGGTCTTCAGAGGCTATTCCCACAAAATTTAAGATCCACATAGCGCTTGTTATAAAAATATTTTAAATATAGTGTTTTAATAAAACAATATAGAGCCATTTTTGAAAAATATAAACAATTTAGAAAAATGTTCCATGTAAAGGGTAATTGCTAAGTTTGGTATTTAACCGACTTTTCGTTTTTGAGCAATGCTATTCACAGACACACTGATTTTTCTAATTATTTTTTCGGACTCAGGGGACTTCAAAACATATTTCCGGTGAAATCTCGGTATTGAATTTTTGGGTGGAATTAAATACCTTCTGTTCATTCTATGTATATTGTACATGCGGACTAGAGAAACTAAAAATTGCCTCTTCTTTCCAACGTGTGACGCGGGATTTTTTCTAAGTGCAACTTGAGCGGAATATTTTTGTTGAAAATTAGAACCACTTTGTTGTTAGTTGCTGGTCTAGGCCCTAAGGCACAAAGCGTAGCCCAGGGATCTGTGAAGCTCGAACCTCAATTTTTCCAAGAAGAAAAATCAAAACTTGTGGTAATCTGGCGAATTTCACATCTGAACACCTTAATGTTTTCAACACTTTCAAATATGGATCGCCAGTAGAAGTCACTTTCTTATGGCTTGTGTGTGTTACATGTGTGTTTTCGTTCGTCTGTGTGCTGCAACCATTATATAGCTTTACCGAAAAATTTCTTGCCGTTTCGCGTCACACATTGCAAAGAACCCCTAAAAATTATGCTAAAGTGATAGTCAAAAGCTGGTTACTATGTGACTGAAGTTCCTTTGTTTGTATGGACTAGTTGACAACTTCCTGTATGAGAAGAGTGTAAGCTTTTCAAAGCAGAAACCAAAAACAAGGAATATCTAAAAAACGACCAACTCCTCGAAAAAAATATATGTATAACACATTGTGTGTTTTAATGTGCTCTACATTTTTGTGCGGTAATTTTTTGTCTATCTCTTATGGTTTAGCAGCTATGCAAAATTCTGTATAATTTATGCAAAATAAAGTAGTCTTCAAAGGCTATTCCAGAAAATTTAAGTTATACGTATTATTTGTCAGGTAAATATCTTAAAGATATGACATTTTACTCAAAATCGTTAGAGCCATTTTTGAGAAAATTAAAATTTTCGAAAAAATGTCCATGTAAAGGGTAGTTCGGGGTGGGGGGATTTTCTTGCAAATCTTCGTGTCGCATCCTTGCAGGATACCAAACGTAAATACCTAGTTTGGTATTTACGGTCTTTTCGTTTTTGAGCTGTGCTGTCCACATACAGACACATATGGACGTTTTTCCAGAAATGTTTTTCTTGGGTTCTGGGGGACCCAAAACATGCATTTCCGATTAAATCTCGATATCGAATTTTTGGGTGCATTACAATATCTTCTCTATATACTATGTACATAGTACGTGTAGAGACAATAAAAATATTCCATATAAACGGTAGTTTGCGATGGATGGGGAATTTTCCGAAAAAACCCTACGCATCGCATATTAGCAAGATGCTAAACTCAAATACCAAGTGTTGTAGTTAACGTACTTTGGTCTATAGTGATGCTGTTCACACACACACACACACATTCACACACACCTTATTCTAGAAACGCTTTTTCTGGGATTCACGTAATCTCAAAACATGCATTTTCGATAAAATATCACTTGCATTTCTGGATGGAATGCAATATCTTTTCTACCTATTATGTACATTATACGTCATAGAGAAACTAAAAATACAAGCAAGCATAAAATATGAAGACTGAATGATTAATAAGATTATAAACAAAACTATTAAGTGGTACATAATAGGAATATACTCTACTAGATCACAAATGAATATACTGCTGACACTCTTTCTTTTGTTCTTGGTAATCTGCAATATCGTCCAAGATTAAAGGCCAAAAATAAATGTGTATTCATTAAAGTTCGAAGGCTTTCACGGCCGGTGTTAGAATCACTTATAGAAAACAAAACCGGGCTTGTAGGCCGTGGTCCACTGGGCTTCTCCCTTCGTTCCCCAGTGGACCACGGCCTACAAGCCCGGTTTTGTTTTCTATAAGTGATTCTAAATGTGTATTGTTTATGTAAATAAGAAAGTAAGTTCTATTTATGGAGTTCTTTAATGCTACTGTTCTCAGCATCCCATTTAGGCGTGAAAGACCACTTAATTTTCCACAGTGGCCGCTTTATCAGCTTTGAGGCTTTTCGTGCCATAAATCCACAACACGGGACCAAAGTCTTTACTTCTCTTCCAAAGGAAGCTATGCCATAGATTTTTATGCCCGAAAAAAATTCATCGCCTCCACCAGAATTTAACCTGCGATCTTGGGAACTAAAGGCTATCATGTTACCCCTAAACCACAGAAGACTATTGCTATTGCAGTTTTTTACTTTCTCTATACGTACTATGTTCATAGTGTATAGAGAAGGTATTGCACTCTACCAAAAAATTCGATACCGAGATTTCACCGAAAATATATATTTTATGGTCCCCTGTATCCAAAAAAAGTATTTTTTGAAAAAGATCCGTGTGTGTGTGTGTGTGTGTGTGTGTGTGTGTGTGTCCGTGTGTCTGTGAACACGATAACTAAAAGACGAAATCTCTCTAAAATACCAAACTTGGTAATAAATGTAAAAAGAAGCTAGTAACAGTGAAGAATAACACAAATATTAATATAAAAATAATAGTTGCAACAAATCTTCACTTATCTTTTGGAATCCTTGCTTGGACTAGTTTCGCAATGATTTCATTGCATTATCAACATTATCATTGGTATTTAAGTTTGGTATTTTCCAGGGATGCGACACGAAGATTTTGAGAAAAATCCCCCCACCCCAAACTACCCTTTACAAGGAACTTTTTTCGAAATTTTTGATTTTCTCAAAAATGGCTTAAACGATTTTGATTAAAATTTCGTATATTAAATATATTTACAAGACAAATAAAATGAATATATTCAATTTTCTGGGAATAGCCTCTGAAGAGTACTTTATTCTGAATGAATTTTACGGAATTTTGCATAACTGCTAAACCGTAAGAGATGGAAAGAAATTTACTATATGACAAATGGAGAACACTTTAAAACCCGCGTTTATATTAAATACGCTTTTTTCGTGGAGTTGGTCGTTTTTGAGACATTCCTTGTTTTTGGTTTCTGCTTTGAAAAATATACTTTTCTCATACAGGAATTTGTCAACTGTGTCCATACAAACAAAGGAACTTCACTGGCATAGCAACAAGCTTTTGATTATCACTTTAACCTATTGTACTCTCTTATTTCGCTTCTACTTACAAGGAAGCAAGTAATACGACTATTTCTGTTAATGTTTGTGATTAGCATGAAGTAAATAGAAGTATAAGCTTTTTAAAAATAATTTGTTGCAGAGATGTAGAGAAAGTCATGTGAATGGTACACATCAGTTTTAATTTTTGGATACAGGGGACCCTAAAACGTGTGTTTCCGGTGAAATGTCGGTGCAATGCCTTCTCTATACAGCATACATAGCACGTGCAGGGAAGGTAAAAACGATAAATACCAAATTTGGTATGCAAGCTCAGCGTCTTCCAAGGATGTGACACAAATATTTCCAAGAAAATACCCCACCCTCAACTACCATTTTATTGGAAACATTTTTGAATTTTTTTTATTTTTATCGAAAATGGCTCTAACGATTCTGATAAAATATCGTATATTAAATATATTTACATGAGAAATAAAACATATATCTTGAATTTTCTGGGAATGGTTTCTGAAGACATGTTTATACTTGCTGAACTTTACATCATTTTGTACAACTAGTAAACTGTTAGACAGTTGCTACACAAAAAAATCTGCTGTGTTCCATTCACATGACTTTCTCTATATCACTGCAGCAATGTATTGTTAAATAGCCAATGCTTCTATTTAGTTCAGACAAATGATCGAGAAAAATGAATATATATACTTGCTTCCTTGTAAGTAGAAGCGGAATACGGCTGTAGCATAATCAAAAGCTGTTTGCTATGTGGCTGAAGTTCTTTTGTTTGTATTGACAGCAGTTGACAAATTCCTGTTTGAGACAAATATAAATGTTTTAAAGCATAAACCAAAAACAAGGATATCTGAAAAACGATGAACTCCACGAAAAAAAAAATGATATAACTTAAATTGTGTGTTTTAATGTGCTCTACATGTTTTATATGGTAAGTTTTTGTCCATCTCTTACGGTTTAGCAGTTTTAACAAATTCTGTAAAATTCATCCAGAATAAAATAGTCTTCAGAGGCCATTCCCAGAAAATTCAAGATATAAATGTAGCTAAAATACCAAACTTGGTATTTAAGTTCAGTATCTTCCAGGGATGCGACACGAAGATTCTGAGAAAAATACCCCCATCCCAAACTACCCTTTACCCTTGGAAATTTTTTCTTAAAAGTGGCTGTAACGATTTTGATTAAAATATCGTATATTAAAGATGTGTTTACCTGACAAATAAAATGTATATCTTGAATTTTCTGGGAATAGCTTCTAAAGACCTGTTTATTCTGGATGAATTTTGCTTAATTTGGCATAACTAACAAACCGTAAGAGATTGACAAAACCTTACTATACAAAAAATGTAGGCCTTGTTAAAATACACAATTTACGTCATATACATTTTTTTCGTGGAGCTTACCGTTTTCGAGGTATTCATTGTTATTAGTTTCAGTTGTGAAGTACTTATACTTTTCTCAGACGGGAGTGTCCGTTTTAATTTTGTTCTACTCCTAGCCAAGAAAAGAAGGCATTTGTAATGACAATCGCATAACGACAGTTTTTAAAACATTTGTCTATTGATTTAGCCTAGTGTATTCCCTTACTTTCTTCCTACTTATAAGGAACTAAGTAATAAAAACATTGTGCTGAATACCTCGATTAACAAGGTGCAAAAAGAAGAATTATCTTATGTAAGAAGTTTGTAGAACGGCTAGAGAAAGTCATGTGAGTGTAACACATCATATTTTTCTCATACAACTCCGGCCATACAAAGTCAGTTTAGTCACATAGCAAACAGATTGTAAAAGATTTGACTATCACTTAAACCTATGGTATTCCCTTATGTCTCTTCTACTTACTAGGAAGCGAGTAATAAGACTATTTCTGCTAACAGTTCACGATTATCATAAAATAGATAGAAGAATAAGCTTTTTACAATATTTTGTTTCAGAGATGTAGAGAAAATCATGTAAATCAGTGATGGCCAATTAGTAATGCACACAGGGCCAAAATACCATACCCTCATTATTTTCGAGGAATTCTAAAATGTATATACAGTTTCCTCCTGCAGTATCCAAGAAAAGGTTAGTAGGTACGTGCGTATCTTTAATTTATACTTATGCTTAGCCTTTACTATACTCGCTCCTTCCGTAATATATATTGTACTCGGATTGAAATGAAGTTTTATTTATGGATGCTCTTTAACTGCTGTGGTTCTCAGCGTCCCATTCTACATTGGGCGTGAAAGACCGCTTAATTTTGCTCACAGGCCTCTCTATGAGGCTTGAGGTTCTTTTACGGGCCGTAAATTTATGCCGTCCTCCTACGGGTTTGAATCTGCGATCATGGGTGCTCGGATTAGCATTAGTAAAACAGATACTATTCCCAAATTATGAAATTCCGGAATTTCAGGTTTAAAAATATTGTGTATCTCGGCTAATAATTTATACCTATGCTTAGCCTTCGCTATACTTGCCCTACCGTAATAGATACTCTACTGGGATCCACATCAGTAAGACAGATATTATTCCCAAAGAATGAAATTCCGGAATTTCAGGTTTAAAAATATTATGTAGCTCGGCTTATTTCAAATTGGAAAAGCAAACCTAACCAACGTTTAATAAAATTCACACATTCACTCACATGAATACTTCCAGACCTCTGGCGAAATGGAGTAATTATGGCTAAAGAAAAACTACCCGCTACAATCAGGAATTGAACTAGGGACCTCCGTGCAAAATGCAATTGATTAAAGCGAAACAAATCTTAAGTTTGTATATTTCCCATCAAATTACACATACATCAGTTCGGGGATATTCCTTGAACAGTTAAGTATGCTTGATTTTAAATTACTTTCTGTATTTTCACCATAATCTGCACATTCCACTTTCCTTTTCCACTACAGACACCACGATATGATGTGTTAAAAGATAATGTTGGTATCGGCTGGCACCCAGCGGAAACAATGTTCCGATGATGGTACTCCGCCTAGCAGATGGAATAATATTTAGAGCCGTTTGCAGAATACCCACAGTTTTTTGCATGGCTGAAGCCTTCTCTTAGACAAATTCATCTACTTTATTTTCAAACTTAAATATTATTTTCTGCAAATGAACAAGCAATTGCTTAAAACTGTGATATCAAATGGTAATTTTTAATCGGCATCT
Source organism: Hymenopus coronatus (assembly GCA_030762935.1). Lineage (NCBI taxonomy): Eukaryota > Metazoa > Arthropoda > Insecta > Mantodea > Hymenopodidae > Hymenopus > Hymenopus coronatus. Next base: position 153,363,685 of record CM060897.1, on the reverse strand, counting down.
CAATTCAGTCACCCCATCTCAGCCCTGGAGTTCATGGAGGAAATTGTCCTAAGCTGCTAGAATTTTACCTGTCTTAAATGGTGGTAAATTTGGAGTTTTATATAAATAATTTAGAATGTTCTGGTAAGGAAAATTGGTTTCAGAGAAGAGCTATACTAAATTCTCAAATTTGTTTTAGAAAGAACAATATGGTGCCAACACTTTTCTATAAATGTATTTATTACCTATCTTCATTTCTTCTAATTTTGGCTTTTGCCAAGCATTTATCATTTTCTTTTTCTTTCCAGATTTTGAAAATCTTATATTTGTATGGTGGTACTACCTAGAGCAAAGAGCATGAATGGACATTGCAGCACCTTCAAAAGCCAAATACTATAAGTAAGGAATAGATTTTATTAATTGCTATAATAGCGTATCAGGGATTGGAAAGCAGAAGGAAGTGAATTCAATATATAACAATACTAAATATTTAGCATTCAACATTTCACGTGAAGATAAAAGTAATTACCTTGCTTATTTGTAAAACTTTTAAATGCTTGCATGAGTTGAGTGCTGTTATTGCTAGTAATACGTTCAGATTAAGTAAATAACCCACCATAAACGCCCAGATTCTACAAGGCAGGCCAAAAGAAAACTTTTCCAGCAACTCTAAACTCATGTTGAATATTTTAGAATTTATAAAAACGTTGTAAATTTCCAGGAATTTTTTACAATTTGACATTGTTTTGCACAATATTACAAAAGAATAAATTTTCACCATTAATTATCTATTTAAAATCACAGAAAGCATTATTTCACCTCATTCAGTATTAAATTGATGCTATATACCATGTGCCAGCATAATCAAATGCAAGAGTCAAAATAAACATACTTTGAAAATTATGTATATATATATATTCTCAAGATTCGTAAGGTGATCAAATGCTAAATAGCATACTTTTATATAATAAGACCTATTAATAATAAAATGTGATAAAGCATATGACATTTTCTTGATTTTTATTTCATTGAATCATTACACATATCTGATTATTTCAACCAGTTCCAAATCATAATCTTTTAAATTCAAAATGTAATTATTGAATGGAATTTGTCTGACTCACATGGATACTGGGACTTTTAAAATGGCTATTAGTAAAAAGTTTTTTGATTTTTGTGCATTATCTTGAAATGGTATGGCAAATGAGAATATTTACCTAATTAATTCAATATTTCTGCATTGTGACCATTTTTCTTTTAGCAGAAATGCAAGTTTTCTATGATACGAGCATCTTATATACATTTTCAACAAATATAGTCACATGAAACCACAAAAATGGAGACAGATAAAGAAAATCTTGCAATTCTAGTAAAAGAAAAATGGCAATGTATGCACAAAAGAAAAATTTACCCAGATCTTTCTTTTGTGCACACATGCTTGCAGAATCACTCAGCAGAAAGTTGTAAATATTTCTGGCATACTTCCTTAATCAGAGCTGAATATAATAAGCATTTAAAAGAAATGGTACGTATTCCAACAAGGAGAAAGTTCCCATGTTTTGATGAGAAAGGAGAGGCAGCATGCATTCTTGCATTGCAAAGTAGAAAAGCATTATTATTTGCTTAAGTGACAATATACTTACAGGTTACATGTACTTTTTAAGTCTACAATGCATGTGTGAGTGTTTGTGTGAACTAAACTAGTTTGCTTCCTAACACATACACTTATAGAATTGTTTAATGGTTTCTCTCCTGGATAGAAATTGGAAATCCAGAATATATTACATAATTCTCAACAAATATACTTCAAATATAAAAGAGGCTAGTAACAGTGAGGTAACACAAATATTAATATAATAGTTTCACAATAAGTTGGTCTATTGCATCATCAGCTAAGTTTCTTTTTGGTCTCAGTTCCTTTTTGGTCTTGTTTATTTATATTGTTATGGTTACTGCTATTGGTGGATTGTGTACTAAGGCATTGTTAACTACTGGAATCAAAACAAATTTGGTGAGAGAGTCATTTGGTGCTATATGAAAATTCATTGCATAATTGTTATACTTTAAAATTCAGATTAAACCTGTAATTATTATATTCCAACACATCCATAATGTACTGCAACTAAGAAATGCTTTGAAACAAATTAACTTATAAATGTAAAAAAGAAGCTAGTAACAGTGAAGTAACACATTAATATAATTGTAACAATTCTTCACTTATCTTTGGGAATTCAAGGACTAGTTTCGCAATAAATTGGTATATTGCATCGTCATCTTGGTTTCTTTTTGGTATGTTTCTTTTTTGCACAATTACAGTCAATGCAGAAAGGTAAGGAGGGTGTTATTGGAGAAGGAATTCCAAGGGAGGGCTCATAATTTCTTTATTAATAATAATTACATTTTCTTCTTGCTTTAAAAAAAAATGTAAGGCTAAACTTAACTTGACTGCATTTGACAACTGTTAGCAAATATTAAACTTCTTCTAAGATAGATAATAAATTTCTGTCTCGGTATATCTTAATTGGTTGCATAATTTGTGATGAAAAGTAATTTTCTAAGCATAAGTATGTTGATTTGGTGGCAATTGATGTATAAATGTAGTTGGATTGCATTCAAGCATATTCCTGATTAAGCAAGGGGGTAAGTGGATATGGATGCAACAGACATACATGTTGTTTCTTATATTATTTATTGGAATGTGTAGAAGTGCTATGGTACAATGCTGTGTTTAATATATCTAAGCATTGCTTCCAGTAGAATTGATTGACGAGGTATATAAAGACATGCACAGTGTGCTGATCGAAGCATCTCTAGAATTTTAATAACTCCAAGCTAATTACCACAGCATTATTTTGTCATGTCTTTTCTGCTTACTGTTTGTGTTCTTACAGGTAGGTGGCTAAAATTGAAATATTTTATTGTTAATTTTTAATTTATTTTGAAAGTTATTATAGACTGATATTGGAAACATGTTGCAAATAGCAAACCAGTATATTTATAGCTGAGTAGCACTCCAGTCTGTAATTCAATCCTGTAATTAGATTACTACTGTTGACCAGCTACAATTATATAAGTTTAGTAAATTTTTTAAAGCAAGCACTTACTGGCTAAACTTGGATTTCAGTTATTGGGGCTATGTTAGGAGAGGAAAGGCTAATGTGTGCTTTAGAAGTGCGGCAATGAAAAAAATCAGTTGTGAAGAACTACTGGCTATATCAGATACATTTCTTATACTTTACTTTCAAATGAATCCATTACGTTCACGATCTTTATTTTCGCAAACGAAGCTCGCTTTTCTCTAAAAAAAATCATGGAAAGTACCCTTAAAGCAAAGTATGTCGCGATCGTGATGTTAATGTCTTAAGCATTTTCTTTATAAGCAATTGTATAATTTACAAACCATCGCCTATCTTTCGTAACAGTGTTTAGGGTTTTCCCTCTTAAGGCGAGTTTTAACACTGCAGTTTCTTTGAACGTCAGCAACTGATAAATTGGTATATCATTCTGCACTTAATTTCACCAAATTATTCTCCAGCACACTCAGATTATGTTTCTTTCATTAACATGTGAAATACATTCAAGGCACTGTTTCATCAGTTCTTATCAGTTTACTTTTAATGTGGACATTGTAACTCTCAGCACTCGTTCTCAAAACACTAGCCACTAATCACCTCTGAGACAGTACATGTCTTGTCCCGGGGCCAAATTAAAGTCTTAGAAGAGAAAATATAAATGTACAATGAAAATGGGAAGGGCACAAAAACTTTTAACACGTATAAGGCACGAGCTCGGGTAAAAAATCCGTTAACATCCGTGCATTGATCAGAGGGAAAGGGGCGAGAATGCCCTGCCTAAGGGTAACTAACGGGACACAGCAAGACAATGATTCCCGCTTGTCAAGGGGACGCTTTCTGAGGCACTTGGTGAAGCACTTCCGGGCCAGTAAGATGTGAAATTTAACATTCGTAGTGGAACTAAATAGGCTACCTTTTAATTGTGAGGCACTTGGTGAAGGACCTCCGAACAACCAAGATGTCATTTTAGAATTCGTGATGGAGCCGAACAGGCGACTTTTTAAGGCACTTGACGAAGATGTGGTATTTGAGCGCGTGGTGTAATCATTAGTTGTGACGGAAGTAAGTGATTTTAAGACCGATCACAGTACATATCGCGGCCTCAACATTAATAAACAATAACATTAGCGTGCGGGTAAAGTGTAACGTCACAGTAGAAAATTAAGAAGTATACGCGTGTGTTCTACGGCGGAAAAAGGCCGGACTCAATTAATAAAGCACTTGTGTCTCACCACAACCTGAAAGAGTCTCCATGTTAATAAAAACTCGGAGCTAAGCCAACCATAATTCCACACCATTCGAATACCAATAACCCGCGCCCAGAATCGACCCCGTTACCTCCAAGTAAGGTCCATTTTATGTTTGTTCACTCCATAATTTCAATAACTATTGGTTATTTGGCCTTTTCCTGTTTTCAAGTGAAGCTTCAACTGTATCGCGAATCTATTTCCTAGTAAACTTACGGCAGTTACACAACACACTGCTTGTACGCATTGAGCGTTGGTGTGTGAGCGTACCTTGTCGTCTGCTTGGTACTAAGTACCAACATTGTACATTTTTACCACATAAGCTTCTTTTTGTATATTTTTTTTCGGGAGGTTTGCAGATCAACTTTGTTTTCAAATAAGAAGACATTCAAACTTAAGAAATGTTTCTTATTATTTACTCTTACACGTGAAGATATCTTTGGCTAAATATTTTTGTCAGGGATTTAACTCAAACTTTTAATTGTCGCTTATTGTCGGTTCTTATTTTCTCTTTGCGCATGCGCTGCAAATGGCTTAAGAGGCTTTCGTATTCTATGAGAACTTTCCCCTCTCGGCCCCTTGAACTCCGCATTGAAAGCATTGAATTCTTCTGCACGTGCACATAGGATGACCACATAATCGCCTGTGTCCGAAAAATGCGGCCGGTTACTATTTCCGACGGCCATCTTCACTACAACTGTCCAGTATGCATAATAGGTTTAACTTTATACAAAATGCGTTATAGACTATAGCACTTTACCTAATAATCTAATGAAGAAATTGTCTGAAATTATTGTAGGGTGGGCACGTGCCCCTAAAGGCTGTTACAACCAGTTATTTAGAAAACCCTAGCAACGGCTGACAGGGGCCCATACAAAATGGTCCTCAGAGGCTATTCTCAGAAAATTCATATTATGCATTTTGTTTGACATACAGATACATTCAAGCATGATCGTGGCATTTTAATCAAAATCATTTTTGAGAAAATAAAAACATTCGAAAACATGTTCCATGTAAAGGGTAGTTGAGGGTGAGGGAATTTTCCTGAACATATATTTTGTGTTGCACCGTTGGTAGTTACTGAATTTGAATACCAATGAAGAACTGGACTGGAGGGCAAAAGACCCCCAAGATCGCGCGCAATACATTGGTTGTAATGGGAAAGCAGTGAAATTTAAAACAGCTATAATTACGTAATAAGGATACCTGAGTAGGAAATACATAATTAAAACAATACGTTCTTTGTGATCATCTATGCAGAGGGATTAGACCTTGATTGTCCTGTTGGGCGTTGCATAAAATCACTTCATTAACTAAACGGAATTTCATCCAACTGAACAGAACAGAAGTAAATATTATCGTTGAACTTGAATATCGCATACCTGCATATAAAGTTTATTACAAACAGGATGTAAGCATCACAGAGAGCACAATTCAGCTTTAATTCCGTTTTCGTAGTTTCTTCTTAGTGATTCCATGTATACTTTCTGCATTTTAACTAGAATACACAAAGTCCTCAAAAGAATCACAAAGAGAGCTTGTTCTGTTCGGATGTGTTCCATTCACATGACTTTCTCTACATCTCTGCAATACGTTAATGTTGAAAAGCTTATTCTTCTATTTACTTAATTCTAATCAAGAAAAAATTAGCAGAAATGATCTTATTACTTGTTTCCTTGTAAGTAGACGGGAAACAGTCAAATGTGACTGCTATGTGTCTGAAGTTGCTTTGTTTGTATGGACAAGAGTTAACCAATTCCCAATTGAGAAAAGTATAAGCTTTTAAATCTGAAACCAGTAACAAGGAATAGCTAAAAAACGATGAACTCCACGAATAAACTGCGTGTTTTAATGAGCTCTGCATTTTCTGCTCAGTTAGCTTTTGTCTCAGTTATGGAATATTCCGTAAAATTCATCCAGAATAAAGTATTCTTCTTAGGCTATTTCCAAACATTCAGGATATACATTTTATTTGTCAGGTAAATATCTTTAATATACAACATTTTAATCAAAATTGTTAGAACCATTTTGGAGAAAATCAACATTTTGAAAAAAAATTCCACGTAAAGGGTAGTTGGGGTGGGGGGATTTTCTTGAAAGTCCTCGTGTGGCATCCTTGGAAGATACCAAAATTAAATACCAGGTTTGGTATTAAACGATATTTTCGGTTTTTGAGTTATGCTGTACAAAGACACACACGGACCTTTTTTTTAAAATACTTTTTTGATTCAGGGGGCTCTAAAACATGTATTTCCGGTGAAATCTTGGTACCGATTTTTTTGGCGGAATACAATTCTTTCTCTATACGTTATCTACATAGTACGTGTAGATAAAGAAATAAAATAAAAATAAAATTAGGTACCTGTATTCCACTTCAGTGAACTATATTCAAGACATGTTCTACCAGTATTTGTGGTATAATTGAGTTAGACAAGACAGGTATATGTGCACCACAAGAGAGTATGGTCTGTGCTTCCTGAAATAATTTATAAACAAATGTAAAATTAGAATCAATTATTATTTAATATTCTTCATGTTCTAACACTTTTGCAAAATTCCTTTTTTCACCCTGTGGGGCTGAGTTTCATTCTGAAATTACAAAATTAACCTAATCAAGATTTTGAGTATTTTTTTTTTATTTAGGACAAATTATAATATTGAATCTAATATTTTAGCACTGCCTTCTAATGCTAATGAAACATATACAAAATAGTTATAAGAATCAAATTAGTGTTCTCATTACTTTTGTCAGTGCACCGTGTTAATTATTAAACCCTTATACCCTTAAACTACCTCACTTTTAAAGCCTTTTAAGCGTACTGAACATATGGCAAAAGCACGTCTGCCCGCCACCTGTCTATGTGCGAAAGGTTTCAATTAGCGACAACACACCAGCACCAGCGGTGACTCTAGGTAATATAATTCCAAGGTCTTTGATAGAATCGCGGCGCTTCATGCATAGCATGGTGCATAGCAAGTTCAAATTTGTATAGACCAGCTGTTGACGTAAATATGTATTCTCCATGTGCGAACTTTGGGAAAAACAAACAGCAAACAGTATGGCGTATAGCTTGCCCACCTTCATGACTGACATTGCGTACTTGTGGTACGCTTATAAATCAGCATTGAGTAATACGGAGCTCAGGTTCCATTCTGCCCAATTTCGCCTTGTAACTTTCTGTAGCATAGTGGATATCCCATTCCACCCAACAATCGATACCCAAATTTCACGGAAATGAATGTTTTAGACTCCCTGAATAAAGCATAAATAAAGAATAATCTGATGTGTTCCAATCACATGACTTTATTTATATCACTGTAACACATTATTGTTAAAAAGCACATTTTTCTATCTACTATATGATGAGCTAAACATTAGCTGAAATTGTCTTAATTACTTACTACCTTATATCTAGAAGTTAAATAAGGGAATAAACTTGGCTAAAACGACAGTTAGATCCTTTAAAAGCTGGTTGCCATCTGGTTGAAATCTGTTTCTGTGCAGCGCCAGGAGTTTGCAAGTTTCTGTGTGAGAAAAAGTTTTAGGTATTTTAAATCTGAAACAAATAACAAGGAATATATCAGTAATGGTCACTTCTAGGGGGGAGGGAGGGAAACCCATATGACAAAAATTGTGTGTTTTAACCTGATGTACATTTTTATTTTCTCTGCATGTACAATGTACATAGTGTGCAGAGAAGGTAATGCATTCCACCCAAAAATCTTATGTGTACCATTCACATGACTTTCTCTACATCTCTGCAACAAATTACTCTTAAAAAGCTTATACTCCTATTTTTTTTTGTTTAATCAGAAAAAAATTAGCAGAAATAGTCTTATTACTTGGTTTCTTATAAGTAGAAGCAAAATAAGAGTCCCAAAGGTTAAAGTGATAATCAAAAGCTGGTTGCTACGTCACTGAAGTTGTATGGACAGCAGTTGACAAATTACTATATGAGAAAAATATAAGTTTTCACAGCAGAAACCAAAACCAAGGAATGACTCAAAAACGACGAACTTCACGAAAAAAATGTATATAACATAAAGTGTGTGTTTTAACGTGCTCTACATTTTTTGTGCAATAAGTTTTTGTCCAGTTAATTTTAAGCAGTTATTCAAAATTCCGTAAAATTCCTCCAGAATAAAGTAGTCTACTGAGGCTATTCTCAGAAAATTCAAGATATACATTTTATTTGTCAGGTAAATATCTTTAATATACGAAATTTTAATCAAAATCGTTAGTCATTTTTAAGAAAATAAAAATTTTCGAAAAAAGTTCCTTGTAAAGGGTAGTTCGGGGTGGGGGATTTTTTTTTTCAAAATCTTCGCGTCGCATCCCTGGAAGATACTAAATTTAAATACCAAGTTTGGTATTTTACCCACTTTTCGTTTTTGAATTATTGTGTTCACAGACACACACGCACACACACACACACACTCATGGACTTTTTTGTGAAAATACTTTTTTTTGAATACAGGGAACCCTAAAACATATATTTCCGTTAAAATCTCGGTATCGAATTTTTGGGTGGAGTGCAATACCTTCTCTATACACTATGTACATGTAGAGAAAGTAAAAGAGAAAGTAAAAATTCGATACCGGGATTTCACCGGAAATACATGTTTTAGGGTCCCCTGAATCTGAAAAAGTATTTTTAGAGAAAGGTTCGTGTGTGTCTGTGGACAGCATAGCTTAAAAACGAAAAGACCGTGAAATGCCAAACTTGGTATTTTAATATAGGTATCTTCCAAGGATACAACAAGAAGCTTTTCCCCCAAACTACCCTTTACATGGCAAATGGCTTTCAGTTCGCCGAGACGGTTAGTGTAAATTTCCTCCTCCTCCTCTCCGTCTCGGAGCACAATTACCAACGTTGGTTGATGAAGCGAAATTCCTGGGTTTATCTTTCACAGAAAGTTATGTTGGTCCGCTCATATAACTTATTTGAAGGTATGGTGTATCCGTTCTCTTGATACTTTACGTATTTTAATTGGCACATCCTGGCGAGCCGATAGCAGAGTCCTTCTATGCCTCTATCGGACATTGGTCCACTCCAAATTGGATTACGGGTGTATTATCTATTCACCCGCGCGGCCCCCTGTACTTCGTCGCTTAAACACCATTCATCATCAGTCTACGGCTAGCAACTGGCGCATCCCGCACTAGCCCTGTCAGTGTTTGTGTGGAGGCTGCAGATGTTATCGCCGCGAGTTTCTCTTGTGGAGCTATGCATGCCCTCTGTCCAGCATGACTCAACATCCAGCTCACTCATATTTTTTTTTGACGACTCTTTGGATGCTTTGTGCGACTCTAGCTCCCTCGTACTTTTGCCACCAAAGATTCGCCTTCGCAGGCTTATAGGGTCAATGAGCATGGCCATGCCTGCCGTGCTTCCAAAACAAGAAATCCGATTCCCTCTTTGGCTCTGCCCGGGGACCCCTATCTGGCTAGTGTCCCCTAGTTTTTCGAAGTCGACTACCCCTGGTTTCATTCTTTGATCCAGCTATTTATCTCTTAAAGACCAACATCTCAACCACATTTATATTTATATTGACGGGTCGGAGAATAATCAGGGTGTTTGATGTGCCTTTGTGGTTGATAACCGATGCTTTATTTTTCGTCTTTCCCGACAGTATTCGATTTTTACAGCTGAGCTATTTGGTATTCTCCAGGCGACATGTGCTACCTCTGTGCCATATGTTCTATGAGTGCTCTCCAAAGTCTTCACTTACCACTCTCTCGTATAGTGGATCCAAAATTACCTTCACTCCTTTCCAGCAGCAGGTCTAAGCTGACACATTTGTGGGTGCCTGGTCACAAGGGAGTAGCGGGGAACGGGGCAGCTGATTCTGCAACCAAGAGATATCTTCCAGGATATATTCTTCTCCCCTTCTTGCGGATGATCTTAAAGCGGTGTTACGAGGGACCATTACTAGTCATTGGGCGGCTAAATGATCCCAAATAGTGATAACAAATTTCGGGTAATTAAACCCTCCCCGAATCACGGACCATCTCTTGTCACGCCTCCCGCAACAACATTGAGAAATGAGTATGCTATAAATCTAGATAGCTAGTACCTATATTGGTATGGTAAACATACTATGGGCGCAAGTTTTTATGAACGCTCGTCTCCTTATTCTACATTCGAACACAGAGCAGAACAAAATATAGACATGTTTTGAGCGCTTGGCTTTCAAGTCTTCTCTCGAACATAGAATACAGTAAACACGATTGACACATAAATAATGCTATACACCCTGATATCTACTAGCTTAATTATTACTATGCTGAACATATGTGAGCACTTTTCTTGGGAGCTAGTCTCCCAAGTCTTCATTCGAACACTGAGAAGAGCAATAACATTGAATCATGAAGTATACCTACTATACACCGAAATATATAGTAGCCTTATTGTGATGGTAGACATGCTAGGTTGCTAGGTTTCATTTAGCGGTCATCTCTATAGTCTTGATTTGAACAAAGAGCCGAGGAACAACATTGACACATCAAGTATTCCATACACCCTTATATCTTCTTTTTTTTTTTTTTTTTTTTTTTTTTTTGTAGTGGTTTAATGCCCGCTTTGACTACGTATGGCACCACATGCGCTTGAGTGCTCGATTTCCTACTGTTCATTCGAACAAAGAGCAGAGCAACAAAATTGAGACATGAAGTATACACCCAAATATATAGTATCTTTATTGTTATGGTATCTATACTGTGTGTTTAGGTTTTATGAGCGCGCTACGCCCTGGTCTTCTCTCGAATACAGAGCAGAACAACACTGACACATGAAGTATGCTATTCACCAGATGTTTAGTAGTTTTATTGATATGGTAAACATACTATGTGGGAACGCTATCTTGAGCGCTTGGCTCGCTTGTTTTCTTTCGACCTCAGGGCAGAGCAGCAACATTGAAACATGAAGTATGTTAATTCAAAATCTTCTCGGGCTTCTAGCCAGGTAAAAATTTGGCTTGACACCAACGTTTCGAAGAAGTGCATCTTCCTCGTCTTCAGGGTGAACTGATGGTTTGATTTTTTTTTTTTTTTTTTTTGGAAAGGGGAGACAGAGAGAGAGTTGGAAGGTTGAAAGAATGGCTTATCTCGCCATTGGGTGAAGATTGGAAGGGAATAGTGCAAGGGAAAATCAGGTGAGATAGGAAAGGAAGAGTGAATGGGGAATGATGGAGTTCCGCGATAGCACCTCCGTGAATAGTGGTGAAGTTGATGTTGCTGCAGCACATGAGGCTGCAACAAGGAATGGCTTATCTAGTCTGTAAACATGACCCGAGGGCCCTGAGTACAGCGCTAGGGAGTCTTGGGTGTGCTTTAGTACTGATGTCTGGTGTTGCGGGTGTGTGTGAGAGGGCATGAGGTTTTGGTGGTAAGGTCCTGGAGAATCCGTTGGTGACTACTTGCAATTTGCTCGGCTACATTGTTGACTGTCAGTTCTTGGCTGTCAAGAACTGCAGTATAGCACTTTTTGATGTCCTTTCGGTTTCCTTTGAGCAGGTCTTCCAGAAGTGTGAGGCGTATTGGTAATTTTGCAGTTTGAACATAGAGGTCCTGGTTGGCCTCCAAGATCCTGGCGTTGACGTCGTGGATTTCCTGTAGCAGGGTGTAGAGGACGTCCAGCTCCAAGAGGAACTCAGACGTGACCTTTTTCTGGGCTATGGCATCGGTGTCTTGACGGTTGGCTGTTGAAGTGGTGTGGGTGTCTGAGATAGCTGCAGTCATGGTAGTCAGGGCTTCTTCCAGCGTGTTCAATCGGCCGCTAATGAGCAGGACCTCTGAGTGCAGGTCCTGCACGGCGTCTTTAACGGCGCTGTCGGATGGCGCTGTTGCCTGTGGAGTGTTAGTGGCGGCAGGCAGGTGATGGGTGATGGAGTCTTCCGTCTGCGTCGAGGTGGTGGTTGTTGAGGTCCTCGCCTTTTTGTCTATGGGTGTGGCGGCAGAGGCTGGAGTCAGGTGGCGGCGGCTGCGTGGGTAATAGGGGCACTGCGCCTGTCCTGTGAAATGACCAGGGCCATCACAGGTGGCGCAGTACCGGCGTCGAGATCTTAGGTCGTGGGCTGCACATTCGGCTGTCAAACTCGGCGCCCCACAGTAGTGGCACCGTGGGGGCTCGGCGCAGGTGTCGGCGGTGTGGCCGAATGCGCAGCAACGGCGGCATGGTGTCGGTCGGGGTTCTCGGCTAGCCTCGATGGTTAGGCGCCGCCCAAACATGGGCAGGCCCTCGCGCAAGGCAGCATTGAGATCCCCGGCCATGGCGAATACAATCCGAACTAGAGGGGATATCCCTCTGGCGGACATAATCCTTGTGGCCCTCATTACTGAAGGCCATCTCTGGCGTGCTGCGGCGGTGATGAGCCTAGTAGATAGGTCTCGCGGGACGCCCCTTATCACAGCACTGTACCTCTCGATGAGAAGCGGCGGTGGTGGCAGATGCTGTGGAGGCGTCGGTGCTGCTTTGGAAGGTGCGTTGGTGTTGGCTGGAAGCTCTGGTCCTGAGGTGGTGCTGGCTGTAGAAGCCGGCATTTGCCGGGCTTCTTCGGCGGTGGTTGACTGGCTGGCCGGCAGGTGCGGCTGCAGCTGCCGGCATTCTGCGGCGGCTGGAGGCGGAAGGGTGGCACTGCTCTCAGCCGAGAAGGCCGGTTGGTGCTCGGCTGTGGGTTCGGCGGTGTTTGAGGCGGTTTGGTTTCGGCGTTTCTTCTTGGCCATGCTGATGATCTGCCACCTGATGGTTTGAGCTTGCGGAGATTGGTATTTATAAGAGCTGGGATGAAGCTAACATCTGATTGGTTCGCGAGATATTATGGTTTTTTTTTTTTGTTAGTGGTGGGGGAAAAGGCTACTGACGCCCTAACCCCAGGCAAGCCTGGGAGTGTGAGACTCCCCGCCCTGGACTCGAACCAGTGCGGCACTACCCACGAAAAACCCCCACCGGAAGTAGGAGGCCCATGCCTCGCTTGTGCAGTACCGCATTAAGCACCTGCGCATTTCTGGAGAAAATGGAAGCTGCGTGCCAGTGGCAGTAACCGCGAGTGAAGACTGAAGTGCCAGGGGGACACACATGACTTGCGCCCTGAGTGCTCCCTGGGTGGGAGTTGGAGGTGACATAGGTTGTAGTTGGCGGTGTATTTGTGTTGTATACATATCAGCTTTCTGGCCTCGTCAGGAACGGGTTACCTGAAAGAAGGTGTATAAGTTCGCCTAGTGGCTTTACTAAGTGTTTTTACTTACATGTATTCTTGACTTATCTTAACATTTTGATTCTTGGTGTACTTATTTTCTAGTATTTACTTGTATAGAATGATCCGCCGAGGGCTTCATCCATGTGCCTTAATTTCTATGGTTAATTTTTTTTTTTTTTTTTTTTTTATGCGTCTTATCTCTAAATAGTTGAAGTGTATTTCCGCCTGTTGGCTTCATCTTGATTATATATACATATATATGTGCTTACTGCTAGTATTTTATTTGTATATACAGTGAAATTATTACCGCCTGTCGGCTCTGTCAATTGTATCTCGTTAACCAGTGCGTAGCAAGGTTGTATAAAGTGCACACCTGGCGGGCTGTCTGCCTTAGTGCAGGAGCGAGCCTGTGCCACTTGCGGGGGGACCCTCAACCCCCGGGGCCGCCTTGGTTGTGTAACACAAGGACTTGAGGGCAGCGAAATTTTTGTATGTGTGTGTGAGTTCACGCGACCTGCATCATGGCTAGTGCATTAGGGTGTTTAGATACTCTTCTATGTTAATTTCTGGTTCGCCAATGCCAATAGTGCGATCAAATAGTGACAGAGGGCGGAGGTGCTTGTCGTGTGCCGTATCGTATTCTCCTAGCATTCTAATGTGATCTTTGTAGTTTTTGTTCTTTTTCTCATACAGGTTGTAGCTTAGGTGCTTGATAAATTGCCCAATTGTCAGCATTTTCAGCTCTTCGTGCATTTCAAACGCAGGAGCTTCTTCGGGTAGTTTGGCAATTATTCGCAGTATTCTGTTTTGCATCGTTTGGAGGCGCTTCATGTGCGTTTGTGCCGCGTATCCCCATACGGGGGCAGCGTAAGTTAATATGGGACGGATCAGCGTCTTATATAACGTAAGTCCCATCTGAAGTTTAAGGCTGCTGTTAAGATTTATGAGCGGGTAGAGTCTGTTAAGTTGGCCATTGGCCTTTGCTCTAACTGTGTTTATGTGGTGTTTCCAACTGAGGTATTCATCCATCTTAACACCTAAGTATGTAACATTAGTTTCCCACCCGATTGGTTCCTGTCTATAGGTGAGGGGTGGGAGAGTTCGCCTCCTGTGTCTGTGCAGATTTCTTCTGCTAAAAATGATGGCTTGGCATTTTCTTGAATTTAGTTTAACCCGCCATTTGGTGAACCATGGTTCCATGGCATTAAGAGCGTTCTGTAGCCTTAGATGTATAATGCGCGGCTGGGTTGATTGTGTAGCTAAGGCCGTGTCATCAGCGTATATGTATTTATCTACTCTGACTAATTGGGGAAGGTCGTTGATGTAGATGTTAAACAGCGTGGGTCCCAGTAAACTTCCTTGGGGTACTCCAGCGCTGATTGGGCGAGCAGTAGATTTAGCTTCACCTACGGAGATGCGAAAGCTCCTTCCGCTGAGGTAGTCTTTGACTAGGGATATCATTGAGTCTTGCACGCCTATGGAGATTAATTTTCTTAGTAGGCCTGCATGCCAAACTTTGTCGAAGGCGCGTTCAATGTCCAATAGGACCACGCCTGTGGATCGCTTGTTATTAAAACCTGCAGTTATTTTCTCTGTTATTCTGAGTAGTTGCAGCGTTGTAGAGTGATTAGCTCGAAAACCGAACTGTTCACTAGTTAAGATGTTATTCTTAGCGAGAAATGAGTTTAGGCGTTTCAAAACAACTTTTTCTAGGAGTTTGCTCAGTGTGTTAAGGAGGCTAATTGGCCTATGATTTGTTGGAATTGAGGGGTCTTTTTGTTGTTTGGGGAACATCAATATTTGAGCTTCTTTCCAACGAGTTGGGAATTTTCCATTCTGGAGGGCATGATTAAATATGTCCGCTAGTAGTTTTAAAGCGCTTGGTGGAAGATGTTTGAGCACTAGATTGGGAATCTTATCCGGGCCCGGAGCTTTTCTATTGGGTATATGCATGATTAGCCATTTAATTTCGCCAGCATTTGTTTTTCTCATTTTATTGTGAGTTGCAATGTTTCCAATGCTAGCAATTTGGTCTTCCGTTGCTGCTGCAAAATTTCTGTCGCACGGGTCAGCATTCGGTTTGAATGTTTCTTCTAATGCATCCGCGAAGGCCTCAGCCTTTTGTTCGTCGGTTTCCGCTATTTGGCCTCCCGAATGTAGGGGCGGGATGTTGAAGCGAGTGCGCGTTAGGCATTTCGCGATTCGCCACACTGCCCGGTTTTGTGGATCTAGTGTGTCTAGCGTGGCGTTCCATTGTTCTCTTATGTGTTCTGTCATAAGAATGTTGGCAGCAATTCTAAGGTTTTCGTATTCGTTTTTGTGGATAATGTTACGCGTGCGCTGCCACTGACGTCTGGCGCGGTTGCGGTCTTGTATCGCCCGTCTTACTGCCAGTGGAAATGGTGTCGTCGTGTAGCTGTTTGGGCGTGTTAGCGGTACATGTCTTTCTGTGGCGTGGTGAATGACTTTCGTTATTGTTTCTACCGCTTGGTCTTGTGTTTCGCGGGAGTTGACATTGATTTCCATTTGTCCAAGTTCGGTTTCTATTAGCGCCTCAAACGCCGGCCAGTTTGCTTGATTATAATTGCGTCTGGCTGGCTCTGGTTTGAACATTAGAGGCGCTGCGATCTCCATTAGTACCGGCAAGTGATCTGATGTGAGATCGTTTATTACCGTTGTTTCGGTGTCATATGGCATATCTTTCAATAGAGCAATGTCTAAAATATCTGGCCTTTGGTTGACCTGTCTTGGTATAAACGTGGGTTCGTCAGGTCCCGTTAGTAGGATGTTTGACCTATTAACGTACGTTAGCAGTTTGGTGCCTGAAGTGTTTGTCATTCTACAATTCCAAAGGTGATGCTTGGCGTTTAAGTCACCAGCTGCAATCACCTTATGGTCGAGGCGCATAATTTTATCTACATCCTCCACGTCGATATCGCCTGGAGGGTTGTATACTGCTATAATCGTTACTGCGGCGTTATGCAATTGCACATTTACCGCTGTTGCTTCCAGACGGTTTAGTTGTGGCACGTGTTTTTGATGGTGAGTTAGCGAGTTTTGGACGGCCACCGCTGTTCCTCCGCCTCTTCGGTTTCTATCGTTTCTGTAGATTTTTTACCCAGGTACCGTGAAGCGGTCTTCTGGTCCTAAATGTGTCTCGTTCAGCAGTGCAATCTGAACAGAGTTCCTGACTAAAAAGTCTGACAGTGCTTTACGCTTGCGTCGGAGGTTGTTGCAGTTCCAGTATATTATGTTTACAATGGGTGTACTAGCCATGACGAGAGTCCGAAAGTACTGTGAGATATCTGGCGAGGTAATTATACAGGTAGAGTGGTTCTATGTCTTTATCTGATAATAGTTCCAGGAGCCATTTGCTGTGTTCTATGAATTTATTAAAAGCTATATCTGGAGGGCATCCTAGGTGTGTTAGGAGTCCCCTCAAGGCCAAGCCATTTTCAAATGCTTCCCGAGTGGTGAGCGCAGTTGGGCTGAAGATTGAATCTCCCAACGGTGACTGTGGTTTCTGTGTATGTGTTTGTGCTGTAACGTGTGTGTGTTTGTGTTTTGTCGCGTTGGGGGTGCGCTCGTGCTGTGCTGGTGGCAGACTGGGAGCGACCCGGTCTCCAACAGCTCTTGAGGGGCAGGGTTCGGGTACTGGCCGGTTGTTGCCACGACGATCCTGTGTGTACCACTGCCCCTCGGTGTTAGTGGGAGCAGTCGTGTTTCTCTGCTTCTGTTCTGCTGGTTGTGGTCGGGGGGCTCTAGATGTCTGCTCCCTTGGCCTTGAATTTAGTGCCGCCTGGTACTTCGGGCAACCGCGCCAAGTTGCCCCATGTCCCGTACCATTGCACAGCGCGCACTGTCGTTCCCCTGGGGGAACTCTACAGGTGTAAGAGGGGTGGGGGCCTTTACATTTGGCGCAGGTGTCTTGTGGAGCCTGACATTCTAAGTGCGTGTGGTAAAGCATTTGGCATTTTCTGCACTGTTTTGGCGCTGGATCGGTCCTGTATTCTTCAATCCTAACCCTAAAATGAGCTACGTATTTGAGGCCCACTATCTTTCTATTGGCTGGTGTGTCCGCCAGTTCCACCAGGAACATGGGGAGGGGGGCTCTAAACCTATTCCTTCTGTGCATCTGCACAGCCCTAAGGACCTCAAGGTTGTGTGATGCCAGTTCCTGTCTTATGTGTTCACCGGAGACCTCCGCATACAGCCCTTTAATAACAAATCTTATGGTCCTAAGCGAAGGTTCGGGCATGAGGTGGAACTGTATGCGTTCCCGCTTGAGGTGATCTACAAAAGCATTGTAGTCCCTCCTGCAGAACAGTTTCACCGCATAGTCTCCGGATCGTTGCGCGATTCGTATGGTGTATTTGTGTAGAGGTTTGTGTTTCCTGTCAAAGTTGAGTGCAAGAGCGTGTATGTGTGTTGTCTGGCTGTTTTTTACGAAGATAGGTGCCAGATCGGACCCAAACTCCGTGAAAGTGTTTGTGTGTGTGTTTGATTGTGCCTGTGCCGCCTGCGCGTAGCTCTCAGGTAACGGTGAGTGTGCTTGTGGTGTGGGTGATGGTCTTATGTCTGACAGGTCGATGAGGTCAGCGTCATGAGGTGAAGTGGGTATGACATATGTGTTGTGATCGCTGGCGTCTGTGATAGTCTGTGTGTGTGTTGGAGTGTGTGGTGGTGATGCCTGAGTGGATGTGTTGGTGTGTGTGGGGGTAGGTGTCAGTGTGTGTGTGAGTGTGGGTGTCAGATTGTGTGTAGGAGTCTGAGTGGTTGTAGGTGTCTGAGTATGTGTAGTAGTCTGAGAATGTGTAGGTGTCTGAGTGTGTGTAGGTGTCTGAGCATGTGCAGTAGTCTGAGTGTGTGTTGGTGTCTGAGTGTGTGTTGGTGTCTGAGCGAGTGTGAGAGTCTGAGTGTGTGTAGGTGTCTGAGTATTTGTAGGTGTCTGAGTGTGTGTAAGAGTCTGAGTTTGTGTAAGAGTCTGAGTGTGTGTAAGTAACTGAGTGTGTGTAAGTGCCTGAGTGTGTGTAGGTGTCTGAGTATGTGTGAGTGTTGGAGTCTGTGGAGGTGTGCTGGTGTGTGTGCGTGTATGAGTCAGTGTGTGTGACGTTTGAGTAGGTGTAGTGGTATGCGTGTGCAAGGATTGATCATTATAGCGCCTCTGAGTGGGTGTGGGTATGAGAGAGAGTTTGGTGTCCTGTGTACTTGGTGTATCCAGTGGTCCCACTTCAGGTGTGTTGCTACGCTGAGCGCGCGCGCGTGTACGTGGGCGTGAGGTGGGCCGTGTAGATGGTGATGAAGGTGCGGATGGCTTGTCTTTTGTCACTTTCAGAGCCTTAGCCGCTATGGGCCTTTTGGTAGAGGACAGAGATGACGGGGAAAGTCGAACAGTCGTTCCTGTACCTGGTCGCACCATCGTCAAAATAAATCTCCTGTGACTGTATGTGTGTAAAAATAGATGTACTATATGTGTGTGTGTTAAAAGCTAGCTAGGAAGAAGTGAAATTTGAAGGTATGTAAAGCCTAGAACTTCTACTGCTGTGTCACAGTTACCGCTCTTATGTGACTACAGCTAGCAGCACCTAACTTATAGCTATGGGGGGCTTACAAACTAGATAGATAGATGAAAATAGAGAAAGTGGAAGAGATAGAGCAGCTAGAGGGCGCTGAAAAGCGCGAGAAACAGAGGACTTGCCCGAAGGCGCCTTGGTTCCAGTCGTGAGACTGTTGGCTGCAGCCTTGTTTCTCTACCCTGCTATACTGTTTGTAGAGCTGAGTTGTGATGCAGATGAAGTTCTCGAGGCTCCTTGAGACGACTGGAAGAAGTGCGCGAGGTACCGTGTAGCGACCTGCAGCCTCTCGCTCAACCCGCCTTTCTCCGATGCACGCAGAGCAGCTCCCCTATTATGGCTTTTTTTTTTTTTTTTTTTTAGTTTCAAGTGGAGGGGAAAAATCCACCTTAAGGACTAACCCGGGCTGGCATGCCCGAAGTGTCGGGGTCTCCCTTAGGATGGGCCTACCGACTAAAAAACCCCTCCACCGGTATTGGAAGGTAGGGATACTGCGGTACCGCTGTTGCACCCGCGCAGTAAAAGGTAAAGGTGAACTGGCCCGCTGTGCGGCCGCCAGGGGGTGAGGGTTGTGCTAGTAGACCGGCTTGACCGAGGCCCAGCCGGCCCCCGTAGCGAATTATTGGCGAGGAGTTAAGGAAATTGTGGGTGGTAGGAGTGGTTGGTGAAACATGGGATTGGAAGTGTAGGGAGAGCTGCCACTCTCTCCCTGTGGTGATGATGACGGCACTACCGGTTCTTCCTTCCCCTGGGTGCTGGACCGGTAGCGATGTAGGAGAGAATGTCCGTGGTAAGTCCTGTCTGAAGGTCGTGTAATTGCTTCGATATTGATTGGTGAAGTTGGTGCTGCAGCTCTCGGATACCCACGACCGAAGCCTCAAGAGACCCCAGCCGCGGGCACTGGTCGTCGCTGTCCTCGGAAGGTGGATGGACGAGGTGGCTCTCTGTGCGGTCCAGCTGGCGCTGGATGGACGCAAGCACCGCGCCGTTTTCACCTGCAACTCGATCTGAGTCCTGGTGCTTGGCCTCCAATGCTGCGAGTCGTTCTTTGGTTTCCCTCTGAAGTTCCTCGAGACGGAGGCCGAGTTGGTGTGTAGCCGCCTGGATGGTGGCGATGTTCTGCATAATGGATTCCACAGCGTCCTTCAGAAAGGTGTCCGTCGGTGTCGAGTCTGGTGGTGGTGATGGTTGGTGGTGCTGCTGTGAATTTTGTGGAGCTAAAGGCCTACTCCGGGGATACAGGGGGCACGTGGCTTGCCCTGTGTAGTGCGAGTTCCCGGAGCAGGTAGCGCAGTAGCGGCGTCGACGGCGTAGATCATTTTTTTTTTTTTTTTTCGAGTGGAGGAAAAATCTACCTTATAGACTACCCGGGCACGTCCGGAGTGTCGGGTTCTGCCACGTGGCCCTACCGACTAAAAAACCTCCACCGGTGCTGGAGTGGATAGGGAGAAGGATTTCTGCGGTACCGCTGTTGCACCCGCGTAGTACTGGTGGTATTAACTGGCCCGCTGTGCGGCCGCCAGAGGAGATATTGGGTGCCGGCAGGCAGGCTTGGCCTAGACCCAGCCTGCCCCCTGGCGAATTTCAGGAGATTGTGAAGTAGAATTTTAGGAGCAGGATATTTGGACGAGTGGGAGGGATATCGTGCTACCTAGAGTCTGCTAGGTCTTTGTGGGTGCTGCTACGCTGGCGCTGCGTCTCTGAAACAAACTAACTTATTGTTAATTGTCTGTCCTAAAACTACAATCGCTTATTATTATGAGGTAATAGTTGAGGTCTGCCATTGGCTCCGTCTGTGAGTATATACTAAGTTTAGAGTTATATTAAGCTTAGCCATTGTGTGGGTTCCGCCTATGTAGGCTTCATCTTTGTGATATTTATACAAGTGTTGTTATCTATTTTACGAGTAATACTATTTACATATACTGTTACATATATACATGAGTTATTCTGTTCAACCTGAGACATCGTTAAAGTGTGTTATAAGGTATATGATATTATCGGTCCTAGTCATACTCCATTTTCTGGGCGTTGTCGTATAGAGTGCGCACATGGCTGGCTGCCTGCCTATCATATTGCAGGTGCGGACCCGTGCCACTCGCGGGGGGGCCCTCTTCCCCCGGGACCGCCTTGGCTGGTAAGCTCAAGGGCTTAGAGGGCTGCTGAAAAGGAAGATTAGTGATGAGTGTGGATGTGTGTGGGTTTGTTGTGAGTGAGAGGCAGGAACTGGAAGGATTGTCGCAGTCACTGCCCTACGCTGTACCAGATCTAGATTTTATACCCTAATGAGGGTGTCCAGGTATTCTTGTATGTTGATTTCAGGCTCTCCTATTCCGATGGTTCTGTCAAAGACTGCCAGTGGGCGGGGGTGCTTATCGTGCTCGGTGTCGTAATTTCCTAGGTTTTGGATGAGCTCGTTGTGGTTATTGTTTTTGCGTTTATAAAGGTTGAATGCCAAGTGTTTTATGTAGGTCTCGATGGAGCAGATTTTGAGCTCCTCATGCAGAGCCCACGTTGGTGCTACTGCTGGTAGTTTAGCTATAATGCGCAGTATACGGTTTTGCATTGTTTGTAGCCGTTTGATGTGTGTTTTGGCCGCATATCCCCATACGGGTGCGGCGTATGTTAATATTGGGCGAATCAAGGTTTTATATAGTGTTAGCCCCATGCTAAGTTTGAGGCCGCTATTTAAATTTATTATCGGATAAAGTTTGTTAAGTTGACCGTTAGCTTTTGCTCGTACCATGTTTATGTGTTGTTTCCACGTGAGGCATTCGTCCATCCTTACCCCTAAGTAAGTGACTGAGCTCCCCCACTCGATAGGCTCTTGCCTGTAGGTAAGCGGTGGGAGGGCATGCCTTCTTTGCCTATGCAAGTTGCGCTTCGTGAAAACTATTGCTTGGCATTTTCTGGCGTTAATTTTTACCCTCCATTTCGTAAGCCACGGCTCCAGTTCGTTTAGAGCATTCTGGAGTCTTAGGTGAATGATCCGTGGTTGGGTTGACTGTGTTACGAGTGCTGTATCATCAGCGTAGATGTATTTTTCTACCCGGATAAGTGGAGGGAGGTCGTTTATGTAGATGTTAAACAGCACAGGCCCTAGGATACTTCCTTGGGGTACGCCTGCTTGGATAGGACGGAGGGATGACTCCGCCTCCCCTACTGCTGTTTTGAAGGTCCTACCTTTTAGGTAATCTGCAATTAAGGTGATCATTGAATCTTGCACTCCGTACGTGCTTAGTTTTCGTATGAGGCCCGCGTGCCATACCTTGTCAAAGGCGCGTTCTATATCAAGTAGAACTGCTCCTGTTGAGCGGTTGGTGTTAAAACCCCTCGTAATATTTTCGGTTAGTCGCAATAGTTGGTGAGTGGTGGAGTGTTTGGATCTAAATCCAAACTGTTCCTTGGTCAATAGGTTATTCTTGATTATAAATGTGTTAAGTCGTTTGTGTATAATTTTCTCCAAGAGTTTACTCATCGTGTTTAGAAGGCTGATAGGCCTATAGCTGACGTCTTGCGGAAATTGCACCCTGACATTCCTAGTACACCTTTTTATGGGGACGTGTTGCTCTATGGCGTGGTGTATCGCGTTTGTAATTTGTGTCACCGCTAGCTCCTGTGTCTCATGCGTCGTGACCGCTGCGGTGTTTATTTGAGCGTCAATGGCCTCTTCGAAGGTGGGCCAGTCTGCCAGTCTGTAATTTGGTCTAGTCTGTTCTGGCCGAAAAGATACTGGGGCAGCAACTTCCAGTATTACTGGCAGATGATCGGACGTGAGGTCATTTATAACTGTGTTCCGTGTATCGTGAGTTATACCTTTTAATAACGCAATATCCAGAATATCTGGTAGATGTTGTTGTATTCGCGGGATATATGTGGGTTCTTCTGGTCCTGTTATTAGTGTATTGGAATGATTTATATATGCCAGAAGTTTGTTACCTGCCACATTGGCAGTCCTGCAGTTCCACAGGAAGTGCTTGGCGTTAAAGTCCCCTGCGGCTATGACTTTGACGTCCATTTTCATAAGGGCGTCTACGTCCTCCGTGTCTATGTCACCGGGCTGGTTATATGCCGCAATCATTGTGACAGTCGTGTTGTGCAATTGCACATTGACCGCTGTCGCTTCAAGTCTGTTTAGTTGCGGGACTTGTTTTTGGTAGTGTGTTAGGGAGCTCTGTATTGCTATAGCCGTTCCCCCGCCTCTGCGATTTCTATCGTTACGGTAAATGTTGTATCCAGGGATTGTAAACCTATCTCCTGTACCCAGATGGGTTTCATTGAGTAGAGCTACTTGGATTGAGTTCCTAGTAAGGAAATCTGTGAGTTCTTTGCGTTTCCTTCGGAGGTTATTGCAGTTCCAGTATAGAATGTTAACTGTTGTTGCGAGAGCCATTTCTAGATGCTGGTTGTGAGTATGTGCAGATATCTGGCGACATAGTTGAAAAGGTAAAGTGCGTCGAATTTGGGATCGGAGATTGATTGTAGGAGCCACTTTGTGTGTTCTTTGAAGGCTTCCCAGCCTACAGCAGGTGAGACTCCCATACTGTTCAGGAGTTCACTCAGGGCCACGCCATTGTAGAATGCTTCCCGGACGGTGAGTGCCGTTACATTGAATGCGCTACATTCATGTAGGTGTGGGGGAGGTTGGTGTGTTTCTGTTTGTGTCTGAATTGGTGTGTCAGTGTGTGTGTGTGGTGTACCTATTTCTACTGGGGTGCACTCTTGATTAGCTGGAGACAAGTCGGGCACTACCCGTCTTACTTCAGCTGTAGAAGGGGTCTGGTTGGGGGCTGGTCTGTTTCTTCCGCGGCGGTCCTGTACGTACCATTGCCCTTCTGTGTTGTTGGGAGCAGCAACCTGGTTCTGGCGATGTAGATCATCTGGTATTTAAGATGACTGAGATATGGGCACGGACTTCGTAGAAAACTATTTATAGCATTTTTTTTATTGATGATGGGGGAAAAGGCAACTAACGCCCTAACCCCAGGCAAGCCTGGGAGTGTGAGACTCCCCACCCTGGACTCGAACCACGGTGGCACTACTCACAAAAAACCCCCACCGGAAGTAGGAGGCCCATGCCTCTCTGTTGCAGTACCGCATTAAGCACCTGCGTATTTTTGGTGATACTGAATGCTGCCTGCCAGTGGCAGTAACAGCGAGTGATGGAGATATTAGCCAGTGGACACACATGACTTACGCCCTGAGTGCCCCGCTGGAGAAGTAATTGGTGTATGTGATGGGTAGTTAGTGGTGATGTTTGTTAAGTTTAAGGTGATTCTTCCGGGTGTACCCTTGTTCGGAGTGGTATTCTCTGAGCAATTGCTGCGCTGTCTTAGGCTGCTGAGGGAATGGTCCTTCAGCTACCTGCTGTTGATAATTTTGGACGCTGGCTATCCGGTTGGACAGCTCAGCGGTGGAGGCCTGTAGAGTGGAGATGGCGGCGGTGTTGGCAGCTTGTAGGGCGTCGATCCTGGTGGACAGGTCGGCGGCTGTAGTTTGCTGGCTGGTGGCTGCTACGGCGTTGGAAGCTTGCAGTTCCTGCAGCTTTTGTGTGAGGAGGCTGCATGTCTCTTCCAGAGCAGCTAGTCGAGCGCCGACGTTCAGGATCTCCGCGTGGAGGTCCTGAATGGCTTCTCGCGTCGCTGCGTCTGTTGAGAGTTCAGGTGGTGAGGCCTCGGTGGTTGATGTCTGTGGTGGAGTGGTGCGGCGCGCAGGAGGTGGTGATGAAGTGCTGCTCCTTGGGTAGAGAGGGCACTGCGCTTGCCCTGTGAAATGTCCTGTGCCACGGCAGGTGGCACAGAACCGGCGGCGACGGCGTAGATTGTGCTCAATGCACTCGGCGGTGGTGTTGGCGGAGCCACAGTAGTGGCACCGCGGCGACGAGGAGCAGGTGTCGGCTGTATGCCCGAAGGCACAACAGCGACGGCAGGGCCGGTGACGTTCCATCTTGCTGGCCTCGACGACCAGGAGTTGCCCTAACAAGGGCAACCCTGACGCCAAGGCAGCGTCGAGGTCCGAACGATCCTGAAGCTCCAGCCTCACAAGTGGTGTAGGTCCCGGTTGCAAATTATCCTTGTGGCCCTCAAACAAGAAGGCCACTTAGATTTCGCTGCGGCGAGAAGGTGCCTGGTGGAAAGGTCCCTAGGGACCCCCCGTACCACTGCACTAAACCGGGGCGGCGGCGACGTGGAGCTGGGCGGCGGCGGTGTTGGAGATGGCGGCAACTGCGGCAACAGTTGCGGCGAGGATGCGGTGGCGGCCGGCGGCGAAGCAGGGCTTGCCGGGACCGGTAGCAACGGAGGAGCTGCCTCCTCGGCGGCTGCCGAGGAGGAGGCGTCGGGTGCTGCCTTAGCAGTGGCGAGTCTGCGCTGTTTCTTCTTTGCCATCTTGACGAGTCGAAGAAGAAGCTCCCTCTTATAGCATTTTTTTTTTTTTTTTTTTTAGTTTCAAGTGGAGGGGAAAAATCCACCTTAAGGACTAACCCGGGCTGGCATGCCCGGAGTGTCGGGGTCTCCCAGGATGGGCCTACCGACTAAAAAACCCCTCCACCGGTATTGGAAGGTAAGGAAACTGCGGTACCGCTGTTGCACCCGCGCAGTAAAAGGTAAAGGTGAACTGGCCCGCTGTGCGGCCGCCAGGGGTGAAGGTTGTGCTAGTAGACCGGCTTGACCGAGGCCCAGCCGGCCCCCGTAGCGAATTATTGGTGAGGAGTTAAGGAAATTGTGGGTGGTTGGGAGTTGTTTGTGAAACATGGGATTGGAAGTGTAGGGAGAGCTGCCACTCCCTCCCTGTGGTGATGATGACGGCACTACCGGTTCTTCCTTCCCCTGGGGGCTGGACCGGTAGCGATGTAGGAGAGAATGTCCGTGGTAAGTCCAGTCTGAAGGTCGTGTAATTGCTTCGATATTGATTGGTGAAGTTGGTGCTGCAGCTCTCGGATACCCACGACCGAAGCCTCAAGAGACCCCAGCCGCGGGCACTGGTCGTCGCTGTCCTCGGAAGGTGGATGGACGAGGTGGCTCTCTGTGCGGTCCAGCTGGCGCTGGATGGACGCAAGCACCGCGCCGTTTTCACCTGCAACTCGATCTGAGTCCTGGTGCTTGGCCTCCAATGCTGCGAGTCGTTCTTTGGTTTCCCTCTGAAGTTCCTCGAGACGGAGGCCGAGTTGGTGTGTAGCCGCCTGGATGGTGGCGATGTTCTGTTTTATGCAGTCTACGGCGTCCTTCAGAAAGGTGTCCGTCGGTGAAGTGTTCGGTGTCGAGTCTGGTGGTGGTGATGGTTGGTGATGCTGCTGTGAAGTTTGTGGAGGTGAAGGCCTACTCCGGGGATACAGGGGGCACGTGGCTTGCCCTGTGTAGTGGGAGTTCCCGGAGCAGGTAGCGCAGTAGCGGCGTCGACGGCGTAGATCATGGTTGGAGCAAGCGGCTGTGAGCGAGCTTGCCCCACAGTAGTGGCACTTCGGTGCGGCGTGGCAATCCTCCGAACGATGTCCGTAGGTGCAGCAGCGTCGGCAGGGGACTGGTCGTTCACTTCTGCTAGCCTCGACACGTAGCTGTTGCCCTAACAAGGGCAGGCGTGATGTCGAGGCAGCTTCGTCTTCAGGTGCGGACCCCAGGTGGAGGCGGACCAGCGATGTGGGTCCCCGAGGTGATGTGATCCGGTTGGCCTTCACTGTAGAGGGCCAAAGGCGGCGTGCGGCATCCAGCACGAAGCGGGATGGGAGGTCCCTCGGGACCCCTATGACGACCACTGTAAGGTGGCCATCATGGTGCGAAGAAGGCCGCACCGATTCCCGGGTGGGTTCCGGTACGGCGGTGGAGGCGGTCGGCGGTTGGGGCCGGGCCGGTTCCCGGTTGGGTTCAGGCACGGCGGCTGGAGCAGTCGGCGGCTTGGGCCGGGTCGGTTCCCGCTTGGGAGCCGGCACGGCGGCGGAGGCTGTCGGCGGATGAGGCCGGGCCGGTTTCCTCCTGGATACCGGTACGGCGGCGGTGAAAGCTGTCTGCTCCATGGCGGTAGGTGGCGTGGCAGGAGGCGGCTTAGTAGGTGGGGCGGAAGGCGTCTCCATTGTCCGCAGCAAGGCGGCACGGCGCGCCCGCGCCCACTGACCTCTGGCATGGCTAGCGGTGTTGTAGTAGGCCATGCCTGCGTCGAATGCTGCCCTTGTAGCTGGATCCATCTATAAGAGTCGAAGTCCAAGAGCCAGTCTTATAGCAGTTATTCGGCTAATGTTTTGTGTTTGAGCACGCACCTGCTAGAAAAGTCTTGGAAGACTGCAGGTACAGGATTAGGTGTTAAGGCTCTTTATCATCGGTGTCCATGCTGAACTTAATTGTAGGCCAAAATCGCGATTTAGATTATTTGTTTCAGATGAGATGGCTAAAGCTTCTTTTACCCTCCTTTCCCAGTAGTTCGAACACTTTGCCACTATCTTGGTGTTAGTAAAGTTAGCTCTGTGGCTCTGTTCTATACAGTGTTCAGCCAGTCCAGATTTTTCGGGTTGCATAAGCCTTATTGATCTTTGGTGTTCAGAAACGCGTGTGGCAATAGTGCGTCCTGTTTGGCCAATGTACGCTGCGCTGCATTCGCAAGGAATGTGGTAGACACCAGGTACTCTGAGAGCTAAGTTATCTTTAACTGGCCTGACCAAATTTTTGATTTTAGGTGGTGGCTTATGGATGGTTTTGACATTATATTTGTAGAAGTATGTTGTACACCATGATATACGCTAGCTTTATTGCTGTGGTAAATACTACATGGGCATACTTTCTTAAGCGCTTGGCTCTCTTGTTTTCGTTCGAATAAAGACAGGAACAAAAACATTGACACATGAAGTATGCTATACACGCAGATATTTAGCAGACGCAAATGTTTGAACGCTCGTCTCCTTAGTCTTAATTCGAACATAGAGTAGAGCAACATCACTGACACATGAAGTACGCTAGTCTTCATTTGAACCTTGGGCAGAGCCAGAACAATGACACATGAAGTATGCTGTACATATGATATCTAAAAGGTTTATTGGTATGTTAAATATACTATTTGCGCACGTTTTCTTGAGCACCTGGCTATCTAGATTCCATTCAAACACACAGCAGAGGAAGAACATTCGCACACTAATTATACTATACACCCTGACATCTAGTAGCTTTATTGATATGGTAAACACGCTATGTGCGAAGGTTTTCTTGAGCGCTCTTCTCGCTAGTCTTCATTCGCACACAGAACAGAGCAACAACATTGAGACATAAATTATGCGCCACATCCCTTTATTTACTACCTTTATTGCTATGGTCAACATACTATATGCGAAAGTTTGGCTGAACGCTCCTCTGTTTAGTCTTCAATCTATAAAAGAATAGAGCAATAACAATGACCCATGAAGTATGCTATGCAGTCAGCTATCTACCAGCTCTATTGGTGTGGTGATCCTACTTGTACGAATGTCCTCATTCGAACATAGAGTAAAGCAACATCATTAATACATGAAGTATGCTATACCCTGTGATATTTAATCGTTTTATTGGTGTGTAAAACATACTATGTGCTCACGTTTTCAGGCCCTTTAGTCTTCACCCGAACATAGCAGAGAAACTATGACACAAGAAATATGCTATACAGGCTCATATTTAATAGCTTTATTGTTATGGTGAACCCACTATGTGCCCATGTTTTCTTTATCGCTCGTTTGTATAGCGTTCTTTCAAACAATTAGCAGACCAAAAATTGAGACTTGAAGTATGCTATACACCGTCATAATTAACTTTATTGTTATGCTGAACATAGCATGTGCACAGGTTTTCTTGAGTGCCAGACTTCCTAGTCTTTATTCGAACGGAGAGCAGAGCAACAGCTCTAGTAGCGTTATTGGTACGGTGTACAGTCTATGTGTGCATGTTGTTTTAAGCGTTTCGGTCCTTAAGCAAGCACGTGTTTAGGTAGTAGTAGCAGTTTTAGGGCGCATCAACTGCTGGGGTTATTAGCGCCCATGAATAGAAGTTCAGTAAAACAGATAGTCAGGGGAAACTAAAACAGCAAGAAAGTAAAAGACGAGGCAATATGAAGTCAGATAAATCTGTAAAGTTCGCTTCCGCATAATAATAAAATTAGACGTGCAATGGCATCATCGTCGTCGGATAAAATGATTTTGAGACTGGGGAAAACCGGTGTTTATTACCACTGCCAGTGAAATTGTGGCAGTCGAGGAGATGGGGAGCACACAAAATGATCCTTACCTTGTGCGTCAAGTGTGTGTGACCCATCCGGAGGCGACAAAGAATAACGTCCTCGCGACGGTTCTTACGGCAGGATGTTTTCCAAGCTTGATTTCGCTAAGTTCATAAGATGTTGTTGCCCAATGCGATTGCCATCGCGAGTATAGCAGACGCAGAAGATAATGCTGCACATCCTGAGATACCTCAATATGAGTTTTCTCTAATGCCCGCTGCTTCATTTCCTCATATACCTATGTGACCTGGGAAAGGAATTTTTCAATTATCAAGGGAAGAAGGTTGAATCCCGAACTGCAGGTCCAAATTTGAAATGTCGATACAAGTGTTTAGATAAGATTAAAGATGAAGAATTGACCACAATTTTGCACCAGATGTGTCAGTTTCAGAATAAAAATGAGCAAGAAATTCACCTGCAAAGACTGATACAAGTAATAGCTGTGAGGTGACGCAGGCCCAAGAACCAAGGTGCTTCTGTGAGCACTAGATCTGCAAATTTCCTTTACTATGTTCTGATAAATGGCACACGCTTTAAGTCACATAAAAAACCTTAATTTCTACAAAAGTTTGAATTTTGGGCAAAAATTCTTTTTTTTTTTTTTTTTTGGGAGGAAGGGCCTTGGCTTAATTTTACTGAAATTGTGGAATAAAAAAAAACGCAGGGTGGAACGTGTCTGTACCCTTCTACAACAAGATTTTTACATTAATGTTTCGTTCTTATTTATATTTCTTATTGAATTTTATCTCTGGCTTTTGCCATGATTTGTTTGATAAGGGCGCTGATGACCTTGTAGTTGAGCGCCCTTAAACACTAATAATCATCATCATCATCATTCTACAACAAGGGAAGTCTCCCAATGATAAACGTGGTTTGCATGTGAAAATGGCAATAACTGGTGACCTGATTGACCTTGTTCAACCCCATATTGAATCTTTGATGGCATATAAGTCGCACTATTCTGGAAGAGAAATAGATTTACCTTGATGCCCAACTCAATGTAAAACCCATGCATTCTATGTTTTTACTTTCTCTATACGCACTATATACATAGTGTGTAGAGAAAGTATTGCACTCCACCCAAAAATTCGATACCGAGATTTCACCGGAAATATGTTTTAGGGTCCCCAATATCCAAAAAAAACCATTTTCACAAAAAGATCCGCGCGTGTGTGTGTGTGTGTGTGTGTGTGTGTGTGTGTCTGTGAACACGATAACTCAAAAACGAAAAGTCGGTAAGATACCAAAGTTGGTATTTAAGTTTAATATCTTCCAGGGATGCGACACGAAGATTTTGAGAAAAATCCCGCAAACCCCAACTACCCTTTAAATGGAACTTTTTTCGAAAATTTTGATTTTCTCAAAAATGGCTCTAACGATCTTCATTAAAATTTCGTATATCAAACATATTTACCTGACAAATAAAATGTATATCTTGATTTATCTGGGGATAGCCTATGAAGAATGGTTTATTCTGGATGAATTTTACGGAATTTTGAATAACTGCTAAACCGTATGAAATGGATAAAAACTTACTATATAAAAAATGTAGAGCACGTTAAAACGCACAATTTTTGTTATATACATTTTTTCGTGGAGTTCGTCGTTTTTGAGACATTCCTTATTTTTGGTTTCTGCTATGAAAAACGTATATTTTTCTCATACAGAAACTTGTGAACTCCGATCCATATAAACAAAGGAAGTTCATTGACATAGCAACCAGCTTTTGACTAACACTTTAACCGATGGTAGTCCCTTATTTCGCTTCTACTTACAAGGAAGCAAGTAATAAGATTATTTCTGCTAATTTTTTTCTGATTAGAATAAAGTAAATAGAAGTATAAGTCTTTTAAGAATAATTTGTTGCAGGGATATAGAGAGTCATGTGAATGGTACACATCAGATTTTTTGAGAAGCATCCCCACCTCAAAGATTCAATAAGGTATTCATTTTATATAAAATACTTCAATGAAACATATTCTCTACGCTTTGGTCTCCCTCAAAACGAGTCATTCCGGGCACAGCACCCGTTCTGTACACCTCGCAACGATTTGTCAAAGAAGAAGGAGACCGCCAACCGGCAAAGCCAGCATTATAGGCCGCACACTCTGTTGCAAAGGATTCACCAACGCCCCTACCTGACTGCCTCGCTTCTACACCTCAACCTTAAGCAGACACTACGCCGACTTCAGACGCCACTGCAGAGTCGACACAGCCAACCGGCTCCAACGCAACCGCTTCAGAGACTCTACAGGCCCATCCTACAGGCCATTAGGGCTGTTTTAGCGCTATGGGGTCCAAAGTCTACTACTAACTAGGAGCATCCTGAAGGCCACGCAACCACCAAGATGGCCATCACTGGTCAGAGCTTCCAGGGTCATTTCTCCCCTGGGACCAACAGCTCTAGTGCGACTCACCTTCTTGAACCGGTCGCACTAAACGACTGGGATCTCGCTGATGGGACAGGTCCATCGCATCGAAGCCAACCGCAGCGTACGCCACTTCTCCTGCGTACGTTGCTGCAATTACGGGCATACGGAGGACACATACGTTGCGCCACCGAGATGTCACTATTGCTGCTCTCCAAGCTCCATCGCCAGCTGCGCAAACATAATCTGGCCCGACGCCAACGTTTCTGCACCACTTGTGGAGGCAGGGATAATTTCACGGGTTAAGCTTCCTGCCTGCTCTACCCAATAGCCACGCCACCACGCGTCAGGCACAACGAGCTCCGCCACCGCAAATCCCGGCAACGGCCGCCGCGCAATGTTCGGACCTCGCCGGCACCTGAATAGCTACTCTTCAGGCAGCAACTGAAGAATTCCGGGCAGCAACACTCAATTCAGGAACAAGTTACCGATATCAACACCAGGGTGTAGGCGCTACGGCTCTCGGCAGCCGAACGCCTCGCCGCCATAGAGGCTAAACAACGCTCTGCAACACGGCTCCTCGCAACATCCTCATCAAGACTCAGCAATTCACGGACTGTATTACAGCGCAACGCGGAAGAAGCTGACTCCGAGACTCTCCTGTCCATTTAGCGCAAGCTGTACAGACTGCAGCAGCATTTTGAGGACGCCGATACCCAGAAGTCAGCCAACAACACATAAGCAGTACTCCCCTAATAGACTGATAACATCGACAACATCACACATAAAGGACATGGCATTTCAGCTTGCAGCAGCACAGGATAAAACCCGCACACAACTCCGGGAAACACCCTTTTGGATACTGGAAAAGATCAACAATTCAGACGTCATAACCAGCGCAGTACTTGACCAGGTAAGAAACAGGTTAGAAGCCTTCCTCCTCAACTTCTTGCAGATGAATCCCGCCCAACAGCGACTCCTGACAGGTGCCACAACAACAGGCCATAACACCCCGACAAACTCACAGATTATTTTTTTTTTCAAAATCGATTAAATGCATTCATCTCCGTCTTCTCCTTCCTAACCTCAAGTCTCTTCTAACCCATTCCTTTCACTTACCTAGTGCTATAGTGAGGGCCTTCGGGTCATGTCTGTAGCCTAGTAAAGTCAACCTTTAATTGCTGCAGCCCTTCTGGTAGCAGCAGAGCACCACAGTCACTAACAGAGGTGCTATTGCGGGACACCAGTGTCCCACGCTTACTTCCCCTTTCCATCACCTCCTGTTATCAATGTGAAAAGTTGTCAGCACAAATGAAAAATAGTTACTTTATAATGCAGCTAGGCGAGCTAGTGCACAAAAGAAGGGCTTCTAAATTTTATTCTGCCCTACAAGCCAAAG
Organism: Hymenopus coronatus; assembly: GCA_030762935.1. Taxonomy (NCBI): domain Eukaryota; kingdom Metazoa; phylum Arthropoda; class Insecta; order Mantodea; family Hymenopodidae; genus Hymenopus; species Hymenopus coronatus. Next base: position 153,330,622 of record CM060897.1, on the reverse strand, counting down.
CACTTTGCAAAGACCATGATGACTGTTTGGCCCTTAGTTTCGATTACATGCAGAATGTACCATTTCCTCATTTACCAACAAAAGTTCTTTTATCTCAGGCAGCTCTGGGTTTTCAATTTTGAAATCCACTATTTAAAAACTGAGTGCAAACTTGCAACCAAGTTGACATTCCAGATCAATATATGTTTTTTATCACTGAACCCAACTTTAAAGTTTATGCGGTAAAAACCAGGGACGTTTTGGATTTCAAACAATGTTGGATTCAATTCTATAAAAACTGTTACCTCACTGGAAGCAATGGAAAAAGACACTGGTAGAGATAGAGTTTCAGCATTTTGAGTACCATTCAGAGAGAAAAAAGGACAAATCATTGCTAAGCCCTACTTCAAGGGTATAATTAGCCACACCTTCTCTTTAGCTAAAGCAAACCAGTCTTCTATCAAGAATATTGAACTTGCTAAAAGTAATGTGTATGTCAAACAACAAAAACAAGGCTGATGTAGTAGAAAATGATGAAATACATAACAAATCCATAGTATCAGGATTGCTACAATCAGCTAGATATATGGCCAACCTCAGAATGCAGATGAAGTTGACTGAAGTGCAATGATTTGAAACTCATAGCTCTCTTTCTTGTGTAAGTCTTCTCTGTAACAAGCAATTTGATTAAAGGTTTTATTTCTTTTACTTGGCCACTGTTTATATGCATTACGAGCTGTTTATTTGAAATATTTTACTAAAATGATATAATTTCATCTGTTTCCTTCATTTATTGCTAAAATGGGACAAGTAGTCTTGCTAAAAATTGCCGATTCTTTGGCACATATTTTCATATTTGGGAACAATTTAACACACATAATCCCAGCTTGGAACTGTACATGATGACATAAAAGGACTAGTTTCTATTTTAATGTCTTATACTGGAGAATGTTTTTTCATTTTCATTTTATAAATAAGCAATTCACATGAAGTATGCTATTCATTTTGATATTTAGTAGTTCTTTTTAATAAGCTGAACATATTATATGGGCACGTTTTCTTGAGTGTTTGACTTCCTAGTCTTCATTTTTCAACAGAGCAGAGCAACAACACACATGAAGTGTGCTATACATTCAGATATTTAGTAGGTTTATTGCTATGGTGAACATACAACGTTTTCTTGAGTGTTTGTCCATGTGCTTCATTTTAACATGAAGTAACTGACACAAGATATATGCTATATGCCCTAATATGTTTGCTTTACACATGAAGTATTGTTTACACCATGATATTAAGTAGCTTTATTACTATGCTAAACATACTATCCACCCACATTTTCTTGAGTTTCTGGCTCCCTATTTCTTCATTCGAACACTGAGAAGAGATAAAATACATCCCGATACTGAGCAGCTTTACTGCTATGCCTAACATTGTATGTGTTCAGATTTTTGAACATGTGGCTCCTTAATCATCATTTTATCACTGAGAACAGCAACAAAATTGATACTTGATTTATGCAATACATCCTGATATCTAGTAGCTTTATTGCTATGCTCAACATACTACCTGCACAGGCTTTCTTGAGCATTTGGCTCCCTAGTCTTCATTTGAACGCTGAGAAGAGAAACAAAATAGAGACTTGATGTTTGCAAAGAATCCTGCTACCAAGCAGCTTTACTGCAGTGCTAATGGAAACTATGTGTACAGGTTTTCTTCAGCTTTTGGCTCCTGAGTCTCCATTCGAATGCATAGAAAAATAACAAAATAGAGACTGGCTGCACAAAATGAATCCTGCTATCTGCTAACTTTTATTGCTATAGTAATGATACTGTATGCACAGGTTTTGTTGAGTATTTAGCTCCTAAGTCTAGATTCGAACACTTAGAAGGGCAACAACATGGATACATGATCTGTGCTATAACCTCTTATACCTAGACATTTCAAAGCTATGCTAAAGCTTACTATGTGCACAGGTTTTCTTCAGCATTTGACTCCCTAATCTTCATTCAAACACTGAGAAGATAAACAAGATAGACTTGATGTATGCAATACATTGTTATACCTAGTAGCTTTATTGCTATGCTAAAAATATTATGTGGACATGTTTTCTTGAGCATTTGGCTCCTTAGGCTTCATTCAAACACTTAGGTTAACAAGAAAATAGAGACTTGATGTATGTAATACATCTTGATAGCTAATAGCTTTATTGCTATGCTAAACATATTATGTGCACAGATTTTCAGTCTTCATTCCAACACTGAGAAGTGCAGAAAAATAGTCTTGATATATGCATAACATACTTTATTGCTATGTTAAACATACTAAGTGCATAGGTTTTCTTGAGCAAACGGCTCTCCAGTCTGCATTTGAACATAGAGCAGAGCACCAACACTGACTTATGAAGTATGCTATACAGCCTGATATTTACTAGTATGACTGCTATGCTGAACTTACTATGTGCGCACATTTTCTTGAGTGCTCATCTCATTAGTCTTAATTAGAACACTGAGGAGTATGCTATTTACCCTGATATCTAATAGCTTTATTGTAATAGTCAACATACTATGTGCACAGTATTTCTTAGAGTGCTCAACTCTTTACTGTTCATTCAAACAAAGAGCTCAGCAACAACACTGATATACACGTCTGTCTAGTCTTCAACCTATAAAAGAGCAGAGCAATAACTGACGTATGCTATGCATTCAGATATATACCAGCTCTGTAGATATGGTGAACATACCGGTACAAACGTTTTCTCCAGCGCTTGGCTCCTAATCTTCATTCGAACATAGGGTAAAACAACATCACTGACACATGAGGTATGCTATACACCGTGATATTTAGTCGTTTTATTGGTATGTAAAACATAAAAATGTGCTCACGTTTTCTTGAACATCTGGCTCTCTAGTCTTCATTCAAACACAGCAGAGAAACTATGGCAAATGAAGTATGCTATACACGCTCATACTTAGTAGCTTTATTGTTATGCTGAACGCAGTAATAGCACACCTGCTCTTGAGTGCTCGTTTCTATCATCTTCTTTCAAACAATTAGGAGAGCAAATCATTGAGACTGAAGTATGCTATAACCATTATAATGATTAACTTGATTGTTATACTAAACATACCATGTATGCAGGTTTTCTTGAGTGCTTGCCTCCATAATCTTTATTCAAACAGAGGGCAGAGCAACAACTTTGTAACATGAAGTATGCTATACTTATATCTAATAGCTTTATTGGTGCGGTAAACGGTGTATGTTCGCATGTTGTTTTGAGTGCTTTGCGCCCTAATTTTCATTCTTTGACAGAGCAGAGCAATAACTCTGACACATACATAATGCTATACATTCTGATATGTACTAACCTTATTGCTATTGTGAACATACAATGTACACACGATTTTTAGTGCTTGGCTCCTTAGTCTCCACTCGAACATGAGTAATATCAATGACACATAAAGTATTCTATACACCCTGATATCAAGTAGCTTTTTTGATATGGTAAACATGCTATGGGTGTAGCATTCTTGTAAACTCGTCTTTGTAGTCTACATTCGAATACAGAGCAGATCAGCAACATTGACACATGAATCGTTTATTACTAAAGGGTATAACTCCACCAAAAATGCTAAATGCATGTTTTGTACTTGTGGGCTTCTTTGAAGATAAACACATCCATTGGTACTAAAATGTGACGTGTTCTATAACCGTGTTCCTCCTGACAAGGGATTGGAAATACGTGTTTATTGTTAGAATGCAACACCACCGGGAATTACTGCATTCTTGTACTAATTGTTTGGTAGTCGAAAGGAAACTATAGCATTGGTATGGTAATATTGAACATTAGATACTTACGTTACAAAAATGAGCAGTTCAGAATTTGATGTGGCAAAACAAGATGAGATAGCAACAAGAAAACGAAAAAAGGTAAGGTTTGTGCATTAATGTTTCTACCAGATGTCATTAGAATGTTTTCAAATATGCTATACAATGTGCTTTTGCTTTAATACTGTATGTTTAAACGAAGAAATGTGTCTCAGCCAAACCTAACACTACTTTTGTTCGTTTATTTTTGGGTATTCTGAATCCGAATTATAACAAACGAAAGCTCTTAAGAAAGCACGTGTTCAGGGAAAGGAATTTGTCAATAAATGAGGGAAGGTTGAATCCCAAACTACCAGTCCAAATTCCCAATGTCGGTACAAGTGTTTTGATAAGATTAAAGATAAAGACTTGACCAAAATGTTGGACCAGATGTGTCAGTTTCAGAATAAAAACGAGCAAGATATTCACCTTCAAAGACCATTAGAAGTAACAGCTGTGAGGTGACGGAGGCCCAAGAACAAAGGCGGTTTTGTGAGCACTAGATCTGCAAATTTCTCATACTATGGTCTGACAAATGGCACACACTTTAAGGTATATAAACATCCTTTATTTCAATTTGTGGAATAACAAAATGCGGAGTGGACGTCTCTGTGCACTTCTACAAAAGGGGAAACATGATTTGCATGTGAAAATAGTAATACTTGGTGACCTGATTGACCTTGTTCAATCCCATATTGAATTTTTTCCAACATATGAGTCACACTATTCTGGAAGAGAAATACATTTACCTTGATGCCCAACTCATTGTAAAAACAATGCATTCGATGTTTATTGAGAAGTATCCCCACCTCAAAGATTCAATAAAGTATTCATTTTATAAAAAATACTTCAATGAAACATTTTCACTACGCTTTGGTCTTCCCTCAAATTGAGTCACTCCGATCACAGCACCCGTTCTGTGCACTACGCAGGAATATGTCAAAGAGGAAGACCTCCAATGCAGCCGAGCCAGCATATGAGGCCGTACCCTCCGATGCAAACGAGTCAGCGATGTCGCTACCTGACTTCACCACTTCTCCACATCAACCTTCAACAGACACTACACCGAATTCGGAAGCCGTCGCAACTAGCTGACTCCGCTCAGCTGACACAACCAGCCAGCTACAACACAGGATTCTTACAGGCTGCCACGACAATCACGACATTTTTAACGCAGTGGCCGCTGGACTCCAGCGTCTACTAGCAACTAGGAGCATCCCAGAGGCCTCGCAACCAAGATGGCCATCACTGGTCACAGCCTCCAGGATCACTTCACCCAGGGGACCAACACTACCACTGCGACTCACCTTCTTGGACTGGGCGCACTACACGACTGGACTCTCCATGACGTGACAGATCCATCGCATCGAAGCCAGCCGCAGCGTACGCCACTCCCCCTGCAGACGCTGCTGTAATTACGGGCACATGCATTGAGTCACCGAGATTGCTGCCCTGTAAGCTCAAACGCCAGCTGCATAGTTGCTCCTCAGGCAGCAACCGAAGAATTCCGGCAGCAACACTCAATTAAGAAACAAGTCACCACTGTCAGCACCAGGTTGAAGCGCAACGACTCAAGGCAGCCAAACGACTAGCTGCCATAGTGGCTATACAACGATCTACGACACGACTCCTCACAACAGCCTCTACAAGACTCAGCAGTTTACGGACTACACTACATCGCAACGTGGAAGAAGCTGATTCTGAGACTCTCCTGTTCATACAGCACAAGCTGTACAGCCCGGAGAAGCATTTTGAGGATGCCGACACCTAGAACTCAGCCTACAACACATAAGCAGTACTCCCTTACCAACAGTGACAACATCGACATCACAAAGACGCTAAACTGCATAAAGGGCATGGCAATTCAGCTTGCAGCAGCACAGGATAATACCCGCACACAACACCAGAAAACTCCATCACGGATACTGGAAAAGATCAACAAATCAGACATCATAACCACTACAGAATTTGACCAGACAAGAGAAAGGTTAGAAGCCTTCCTCCTCAGCTTCTTTGAGCATTATCATTCCTCTTCAAAAATGATTAAAGGCACTCCTTCCTAACATTCACCCTCTTCTGACCCATTCCTTTCACTTACGTCAACCTCTTTAATTGCTATAACCCTTCTGGTAGCAGCAAGAGCACCACAGTCATTAATGGAAGTGATATTGCAGAACTCCGCTGTTCTACGCTTACTTCCCCTTCCTATCATTTCCTGTAGTCAATGTGAAAAGTTGTCAGCAAAAATGAAAAATAGTAAACGTAATGGAGGTAGGAGAGCTGGTGCACAAAAGAAGAGTTTCTAAATTTTATACTGCCCCACAAGCCAAAGCACTATGATGACTGTTTGGCCCTTAGTTTTGATTACATGCAGAATGGAGCACTTCCGCATTTGCCAGTGCAAAAGTTATTTTTACTCAGGCAGCTGAGGGTTTTCAATTTTCAAATCCACAATTTGAAAACGGACTAAGGTAGGTTTTATGTTATCATGAGGGGCAAGCAAAAAAGGTCCTAATGAAGTGTGTACCTTTCTTAACCACCACATTTGAGAACTTTGTCCCCAAAAGTATAAGAGAGCCCTAATTGTTTTCTGATGCATGTGGAGGACAAAATTGTAATCACACTGTAATGAGTCTGATATTGGCAGATTTGATGCAATACAGCATTATTATCCAACTAGAGGAAATTCATGTCTTCCATGGATCGTGACTCTGGAGATGTCAAAAGGAGGTTACAACTTGCAATCAAGCAGACATTCTAGATCCCTTATCACTGAATCCAACTGCCTTAGTCGCTTTAAGGTTTCTGCAGTAAAACAAGTAAAATTTTGGTTTTCAAACAAGGGTGGATTTATTTCTATAAAAAGACTTACCTCACTGGAAGCAATGGAAAAAGACACTAGTAGAGATAGAAAAGTATCATCAGCTACCCAGCAGTTTAACCATTTTGAGTACCATTCAGAGAAAAAAGACAAATCACTGCTAAGCCCTACATCAACAGAATCATTAGCCACACTTTCTCTTTAGCTAAAGCAAACCAGTCTTCTATCAAGAATATTGAACTTCTAAAAGTAATGCATATGTTGGACAAATTCCCAACAAAAACAAGGCGAATGTAGTAGAAAATGATCAAATACATAACAAATTCACAGTATCAATGTTTCAACAATCAAGAGACATGGTCAACCTCAGATGCAGATGAAGTTGACTGAGGTGCAATTATTTGAAACTCATAGCTTTCTTTCTTGTGTAAGCCTTCTCTATAACAAGTAATTTGATTAAAAGTTTTATTTCTTATAATTGACTACTGTTTATATGCATTATGAGCTGTTTGTTAAAAATATTTTAATAAAATTATATAATTTCATTTGTTTCTTTCATTTATTGTTAAAATGGGAAAGTCCTTGTGGTAAACATTGCCATATCCATGGCATATATTTTCCAAATTCGGTACAATTTTACATACATAACCCCTGTGTGGGACTGTACACGATGACATTAAAGGGTTCTTATTTTAATATTTTAAACTGGAGAATGTTTTTTCATATTCCTGAAAAGTTTGTAAACTTGGACTTAACCCCTTTAGAAATAAGCAATTCACATGAAGTATGAAATTCATTCCGATATTTATTTATTTTTTTATTTTTTTTTTTTTTTTATAAAGCTGAACATACTATGTGGGCACGTTTTCTTGAGTGCTTGACTTATCAAGTCTTCATTCTTCAACAGAGCAGAGCAATAACACACACGGACCTTTTTCTGAAAATACTTTTTACTTTCTCCATACGCACTATGTACATAGTGTATAGAGAAAGTATTGCACTCCACCAAAAATTCGATACCGAGATTTCACCGGAAATATATGTTTTAGTGTCCCCAATATCCAAAAAAAAACATTTTCACAAAAAGGTCCGTGTGTGTGTGTGTGTGTGTGTCCGTGTGTCCGTGAACACGATAACTCAAAAACGAAAAGTCGGTAAAATACCAAACTTGGTATTTAAGTTTAGTATCTTCCAGGGATGCGACACGAAGATTTTGAGAAAAATCCCCCCACCCCCAACTACTCTTTACATGGAACTGTTTTCGATAATTTTTAGTTTTTCAAAAATGGCTGAAACGATTTCCATTAAAACTTCGTATAATAAAGATATTTACCTGACAAATAAAATGTATATCTTGAATTTTCTGGGAATAACCTCTGAAAACTACTTTATTGTGGATGAATTTTACGGAGCTTTGCATAACTGGTAAACCCTAAGAGATAGAAAAAAAAAAGTTGATACAAAATGTAGATCGCGTTAATACACATAATTTATGGTGTATACATTTTTTTCGTAGAGTCGGTCGTTTTTGAGACATTCCTTGTGTTTGGTTTCGGCTTTGAAATACTTATACTTTTCTCATATAGGAATTTGTCAACTAGTGTCCATACAAACAAAGGAACTACAATCACATAGGAACCAGCTTTTGACTATCACTTTCATCTATGGTACGCCCTTATTTCGCTTCTACTTACAAGGAAACAGGTAATGATATTATTTCTGCTAATTTCTTCTCGATTAAAAAAATGAAATGTAGTTTTATTTATGGACGCTCTTTAACTGCTGTGGTTCTCAGTGTCCCATTCTATACTGGACGTGAAATATGCTTAATTTTGCTCAGAACCTCCCTATCAGACTTGAGGTTCTTTTACGCGGCGTAAATATACGACACGGGGCCAACGGCTTTACTTCCCTTCCGAAGGATTTCCATGCTTAGGATTTCTCGATTAGCATGAAGCAAGCTTTTTAACAATAATTTGTTGCAGAGATGTAGAGAAAGTCATGCGAATGGAACGCATCAGATTTTTCTTCAAACACAGCATTTTAAAATTACCGTATTGTGATTTATGGATACCTTTATAGTTTTACTCACCCTAGAAGGTATGTAAATATAGATAGTAAGATAGAGAAGGTATTGTAATCCACCAAGGTTATCATGCTAGCTTTTAAAACCCAAGATTGCGGGTACAAACCTGGCGGAGGGTGTTGGATTTTTCGGACACAAACATCCTACGCATGGATTCCTTCGTAAGGGAAGTAAAGCCGGTGTTTCCGTTTTTGAGTTGTGCTGTCCACCGTCCCCCCCTCTCTCTCTCTCTCTCTCACACATAAACATGTACATTCATACGGCCTTTTTCTAAAAATCTTATGTGTTCCATTCACTTGACTTTCTCTACATCTCTAAGAAATTGTTGTTTGAAAGCTTATTCTTCTATCTACTTCATGCTAATCGAGATAAAGATTAACAGAAATTGTCTTATTACTTGCTTCCTTATAAATAGCAGGGAAATAAAGGAATACATTAAGCTAAAATGATGGTCAAATATTTTAAAATCTGATTGTCATGTGATTAAAATGAATTTCTTTGCGTGGCCAGGAGTTGAGAAATTAACGTATGACAAAGATTTAAGTGTTATTTTAATTTTGTTTTTTCACACAGGACTGGAATTGGATAGGTAAGGTCAGACTAAAACATTCAATTCCATAGCACGGATCTGCCGGTCTCTAGCCGGTTGCTCTAACACTAAGCTACATTGTAGTCGCCAAATAATTTGAGATCACCTTGTGGTTTACCGGAAAACATGGGAGCAGTTAAGAAATTTAATGTCGTGCCGGTATATTGCCATAGTAGCTCAGTGGTATAGTTACCGCTGGGAGAACCGTGCTTCAAATCCCTACCATGGCATTGAATTTTTTGTCTGACTGACTATCCAAAATTTTAAGTATTTTAAAATTGAAACCAAAAAAGAAGGAGCTCTACATTTTTTGTGTAGTAAGGTTTTGTCTACCTCTTACGGTTTACTAGTTACGCAAATTTGTTTTTGAGCTATGCTGTCCACAGACACACACACGGACCTTTTCACTTTCTCTACACGTACTATGTACATAGTGTATACATAAGGTATTGTATTGTACCCAATTTCACCGGAAATATATCTTTTGGAGATCCAAAAGATATATATAACCGGTGAAATTGGCTACACTACATAACGTCAAAACCATTAGAGCAAAATTGATAAAATTTGCACTGTAGGTTATATGTATTATATTACATCTTTGGTATAAATGTAATAAGACTAGCATTATTAGTTTTGAATTTCAAACTTTAGCCATGTTTATCCATAAAGAAATTGTATACATATTTGGATTCGTTTAAGAAGCTTAGGTATATATATATACATATATATTTTTGTCATCAAAAATTTATAAGAGTATCAAATACAAAAGTTGCTTAGCTTGCATATTATTGTTAAAACAGAAAGGTCGCAAACTATTCCATTGAAGTTATCTCAGGAAACATTGCTACAAATAAAAACGTACATATGCAAAGTTTCAGATCATCAAAGAGCGCGCAATTTCCTAGGTTTGCTATACAAAGTCATTGTTGTCCCGAGAAAGTATTGTTGCTGTGAGTTTGAGAACATTGTTGTGGTTAAATCTCTTGAGAATCCTGTGACTTTTTGGAACGTTTTTCCCGCATAAAATAGATAAGGAATGTCGTCAACTACGCTATGTACTTTGGTTGAGAGATCCCTGACCATCTGTCAGCGAGAACCTTACGTTAAGTCTGGAGGCGAGCCTTTCAACACCTGCGAGCAAACAATCACATTGTTATATACATATGCTGATATTTTTGTCAGGTTCGAGAGCCATCCACAAAGTGACAAACGATTTGACAAAACTAAACAGTTGTATAGGTGGAGTCAGACTGAAAAAGGTCAATGCCATGGCCGGGATTTGATCCACGTATCTTCCGGTTGCTCTACCACTGAGCAACCATGGCAATATGCCGGCATAGCATTGAAAATCTCAACTGACAGTGGTAGAGCAACCGCCTAGAAACCGGGAGATCCATGGTTCAAATCCCGGCTAAGGCATTGAATTTTTCAGTTTGACTCTACTTATCCAATTCCTGTTCTATATTAGCTTGTGTGAGAAAACAATTAAATCAACAATAACAAAAGATATCAAAACAAAAACTTTATTTACAAAGTTACAGTACCTTTATTTCCCAACGTAATTGTCATTGTTGTTGTCGCGGACAGATTGAGGGTTGCAAGGATGTTGATAATGGTTCATTATTACGTGTTAAACGATACATTTGAATATTTCTTAGTCTTGCAAGACCCAGGGATTGTAGTAACAAACAGGAATAATGTACAAATCCCCGTGGGTTTTTCCGACATCTGCACACCATTCTCATCTCAGCAAGTTCTACAACACTTTGATTGGCTAGTACGATACATAATCTTAGGGCGTTGACACCCCAAATATGAATTGTCAAGGCCCCCCTAGGCAACGGTTTCTATATAAGGAACTGTGGACCCGATTGTGGGCGCTCTTAAAGCTATCACCCGTGTCGTCCGGACCTTCTGTGCTGAGGCATTTCTCAAAGGCAAACCCTGCATGGGGTTGCATTATGTAATAATTTGTACTCAGTCACTTTTCATCATCACTAGAGCAATAACGTGAGAGTGAATTCTATCTCCCTTTTCCCTAGTAATGTAGTTACTCAGTCATCCCCGTTAGGGCGACACTATCAAGATATTTATTGTCACGTGGTACAGATGTTATACTCTTCTGCCAAGATGACACTGTCACTTTGAGGTCTTCATGGCTGGCAATTCTTTTCCATCCAAAAAATCCTGTACGGTGTCAAAAATGAAACACCGGTTTTTCTGAATTCTTTCATCAACATTTGCTTTCAATTCCTTCATAACGATTGATGTCGGTTTTTACCGTACACACTGTTATGTTCTTCCTTAATTACTCGTAAATTATGCGCCATTTCCTCACTGAAGACTCGTTCGTTGTATTATCACCATACACTTGCGTTACTTGCCTATAAAATTCGATTGGCCCAACATTTTGTGCATTCAAGAAAACGATTTAAGTTCTTTGGCAGTAGAAAAGTATAACCTGGCATTGAAAAACTGGTACCACGTGACAATATCTTGAAAGAATGCAGATTACGTTGAGAAATAGAGTAAGGTAGTGTAAATTTGTAAATAAAGTTTTGTATTGATAACTTTCGTTATTATTTAGCTATGCGAAATCGTCTGTCACTTTCTGCATGGTCCTCTTTAGAACTTCTAGCTTACATCAAGGTCGCGGCTTCAAACCCGGCGAAGGGCGATTGATTTTTTGGGCGTAAGGATCCTTAGCATGGCTTCCTTCGGAATAATATTAATAATATTAATGCTGCTGGTGTACTGAAATTTCATCCTACAGTTCTTATACATACCAGGAATCTATTGACATAGAGTTATCATGTCTGACCACACTTAAAAGTCACTGACTTGGGTAAGATTTGAACCTGTAACATTGGGATCAGAAAGCCAACACTTAACCAACTAAGTCACTGAGAAAGACACATTTTTTGTTGTTCTACAAGGTTTATCATCACAAACACCTTGGCTATTTACCTCTATCATACCACAGCTTGCAACTTTCGTCTGTTTATAATTTGGTGGATATAAAGTTGCAGCTATTGTAAAACATAAACACAACCTTCAACTGTATTAATTGGTCATAATTACATGTAAACCTAAATGCTAGCAAATACCTGAAAACTCAACACAATGAAAATAGCAGCATAATTAATACCTGGTTCAGTAGCTGCTAACCAACTAATGCTGCCAAAATAATGCATGAGCACAACACATGGTTAAATGTCACCATAGAATCATTGAATACTCAAAGGTATTTGTTCACTTCATTAGAGAAAAATCCGAGAAATGGATAAAAAGGTAAAAATTAAATTCTGATAAGCCAAACATTTTTGAAAAAGTGTACATATTAAAATGGTCAGCATTATATGATAAATAACTTTTAATATTAGAAAATCAATATTCTCTATGTAGTACACAAAATAATTATCGGAAAAGTAGATAAGAACTCTTATTTAACTTTTAATGTGTTTTCTTGTAAGGCTATTGGTGACAACTCTAGAAGACAAAAAAATATATGTTTCTCGTCGATGTCAAAAAATATGAGTTGGTAGTAGTTGAAAACTGAGGTACATTGCTGAAATTTTGCGGCAAACTTCCGTAGAAGATAAGTGCCAATTTGGGATGGTGGGACAGAGCATTTCAAAGTTAACACATTCATTCACTTTAAAACCACCTTTTCAAATATTCTCAAACATGTTTTCAGAAGTTTAAATTTAGGAAACTTATATACAATTTTATGACTCTGTTCATTTGGCTACTAGAACTGATTAAAGTACACATGGATATTTATATAATCATGTGTATAATCATTAGAATTAATTCTGGGTTTGGGAAACATCACCATGCCTTACAACCACAAAAACACCTACCACATTGCATTTTATCATCGAAAGCAACATCCCTCGATACAAAAAAAGGTTTAAACCCAACGTAAAGAAACTACAGAAAAGTTTCTTTCTAATGCAAAGCCCCCCAATATGACCTTAAATGTTTAAGGGGGCCATATAAATGGAAGGAAAAAAAAGAGTATGGCAAAACTCGTTTCCTGCTTTAAGATGAATCAATTAACAATTAATGATAAAAAAAAAAACAATTGTATTCACTCTTAAAAATGAAAATTGCAATTTAAATACTGTAAAGCTACTAGGAATATATCTAGATAGCAGATTTAACTGGGATGTACATCCAAATAAACATTGGTCTAAAGTGACAAGAGTCATGTATATGTTAAACGATTAAAATTTTTAATTACTAAGAAATGTTGAATATGTATTATGCATTGTTTCACTCTCATCTGTATTATGGAATTTTACTGTGGAGTAATGCAAGTGGAGCTAAACACTGTCTTTAAGTGACAAAAGAAAGATATTCTTTGTATTAAAGATATTAAAAAAAAAACTTTAAAACTTATTTTAAAGAACTCAAAATGTTATCTGCCCTTGTCTTATATGCTTGTCTATTATACATAAAAGTAAATTACCAAACCTTACTTTCCAGGCACACTATGCACAATTATAACACTAGAAACAACAATAATTGAGAAATGCCATATTTTAGGCTGAGCAAAGCTCAAAATAATTATGTATATACAGTTACCCAATAGTATCCAACTATTTCCCATAAAGCACTTTAAGATGTGTCTAGAAATGTTATTTAAGGACTTGGTTTTTTATAGTATTAGTGAATTTTTAGACCACACATGGCAAATTACATTGCTGTAACTTTTTATTTATTTTTTTTAAAACATATAATGTATGCTGTGTATAGTATTCTGTCACATTACTTATCTATACAGGGATGTGAATGTGTATTTATTTATTTTATGTCTATAGCAGCCAGATACTACTTTTGGACAACTATAAAGAACTTAATATTGGAACATACATCGAGTGGTGAACTGAAGTATGAAATGAAACTATTATATAGATGAGCTGTACAGCTTATAGTTAAAGTTGGAGGGGGATATATTTTGAACACAAATGCAACAAAAAAAAATGTTGCAAAAGGTAATGGTAGGTAGCAGGCATTTAAGCCATATGATATAACTCAAGCCATGCAAATTTTAAAGCCGACATCTGCATTTGCACATTTGCCTGTCATGTCAGTTTTCCTACCCTTGTAACTTTACTAAAGCTTTCTTTGCACATGAACAAGGTTAGTTGATATTAATTTCATCATGTTTCTGTCAGAATGTCACATTTTGTTATGCATATGGGAGTTTTGTAACTTTACTAAAGCTTTCTTTGCACATGAACAAGGTTAGTTGATAGTAATTTCATCATGTTTCTATCAGAATGTCACATTTTGTTATGCATATGGGAGTTTTGTTTAATGGATTTCTCATGGAAGCTAATAGTTATATTTTTTAAATAATTTTATATGCAAGACGTTACCAAAAGTGATTTTCAGACTATCACAAAGGAAATAATTTGGAGACATGCCTATAAAGTATTAAATGGACAAATATGTAGCCTGATTGTTCAGGAACATAATGGTAAATAAATTAGCTTTAAAACTACAAAATCTATAGAATTATCAGTTTTCTTAAGATCTGCACATTGTGGCCTACCTTGTCCCAAATTGATTTTAAGAGTACCTATGCTATAATAAAAACAGTATTTTATTACTTACTACACATATATACACAAGAAATAGTAATTATTGGTGAAGAATTGTGCAAAAAATTAATTATACCTTCCTTTTGTTTAAGGAGAAGCCAGATTTATGTTAATGTTCAAAGACTGACTTATTTCCACTAACCCTGAGTTTTTATGTTCTACTTACTTAAAATTGTAAAAAATAAAACAACCTGGACTTTTGTTAAGTGAATTTTTATTTATTTAAAGTATAATATGTTGGTTAACTACAGTTTTTTGAGGCAAAAACCACATTGCCTTTCATTTTCCTAGAAATATGCTCTGATCTACACAGTGTGTAATACTGTGAGGTGCTGCAGACTCTATTTTCTGAGGTAGTAAAGATGCAGTTTCTTTCACTTTTGAGTAAGCATGCTCCTTTCTAAACTCTGACATAGGTACTCTTCCAGGAGTCACACATTTTCTTCCTCCATAAGCTGTTTTTCTTCTCATTATAGCTGTAGGCTGCACACCTATCTTTTTGTTACTGCAAAAACGAGATTTTGATTTTAAGCCAGACTTTCCAAAAGTATTTAATGTTGTGATCAAATTAGCATCAGTCTTAATTTTTTCAAAATTTAAAACCATCTTTTCAGCAGCTTCTAACATTTCTGAACTACTCTGAGCCTTTAATTTTATCAATTCGCACATGTCATCAACCATTTTTGCAATGTTTTGTTTGCAGTTTTCTAATGCTTCTGCAATATTTACCTCTTCATTTTTAAGTATATCAAATTTATTTTCAACAAATGAAGGTGCTGTGGATGACTTATATAGCTAGAAGCTGTTAAGTCTTTAAACCAGTTTTGAGGTGTACTTTCATTGCCAGTTGCAATGTAATAGAACTGTTTTTTTTTTTGTTGTTTTTTTTGTTTTTGTTTTTGTTTTTTTGTTTGCACATTCATTGGTTGGTAAAACAAAAGCGTTCACTTTTCAGTGGAATCAGTTTCTTTTCTTGGATTTTGTGTTTTTGTTGCAAATATGATGGGGGGACATCCATTTGCTACATCAATAGCCTTCTTAACATAAAATTTATTCAAATCAGTCATCAGAAAATCTAACAGTTGGGCAACATTATATGCTTTAGTTCTCAAGAGAACTTTATCTTTAAGAACTCTCATTGCAGCTTCACACAAATTATTGATATTTTGCCCTCTAAATATTGTGGATTTCCAATGGCATAAAGCCCATTCTTCCTCTCTTTTGTATAGTTTTTCTGCATAATTAATACATTTATATTTCTGTTTGCTAGTATCAGAGGATTCTAAGGCTTGGTACTCAGTGTTTAGCTCCTCTATACTATTTGCATATACCATCCTTTTTATGAAGAAAAACAATTCTGGTCTATCTAAGATATTCCAGTTGAGCTGTTCCATAAGTAGCACCAACTAGCAGAGAAGTAGAATGGAGTTGGGAAATGAATTTGCTAGTGCAACTCTCTCTGCTGTGGAGTCATCTGTCATAAAAACTGAAGGTCCTCCAAGCCCCTTTCCATTGCCAGTTCAATAAAAGTCTTGTACAATGTCAGTGCTTCATATATCACAGCCTCGCTTTCAGAAGTACTTATTAATATGCCTATTGGAAGCCCACCAGCACTTGTATTATTAGCAAGAATGCTCTACATCCAAATCTACCAATATTTCCAGATGAGTCCACAAAAACAACTTCAGAAGCTGCACTTAATGCTTTCAAAATCCTCTTCTTCAAGGACTCATGACGGAAATAACAAAGTTATTGTTTTCCAAACACTTATAAGCTGCAAAATTTCCCCTACTTCAGCCTTATAATTTAAAACAAATGTTTCAAAGGATTTTACCATTTCAGCACCACTGTCTGACCCATATTTTTCTTCAAAAACACTATAATACAAATGGTAAACCCAAGAGACGTTTGGACAATGTATCCTAGCAATAAGGTAATGATCATGATATAAATCTTCTTTATGGATATCCAAAGCATGTGAAGGCGTATGTCCTACTTCAAACATTTTCAAAAACTTGCATCAGACTCCCTATGTTTTAATGCTTCAGCAATGGGAATGTGATGATAATGTTTGTAGTGGAGAATGAATAATGTGTGCAACTCAGTAAGATGAAGATCCATGCTTCTGAAACAAAAAAACATTGGCTTGTGGTAGTAATAACAAAAACAATAACAATAATAATAATAATAATAATAATAATGAAATATTAAATTTCAAGGCACTTATGTATTATATTGAACCTATGGTAGAATCACAATCAGATTTAAAGTTTCAGTATGGAAGGATAATGAAATTTATCTAAATGATTACAGTGAAAATTTGGGGACTTAATGGCTGATTAACATAGCTCACAAATAAAACTCTAAACTGTCAAAGTTCCTTTCCACCATGAACGTTTCTACTAAGAAGGATTCCAAGGAATTAGTATGGTTAAACATATATTTTAGCAAAGCATGCAAATGGGTCAGTGTTTGCTTTCTTTTGTACAAAATATGGAAATAGCATTATGTGTAATATTGCTAATACTGAGAAACAAAATAAGAATCACATTTTTTTTAATCTGTTACATTTAAAGGAAATTCTGTATCAAAAACAATTAACATGCCACAGCGATATTTTGAAATTGAATAATGAAACTTATGTAACAGTTTGGTGTACAAGTTGCTATATATTTTTATTCTAATAAGTTTGAACTGTATCTTGTGGCGTGCCACTTTTAAAAATCAAATGAAAGCAAAGGATACTTAAATCAGCCTATTTTATATTGTGATTCCAATAACAAATTGAGAGAATTTGAAACTCAGTGCCAATGCATTTTTTATCTATTTTGGAGAGTTTTAAATTCTGTTTTACAAAGAGCATTAGAATCCATGTAACACTTATAGCAGAATGCTTTTATCTTGCTTTTTATTCTTTACCCCTAGGCATACATTTTTGCTTCCTAAGTTGAATAATTACAATGTCAGTTCTTCTTATCAATTGATTTAAGCTATAAATAATGAAGTGAGTGTTGGAAAGATATGGATGGTGTTCATTGTTTTTGCAGCCAAATTTTCTATTCATGGAAAGTGTAATACATTATTAAGGAAGTTTCAGATGTTCCAGAGCTATAAAACAAATGTGAAAAGGTTCCGCTTTTAATGGATCATAATTTACCACAGAAAGTGGAAATTAATTAGGAACTGTTGTGTTCTACAGTAGCTTTAACTTTAATAAACTGAAAAATATTGGAATTACTGATTCTGCGGTGGGTAGAGCCGTAATTAAATTAAATAAATATGGACATAGAAACATACCTTCACCACACAATTCAACTAATTCTACCCTATTTGGTGAAGTATTATTCTTGATCACAGTTAAAGAATGTTCTATATGAAAACCATTATATATAAAGGCTCAGCATGAAAGACAATATAATATAATGGCTAAAAGACTTCATCACAATTTAGCCTAATCATATAGTTTATATTCAATCCAAGTATGAACTAACTAATAACTATAATAAACTCAATTAATAAAGTAGACTGCTTGAGCTTTGCTTGACTAATATTTGCATTTGATGAATGTGAATAACATCTCACAGTATAAACCTTCAAATTTGTTTACATATCCTAAGAAAGATGACTGTGATTGGATGGAAAAAGTTATTCATACAAGTACTAACGTGTTGATGACAGAAGAAGGGTAACAAATCCTATGTGTTTCATTCAATTGACTTTCTGTATATCACTGTTACACATTATTATTATTAAAAAAATATTTTTCTGTCTACTTTATGATAATTGAGATAAACATTAACAGAAAGTGTCTTAATTATTTGCCAGGGCCAGGAGTTTATAGCTTTCTGCGTGAGAAAAATTTTAAGTATTTTGAATCTGAAACAAATAACAAGGAATATCTCATAAATGGTCAATTCCATGAGAGAAAAAAAAATGTATAAATTGTATGTTTAATGTGAACTACATTTTTTGTGTAGTAAGTCTATCTCTTATAGTGTATCAGCTAAGCAAAATTCATTCAGAATAAAGAGGCATTCAGAGGGTATTCCCAGAAAATTCAAGCTATACATTTTATTTGCCTAATAGATATCTTTAATATATGATATTTTAATCATCAAAATCTTTGTGTCGCATCCTTGGAAGATATTATACTTTAATACCAAGTTTGGTATTTTACCAACTTACCGACACACACATACACACACACACACGCGCGCGCGTAGACCTTTTTCTACAAATGCTTTTTTTTTTTTTTTTTTTATTTTTTGGATACAGGGGAACCTAAACCAGATATTTCCGGTGAAATCTTGGTATAAAATTTTTGGGTGAATTAAAATACCTTCTCTATGTACATAGTACGTGTAGAGAAAGTAAAATTTAAGGCAGCTCTTAGGTATGATACTGCTTAAACTGTTACTAGAATATCATCTGTAGCTCAGAATAATATAAAAAGTATATACATGCTAAAGGTATACTTATTCTTTTTTTAAAAAATCTAAAAAATGTACTTAATATTTCATAATTAAAAATGTAAAAAGCTGAGATATTTATATCAAACATGTAAAACTAAATTATATCACAAAGGTAACACCTGCCGCACAAAACACTATTTTATTGATGTCTTCTACCAAATAACGATAAGGAAAACAAAACATTACTATGAAATAGTTTCTAAGAAACATGAGTTGAAATAGAAAGGATAAAAATATTTTCTGAATTATTTTATATAATTTAATTCCTAAAACATTTTTTCTGATTTTAGTTGATTTGCCTAAGTTTGAAACTTATCACAGACACACAGTTGGGCAATCAAAAGCCAACTTTAGGGATAAGAAAATGGTTAGATTTGCTACTAATTACTATAGCACAAAAGACTGTTGAGTACTAGCTGTTTATGAAGGGAATAAAAATATTTTTGAAGATCTAAAAATCTATAATGCAATGCAGAATGGGGCAGATAGTAACATATTTTTTTTTTTCCAATTCTCAGATAAGAAACATTAACTTATTAAGAAAAATTCTATTCATGCATATTGTTCACAGAGCAGTGTACCAGGGCATATGCAAAATGTCATCGATTCCACACATATCATTAAAATTACATGCATTCAATTTTAGTGCAAGTACCTAATTCTATTGTTTGCTCTTTACTGTGATTCTCATTTTTGCAGGACAATCTGTATGTTTAGCATGTGGATTTAAAACATTGGCTTCGAGGCTGTATTTTATGGCGACAATGCAGGGCTACCTGTAAGAACATAACACACCCGTACTTCAAACTCAGTATATGGCTATATTTTGTTAAGCACTAAAGGTAATAACTTCATATTTGTACTGCAATAAAACTAAAGAGTGTTATAATACATGGATAAAAATGCCTTGGAGCTCTTTGAGAACGTTTGAGAAGTCTAAAAAGCATTCTTGAATACCTCTTGAAATTTACTCAAGCACTCTTCAACATTGATGTTTTTACAATCAACATGAAATCGTGCACCAAATTTTCCTTCAGCATCACTGGGCACGTAATCGCAAATTCTATATTCAAAATTCTGTGGAAGAAGATCCTGAAAATCCAATAAAAATGCTTTGTTATACATCTTAATAAAGATAGAAAAAGATGCGCTGATGATATCGTATGTTATATATAAATATAACATGTTATACACACAAGCTACTCACTCCAAGTAAAGGATAATTTTGCAGCATTTAATAAAATCCATTTCAGCTTTGCTGTCAAATCAGATGGAATTGCTGATTTCGTCACGAATGTTGCCGCCAAAATGTTCCCGGTCAATCGACCAATGGCAGAGAGCTATGTTGGTCAATCGACCAATGACAGAGTCCCAGCCTAAAAGTGAATTGGAAAACAACAATTTATTACTGCCAACAGTATATGCGCTCCCTGACGCATATAATTGCATATTTTATGCTTTCCACACTATCCTATGATTGCGTTGCCTTCTCTCCTTTTCGCAATACCAACTATATATGCTCCATTACGCTGAACAAGGTTGGCTGCCTGACGTTACGAGGCCACTGACCCTTAAACGGCAACGTTACCCAAACTGGCGCTTCTCGTTGCTTCCGATTGGAATATAGACCAAGGATGAATTGGCTGGCTCAATTGCTTTGGTTATGAGCTACCCGGCCCAGACCAATAGTTTAAAGTTTCCTTTAAAGCCACAGCTTCATGTCACACTTACTGGCATGTACAATAACTCCTATGGGTCGGAATTCTGGCACACTGGTGGCGCTGATATGATGCTGGCGATTGACAGCAGTGTTAGCAATTCCTTCTTTACTGCCGCTAGGATCATTTGAGCATACCAAAGTAGAATAACTTAATTTTGCCTTTACAGTGATTCTTCTATTACGACCGGGAAAAGCTGCCATTGGCGTGTATTATAGAATTTTATTGTTAAGGAGAATGGCTAATTACAATTTATAAATATTATCAGTTCAGTTAAACTTCAAAGGAGCTTTAAAAAAGAAAACAAAACAAAAAAAAAAGCACTTGACATCGGAGTGCCTCATTGGCTGGCGGGCAATTTACAACTTAGCCTTAAAATGCTGTCTCTTACGTTCTTTGGGCATCAAAATTACAAACCCCAAAATAAACAAATTTTACAATAAATTACACCATTGGTGCACAAGGGTGGTTGCACCATGACTGGCAACCTATGAGGAGCAATCTTACTGCCTCTTTTCACTCCCCAACCGTTTATATAGTGTAATAAAATACAGTTATCCTAATACAATAGGCATCACCTGCAGTGCCTTGGTAGTAAAAGTGGGCGTTAAACACTATAAAAAAAAAAAAAAATACAATAGGTGCTATATAACAGAGAAAGAAAATCATTAATGTTATAAAATGTGTGTTTTAATAATCATGTATGCACTTTATATTTAAAAATGTTTCCTGGCACAGCTTTAAACAATCTAGGTATCTTATTATATAAAATTATTCCTTTATGGGTTAAACAGTTTTATTATAAGTCAGTGACATTGTAGGTATATTGCAGTTGTTCGAGTATTATAGGCCTATAACTCATTAAAAATAGGTTTACTTGGAATATGAGGCGATACCCGCTTCAATATTCTTAGGATTTTCTTTTGTATTTTGAATGTTGCAATTGATTCGTTAGAACTCCCCCAAAAGGGTATTCCATATGAAATTATTGAGGGTACATATCAAATGTATACCGTTCATTACCTCTTTACTACAAACATGTATATATCTGCCATCCTGCAAACCTCATACTCCCGTCAGGATGTGATTTAAGTTCTAGCAAGAATGGGTACACATCTAACACACCATCGGCCCACCAACTGCTCACACATAAAACAGTTCGGTTCAGATTGTAACGCTTTGTGCAGAGAAATATATCTACTGTAATAGTTCAATTTATTATTTCATATACACCTATAAGACACCGGACTAGTTATAGCAGAGGATTTAGGTGTGGTTTATTTTTGGTTTCCGTTTAAATAGTCAGTTCACTCTGCGCCATGTTACTGCTATGTTGTAAGAATAAAAAAAATGTTTCTTTCGATAGTGAAATGGCTGGGAGCCAATCCTGTGCCACTGTGGAGAAACATAAATGCGGAAAACTGTTAAAAAGTGGAGAGAAGACAGATGTGCTAAATGTGGTCAACAAATTCTGTGAAAAGTACTCTTCTCTTGCTATAGAAGAAGTGGTAAGATTAACTTCAGAGTTCATGGGTATGTCTGTGTCCAGTGTATATAGAGTTCAAAAAGAGAGGGCTAGAACTGGCAAACTTTGCACTCCAACTAAAATAAAAAATAAATAAAATATCTCAAGTACAAAATGTGTTAGATAGGGAATGTAAGAACCTTGTTAGATCAGTGAAATGCCATAAAGTGAACTCATTCTTTTTTGACAATATGTCACTTATGCTGAAAAAGATCCTGTTTGCTGTTACAATGATCCTGGAACTTCCTATTATCTAACAGACAACATTGTATAAGCTGTTGCAGTAAATTGGTTTACAGATTTTCAACCAAAGTTGTAAAATGGTAGTTGTCGACAGAGACAATATTATTTTGAGGCAAAGGTGCTACCTGCATATAGACTCAGCAATTGCAGGCAACAAGGATGAAAACTGTATTATATAGATGACCTGGGTGCACGAAAGAAATGCAACATTTCAAACATGAGTTGACAAAACTTCAAAACAGCAGGCATTCTTATCAGGTTTAAAAACTGGGCCAAAGAACCAACAGGCAAAGAATACTTATGGTCTATACTTGGATATGAAGATGGATTTTTTAGCATGAGTAATCTAGTTTTTGAACCACAGAAATCAGGATATCATGAAGATACGACTGGTAATGTCTTTCAAAAGTGGTTTCAAACAATAAGGCACTTTGTTTTTTCAAATTGGTCCAGGATGTCTGAAGGATTTTCCATAGCCTGTTTTTAGATCTAGTGCACCTTTTATTCATTTTTCTGTCAAGTTCCTTCCACAGCAGTTCTACTGAATTCAGATCAGGCGATTATGGTGGTCATTCCATTACCTCCAGCTCTCCTTGACTTGTTACTTCTGTAATTAGTTCTTATACAATTTGGAAGTATGCTTTGAATTGCTGCATGACAAATCGTGGACCAATCAGGCACATTTCTGCTGCCAGAGCATATCTGCTCAAAAGGGAACTCTATTTCCTTCAATTTTTTAGAGCTGGCCTTCTCCTCTAAATGAAAAACATCTCCACTCCATTGCAGAGCCTCCACCTGTTTCAGTGTTGATGTTATGCAGTCAGGATGCACCTTTCAACAGAAGAATGAAGAAAAAACACAGCCATCATTGCCTAGAAACCTCAAATTTGGAGTTGTCTGTCCAAAGAACCCATCTCCAGTTTTCATGTTCTTTTGTTTTTCAGATGTAAGATGTTTTCTTAATGTCACCGTACCCCACAAATTAGCTGACATCAATTGTCATTTTTCAGTATTAAGAGAGATTTCACAGCTATGACTGCCATTAAAATTAGATTGATTTTCTGAAGTTGTCAACTGTCTTTTCCTTTTCAAAACTGTTGACTGACCTTTTGCTCTAGAAGTATACCTATATTTCTACTGTTTCTGAAATTTTACTGTACCTCTCATTATGGCAAAACTTTATTCCTAAGTCGAGGAATGATCCCTGTCCCATTTCCTAAAGTAATTTGCAAGAAAGGTCTAATTTAAGAATATTTTTTTCCATAAGCTCTGGAATGTGGACACATCTCTTCTATTAATGCACATCTAAAATGCTTTTGCTGTGTTTATATTTAATTACAGAAAATACTTTTGTCTGATAGTATGCTCAAAGTTTGCAGAACAACGGAAGCATTTTTAGTTTCTCTACATACCTATAATAATAACTCCATGGCACAATAGCTGATGGGGAACCTTGTCCTACCGCCTGGCCGCTGCGTCCCCCATCTCGGTCCGCTACAGATGTCATGGATGGGGGGCAGTATTAGAGGGTGAGACGTGGTCAGCACCTCGAGCCCCTCCCGACCTCCTGACCGGTTAATGCGGTCCTCATGACCTGAAGCCGTTACTTCTAAATCAAGTAGCTCCTCAATTGGCCCCCCAGTGACCTTACGAGGCTGAGTGCACCCCGGTCCAGGTCTCCCAGCGGGGGAAAAATCCCCACGCCGGTACTGGGGATCGAACCCAGGTCTCCCCCTTGGTAAGCAGCTGCGCTAACACCGCGCTAAGGAGACGACCTCTACATACCTATACTGTACATATAATAAGCAGAGAAGATATTGTATTCCACCTAACAATTTGATGTTGAGGTTTCATTGGAAATATATTTTGAGGTCTCCTAATTCAAAAAAAAAAAAAAAAAAAAAAGCTGCATGTTTGTCTGGGTATCTGTGGATAGCATAGTCCAAAAAAGAAAAGACCATTAAATACCGAATTTGCTATCTTCCAAAAGTGTGACACAAAGACTTAAGAAAATATTTCCACCCCAAACTACCCTTTAGGTGGAAATGTTTTTCAAAAATGGATCTTACAACTTTGATTAAAATACCAAATACTAAAGATATTTACATGTCAAATAAAATATATATCTTGAATATTCTGAGAATAGGCCTCTGAAGACTTCTTCATTCTGGATGAATTTTGCAGAACTGGTAAACTGTAAGAGATAAAAACTTACAACAGAAAAGTAGATCTCATTAAAAAAGCACAATTTATCTCATATAATTGTTTGTAGAATAATTGTTTTCAAGATATTCATTGTTCTTGGTTTCAATTTTAAGCTACTTAAATTTTTCTCAAACAGGAGGTATCTTTAGTTTCATCTTTTTTTGTTTTACTACTAGAAATAAAATGGAACTGCATTTCAATCGTTTCACATAGTGATAGCTTTAAAAAGATGTGACTATTGCTTTAGCCTAGTGTTTTCCTTCTACTTGTAAGGAAGCAAAGTGTTAAGACCATTTCTGCTAATGTTTATCTGGATTACAATGACATAGACAAAAAACATTTTGTAAGGAAAGTTTGCGGTACAGATAGAGAAAGTCCTATGAGTGAAGCACATCTTTTTTTTTCCCTAGGCTGCACTCCAAAAGGTAATAACTCGGACTACTCCTAGCAATAGTTGGAGTGATTGAAAAGGACAGTTCTAAGGGAGGATCACAAAATGTATATTTGGGAACTGCACATAATTTATTTTATATCACTATTACATTTTTTTCTCTATTCATCACTATGTTCTGACAGACAACACTCCCTGCATTTGAAATGAAATTCTCCCTAATCTCATACAGTCTTTGGGATGCGAGATTGGATCCAATCCTCCAACAGCACAAAGGTAGTTACAGTCCTCCATTCTCCCTTTAGTTATATTCCCCATTTTCTTCACAACTGCTGATTAGAGATGGTGGTGAACATATACTGTGGCTTTCACCCTGAGAAAATTGTACAAAAACAATTTTGCCTTAACAATTGCATCAGATGTTTTGGCGGAGCAAAACAGTGGCAGTTTATACAATCTCCAATGGCTTGCCAGAAATCCAAAACTGTTCTCATTTATGAGCCTGGCCCTTGATTTTTTATTTATTTATTTTTTTTTTTTCCCAAATAATTTACTGGATAGGGCTGCACTGTATAATGCTTTAGAAGGAAAGCTTCATTTGCCATCATGAAATATTGCACAAAAGTGTCACTGCCAGGAAGGTTTCTCAGAGGTAACAACTTTACACTTCTCAGTTTTAGAGCATCACCCTCTGTGGTGTAATTGGTACCATGCTAACTTCACATACCCAGGGTCGCGGCTTCAAACCCGGCAGAGGACGACAGATTTTTTCGGGCATAAAAATCCTTAGCATGGCTTCCTTCGGAAGGGAAGTAAAGCCGTTGGTCCCATGTCGTAGATTTATGGCACGTAAAAGAACCTCAGGCCTGATAGAGAGGCCTCTGAGCAAAATTAAGAGATCTTTTATGCCCAGTATAGAATTGAACACTGAGAACCACAGCAGTTAAAGAGCATCCATACATAAAACTACATTTCATTTTCTGTTTTAGAGCAAAACTCATAGCACTTCTTTTCAAGATCCCTGAGTCACTTTCTGAACCATTCGCATTCTGTAGGTTCATTTAGGCCAAGAAGCCACTGAATATAGAACTAGTCAAGGCATATATACATGTATACATATGTTTATATACTATGGGGGAAAAAAAACAATGTATAAAGCTGGAGTGTTAAAAGCATGGGTTACAAAAACAACACAATAGACACATAATCATATCATTTGCTTTTGAGGACTGTATGCCACTGCACTATACTTATTATGCTCTATAAAAACATGTTTACTTTTTTTTAAGAGTATAAAAAATTAGTGTTAAAATGTATAAATAAATATAATTTCAATATATGTAACACTGATGTAATGTCAAATAGTTTTCTAATTAGCGACATAATAGTTACTACTAGTAATTATATAAAACAAAAATAATAATATTGTATTATGAGCTCTTCATAAATGTCAACAAATTACAATACATATTTACAAATATGTTATAGAATTTCCAATGCAAAAATTTACAATTATGTACTAGAGTGTAAAATATCAAAGTATCAGGCTTTACAGACCTTGTGTCACTGCTAATACTAAAAAATTCATTTCACACATTCGTGCAAGTCAAAGTATACATCAGTTTAATTTTAATATACAAAAAAAAAAAAAAAACACACACACACCCACCCACACAGGCACGCACGTACGCATGCACACACACACACACACACACACACACACACTAATATACACAAAATGCAATACATTATAATACTTATAAATACAATGATTACTAATGGTATTGTCAGACATATGATGATGATGATGAATGGGGTTTAAGGGTGCTCAACTGGTAGGTTATCAGCGCCCTTAACATAAAACTTGGGAATTAAAACACCTTAGCTAAAAATATGCTGAAGAGTATCTCAATCAAAAAAGCTAAAATATGGATACAATCTGTATAAATAACTAAAACTAAGATAAAATAACTATCCAGCCCTGAATCCAGAGCTGGTGTTAAAACTATGACACTAAAACTCCTTAAACAAAAGGGAACATAAAACAATAGTGACTAAAGTTTCAAGGTTGATAAAAATTGCAAATACCTCACGTATCCTTCCAGTATCTCCACTAAAGCGATAAAATCAAAATAAAACTAGATATGTAAGGCATATGTCACTTTAGATAAAAATTTAAAAACGTTCTCCACTGCTCCAAGATCATCGGCCAGGACCTGTGGAAGCCCGACTGGCAGTCGTAGAGTGGCTCGTAGTGGTGCTAGACGAGCACACTCTACAAGCATGTGTCGGACTGAAAGGGTCACCACAGAGCGGGCAGACAGGTGGAGGTTCCCTCTGAAATAAGTGGCTATAACTATTGTCAGACAGATTTGTCACTTAAATATTCATCTACAGAGTAAAATGATTTATAGCAAAGGTACTCCTTAAGAGAAGCCTTAAAAGCCCTGAAATTCCCAACATTTTCTTTGAGATTACTGGGGAGAGCATTAAATATCTTGTTTGTTTCCTAATTACACCTTTCTGAAAGCAATGAAGATTGGCATTGGGACGATAAATATATCCTTTTTGTCTAGTATTAATGTTGTGAATTTCCACTGTGTTGATTAACTGCATAGAATTTAAAAATGGATAATATATAAACACATGGTAAGATAAGTATGCCCAATTTTTGAAATAGTTCTATGCATGACTGTCTGCTATAAGCATTACAGATTATTTGTATAGCTTTCTTCTGTATCCGGAATATGCACTGAATTACCCCAAATATTATTCCATACTCATGATGGAGTTAGAGTAGGCAAAATTGACCAATTTAAGTGCATCAATTGAGAGAAATTTAACCAGTGCACAGAGAGCTATTGTTTTTTCAAGGTTTACTGAGAGTTTGTTTGCTTTGAACCAATTTGACATAGTTTAATTTTATTACAGTCTTTGAAATCTTTACTTGTTACTAGAACACTAGTGACATCTGCAAATAAATAAATACTTGCAATACTGTTAATGTGTAATGGGAGGTCATTTATGTAAACCAAGAACAAAAGAGGCCCTAAGATTGATCCCTGGGGAACAACATGTTTTACTGATTTCCATTCTGAGCCAGTATTTTAATACCCTTTGGGGTTATTAATTTCGACCCTTTGTTTCTCTTCTCTAAGTATGAAATGAACCAATCTAATATGTTATTCTTTATTCTATAGAAATTTAGTTTTGTTATCAGAATCTCATGATTCACACAGTCAAAACACTTTGCTAGGTCACAAAAGATTCCACTGACTTGTTCCTTTTCATTTAACACTGTTAACACTTTATGCGTGAGCTTGTAGGTTGCATAATCTGTCGCTACTCCTTTTCTAAAGCCATATTGTTCTTTGGCAAGTAAGTTGTTCTTTTCCAAGAAATTATAAAGCTTATTTAACATGCTTTCTCAAACACTTTTGAGAAATCAGACAAGAGAGATGTAGGTGTATAATTTGGGATATTATCTTGTTTACCTTTTCTAAAATGTGATTTGAAAATGGAGTACTTCATTCTGTCAGGAAATATTCCCTCTTTAGTGATTCATTACATAAATAGCTAAGGGAAATGCTTATTAGGTCAGAACATGCTTTTAGGATTTTACTTGATATTTCATTATATCCAGAGGAATTTTTGGTCTTGAGTAAATTTATTATATTTTTTGTTTCAAATGGTGTAGTCATTTTTACTTTAAATTCACGGACTCTGTTTATAAAAGAAGTTTTCAAAAAACTTAATGCTGATTCTTTACATCCATAATTTATATTTAATTTTTCTGTTACATTCAAAAAGAAATTGTTGAAAATATCTGCAACTTTTTGAGGATTATCACCAGAATTATTACCAGAATTCACTGCAATTGAGGAGCTTTCTTGAGAGCCCTTACCTGATTCTCTTTTTATTATATTCCAGATAATTTTTATTGCATTATCAGAATTGGATACCCCTTTATTATAATGGAATATTTTAGCAGCTTTTATTATTTCTTTTAGAGTTTAACAGTACTTTTTGTAGTGGTCATTCTAAGTTTGGGGTTTTATTATGTTTCAATTCTTGGTATAATTTTCGCTTAGGTTTACAAAAAGTTTAAATGCCTGTTGTAATCCAGATGTTTTTTCCTTCTGATTGTGTGTTTTACAATATTTGACTGGAAAGGATGCTACAAAGTGAGAGTTGAAATGTTGTAGGAAATGACTGAACTTCTCATTTACTCCATTTATTTCATAGATTTCAATCCATGATTCTTGTTGAAGGGCATACTTAAACAATGTGAGGGTGCTTTCATCTACTATTCATGTTCTACAATATTTATAGTTTGGTTTTAACTTTAGGCTAATTTCTTTAATGAGAAGTATTTGTGCCTCATGATCTGAAAGGCCATTTGCCAATGGTAAGGTTATTGAAGTTTTAATTCTATCTATGTTTATGAATATGTTATCTATTGCTGAAGAGGAGCTACTCTGAATTCTTGTAGGAAAATGTACTGTGTGTGACATGATGCTGTAAACAATATAGAATTGAGTTGGTTCTTTTGGAGACTAGGTATAATATAATCAATATTAATGTCACCACAAATTACCAGTTCTCGTTTCAGTTTCAATATAAACTTTGAGGAATCATCTAACTTTTTTGAATACCTCATAGTTACCTAGTGGGGACCGATACAGAGCTATTATTGCAAAATTTACTTGATTTATGTTTAGCTGAACATTGCACATCTCTATATCTAGCTCAAAGCAAAACTTGTTTAGATTATTGCTTTTATAGGGTACATCATGTCTTACAAATATACAAACCCCTCCTTTTTTTAAAATTTTCCTTGAATAACCTGCTCTTAAAGAGAAAATGAAATTGGCATGACTTCCTGTTCTGTTAAGTGATGTTTGGATAAGCATAAAACATGTGGCTGTAATTTTTCAGAAGCAACACCAAGAGAAAGTTCATCAACTTTGTTTCTTAAACCCCTAATATTTTGGTGAAATATGCACGAACTACTGCCATTATTTATCTTAATAAAATTACTGATATTTTCTGTATTCATAAAGTTCTTTGTTGGTGAACTTTTATTTATTTCAATTGAGTTTAGAGTTCTTTCATGGCTATTTAGGGGGCTTTCCTTTAACCTAAAAAGTCCTATCAGATATCGCAATAGGAATTCTACCTATGATTCTGTCGGCAATTAGCTGCGATAGCTGCCTTTTGCCTTTAGAATTGAGGTGTAGACCATGAGATGTGTAACCATCTCGGCCTACACCACTAACATGTATCATATCAATATGAGAGGCACCAGGGCTCAACAAGGCATGCTCAAATTGCAGATTCATCTCCGTCACCCTCCTATGAAGCTTCTGCTTGTCGTGCCTATTGAAAAGCCCCCACAAACCTCACACTGGTATGGCTACTGGTATCCCTTATGTCACACAAATCTTTCTCCATTGAATAATTACTATCTCTATCCAGGTTATTTCCTGGCCCACCCACATGATCCCTCTTAGTAAAACCAGAAGTCAGTTTTACCAGATCTTCAATGACATGAGAGAACCCAGCACTAGGTTTAACTATGCCTACTACATCGTAGCTGCTTCTCAAATCCTCCTTTAGCAGGGATGCTATGCCCCTACCATGGCTACTCCCAAGCAACAAAACCTTGCTTTTAATGCAGTTATCATCTAAAACCTGCACAGGAGGATTTGGGGACTGATCAACAGTTTCAAGAATACTGAACCTGTTGCTCAGTTTGACATCCTGCCAGTCATTGGCAGAAACGACGTTTCCTCCTCAGATTTCGTCTGGAGGGCACCTTAAAATCAGATGATTTACAATCCAAATTTTCTGAAGGAGCAAGTTTGCATCCTGTAAAATCCTTGTTGAAAAATTCCAATTCTTTTCTGAGGTTAGAAATGGTTTTCTCATGCTTTTTGACCAATTCTTTAAGCCTACAGCATTCACAGAACCATTCACTAGAATCTCTCACATCATTGCTAACAGTGTTACTGCACACCCAATGAAACCAAAACTTGCAACCTTCAATAAAGACACCTTGACTAACCTTACGACGGCATGCACCACAAATTCCACTGAGATCACACGCTTTTCCACTCATTGCACAGCACTTTGCACAAACACTACACTTAAATTCACAACAGGTATGGCTTAACTGATTAGAACAGGTTGTCACAAGAGTGAAACGTAAGAAATATGATACAACAAAGCACTAGCTTGTCGAAGATTTATATTCACACTACTATACAAGTAATAAATTCACCAAACACTAACCAAAAATCAAACACTAAACAAACTGTATGACCAAAAACAGGAGATATAGCTGCTATAAACAAAACACATCAATTCCAATATGTCAGATTTCACAGCTGACTTACGGACAACAGAAATATGACAAAATTTACATTTTAACAAGCAATGTATACTATGTTGGAGTTGTATTGAGTCACACTTATTTACACTTAAAAATCTCTGCTTAATATGTTAAAAAACACTGAAATGTTTTCCAGGACATTCGCCCTCTTCTTCAGCAGTTAAACGTTACAGTGTTTTTTAACATATTAAGTGGAGATTTTTAAGTGTAAATAAGTGTGACTCAATACAACTCCAACATGAAGAATACTTCACTGTTAATAGTGCTTCTGTTTACAGTAGTTAATGTATACTATTTTATTACACACTATTTCACACAATGATTAACATCCCACTTATCTGGCTTTTGCCTTCTTTAGAATCAAATTTTTACAGAAAATAAACAAAAATATGGGAGCTTTCACACTATCACTTAACCTCACAAGCCACCTGGAGACTACTGAACTTCCTGCAGCCCTGCCTCAACAATTTTTACTTCAGTAGGAACACCAACTCTGTAAATAACTCATTGTTCATCCTTGTATACCTGAAGAATATTTCTCTTTCAAACTGATATCCTTGAATCACCAAGATGTGAAGTTGTAGCAAATTGTCAGCCAATGATTGGATACAAAATTGTCATATACCCTTCACCAAAGTGTGTTCTCTGCCATGAAGTCTCGTGTATGGATATGGACCATTTGGACAGGTGCACAGCTCTAATCTCAACAAAATTGGATTCAACATCAAAATTATACCAGGAAACTAAATGTTGAATGGAGATCAACCAAATGTTTGGACATTAGATGATGATGATGATGCTGCTGCCAACACTGCTACTGCTAATCATAGACAAATAAAGCAATTCAAAACCTTCCATTTTGCAGTGTTTTTGTCTTGGTCTTCTCCTAACAATTTCCCTATAAGTTACAGACTTCTTTTCATCATCGCCATCATTGAAATGCTGTGCACTATCTTTCAAATTGCCTTTTAGCTGTTTTGTAACACTTAGCAGTACAAAGAAACATATTACTGTCGGAGCATTTGATAATGCAACTTTACAGACATACTGCAAAATACAAAATCATCTCCATTATGCTTCTCGCTACAGTCCTGCTCTCCTTAATGAATGCTCTTATGTCCCTTTTAAATTCAAAATTAATGAGTTCATTTCTCCAGTTTTTAGTTTCCTTATAATCAAACACTATATGTTCCAAGTCTTTCCCTGTCTTTCACCATTTCATGTCCAAACACCTGATTCTGCCCATGTATAAACTTTCTTTCCTCCTTTTTTTTATTTATTTGTACTAAGCACCCATACAAGGAA
Source organism: Hymenopus coronatus (assembly GCA_030762935.1). Lineage (NCBI taxonomy): Eukaryota > Metazoa > Arthropoda > Insecta > Mantodea > Hymenopodidae > Hymenopus > Hymenopus coronatus. The sequence continues at coordinate 153,297,415 of CM060897.1, read as the reverse complement.
TATGGCTATACATCAACCCAAGCTGTTATCTTGTCATTATCCTAGCCAAATTTTCCTTATAATCTAGCACATTTATTTTAATAATAGTAATAATAATAATAATAATAATAACAACTTGTGTAACAGTCATGCTCTACATTTCATAAAACCTATAAACTTATGTTTCATCTACTTCTCTTTTTGCTGACCACATCTAGTTCTTTTTTACTTTAGCCAAATCTTGCCTACCTTTTTGCAATCCTTACTAAAAAGTTTGATTAAGGCAATCTTTCTGTCCATTTTCAGCCATTTACCATTTATACACTGTTTCCTCCAAAGCTCTGTCCCTTTACAGTCAAAAACTATGTGTTCCACTTTCCTTCTTATTAGATTTATCTATATAATGTTTCCTTTGCCAAGTCCATTACATTTCAACATAAAACTCCAGTGATGTCTTTGCAGTTGAATAACTAATTAATATTTATATCTCCATATCTTCGAAACATCTTTTATTATATATCCTAATTCATTACTCTCTAAAGTAGTTTTTAAATACTTAGCCACCACTGAATTAAACATGATTCTTGGTTATTTAACATTTTTATACTAGCCCTTCTTAATTTAGTTTAAAATTCTATGCCTATATTGTAAAACTCTGGTGATAACATAATTAGCTTGTATTGTAAAATCAGAAATATTGTTTATATAGTACTAAATATGGGCAAGGTAGAAGAATTTCTTTTATTTCCAGCAAGTAAAATGTACTTGGAAACACTCTACTACATACTAGTATTAACCATAACCATAAAAATCATCACAAAGCAATGCTCTGAATAAGTGATTATTGAATCACCAAAATATTCCCATTTTAAGCATATACAAAAACCTAAGTAAAGACTAATATTGCTGATTTATCAAGATTATGTATATATGGTGTAACATTTAAGATAAAGTAGTAAATTTAAACTTTCACACAAAACATTCCTTACATTTGAACACTGAAGCTTTTAAGTAAAAAAATCAGAAATTATAAAAGAAATGCATGAAAGGTGATAATTTTGTTTAAAAGTGTTTAATGTCTGCATTTTACTACTATGGCACCCCAGGAAATAAAGGTGAAAATATTACAGCTGTTACATTATACAGGGAATTATCTATTGTAAATCTCCATGACACCCTTATTGTAAGTCATGTGTGTATAGTTCATCTTATAAAGTATGTTGCATCTTTAAAATGTGACAAATCATGAAAGTGCAAACAAACATCTTTATGTATATGAATTTCCTCCTATGTGATTCAAATTACAGAAAAATATAACTCTCTGTTTACAAATATCACAGTGTATGAGTTTATGTCATTGACTAATCAAAAGATTGTAACAACTGAGTAAAGCTCTTAACACAAGTTTTACACTTAGATAAGCTTCTTACTCATGATATGGCTTCTTACTATCATGAATCAAGCTATGCCTTTTCAAATTGGACAAGTCATTAAAGCTTTTATCACAAGTTTTACATTTGTGAGGCTTCTTACCCTCATGAATCAAAATATGCTTTTTGTAATTTGATAACTGAATAAAGCCTTTATTACAATTTTTACATTGATGTGGCTTCTTACCCTCATGAATCAAAGTATGACTTTTCAAATTTGACAATGTAGTAAAACTCTTATCACAACTTCTACACTGATGTGGTTTCTTACCAGCATGAATCAAATTATGATTTTTCAAATGTGACAATTGAATAAAACTCTTATCACATGTTTTACATTGATATGGCTTCTTACCCTCATGAGTCAATTTATGTCTTTTCAAATTTGACAAATCATTAAAGCTTTTATTACAAATTTTACATTTATGTGGCTTCTTACCCTCGTGAATAAAACTATGTTTTTTGAAATTTGATAATTGAATAAAATCCTTATTACAAATTTTACACTGGTAGGGCTTCTTGCCCTCATGAATAAAATTATGCATTTTCAAATTTGAGAATGTAGTAAAGCTCTTATCACAAGTTTTACACTGGTATGGCTTCTTACAATCATAAGGCAAATTATGCCTTTTCAAATTTGACAAGTCTCTATATTCATGACATTGTTCTGAGTGAAATTGTTCTTTGACCTCACTTTCCTGATTTACACATTTAGGACAATCCTTTCTATCATAATATCCTGTTTCTCTCACTGAGACTTCAGCAGAGAGCAATGGTAATTTACCACTGCTATCACCAGAAACTGCTTCCATGCATAATCTGAAATGTTGGAGGTTTTAGCATTATTAAGTGCAATAATCAGATTATTAAATCTAAAAACAGAAATTGGGTTTGCTTGTGAATAGGTGGATTCTCATCCACTGTAGTTATAAATTCAAGTAAAGGAAACATGCTATTCATTACAATTGAATTAGGTAACTTTGTTATTAATATAATACTTAATAATTTGTAACAAAACCTTACTTATCTTCATGAATAAACTCTAATTCAAAGGACTAGATTTATAATCACAATCCTACTGTATCATCATCTTAACTTCATGGTTTGGTTACTTACATCATAAGTGAAATTTTTATGTAAATTATTGTTACATTAATGTGTTGCTATACAGTTAATAGCTTCATTTTTACATAATAACTTTGTTAATCTGCGATATAATCAGATTACTCATAAAATTGTTCAAATAAAAAATATTTTAAGGGTAAAACCAGTCTGATAGTTTTTGCAATGCAAGCAACGCTTACTACATGCTTTGACAAGGAATGTATCTCGGCTCAAACAGGAATTTATATTTAAAACTTTGTACACAGCCCCCCACCTTACAATTCAAACTCAGCTTGCAAAGGTATTTGATTAGATTTCACTTGGTTTGTACAAGACATCACTTGCAGTCTTGGAAAAAGGGGAGTTAAACTGGCAGTCAATCAGGTACCTCAGCAACAAGTTGATGTGTTTACACCATGTGTACAGCAAAAATGAATAAAACTATCAATATTTGGAACATTTTAAATATTGTAACATCCAAGTTAACAAGGCGTTTTCCAATAGAAGATTGTTTAGAACACAATGATTACACTTTTGCTATGTACAAGGTAGATTTGATTATTCAGATACATGAAAACTCATTTCACAATGTAACTGAAGTAAATTGGATAGGATAGTGGACTAAGAAACAGTCCTTTTAGATGTAACATGATTGGTAGTGTTTAAGATTATAGTGCTAGTTAGTGGTACAAACAATACTTTTCAAAGAGAAGTTACAGTTCTAGTGACTTGAACGTTCATTAGAAGAGGAATCCAATATTGTTAGTATGTTAGCTAAATTTTCAGAATAAACTTCTTTTTTATTTATGATGATTGCCGTACACCTCCATATAAAGTTTTAACCTACAGCTCCTTATTGAAGAGACATCTATGCATGGAAAACATCGTAGTAATATTTGATTATGTAGAAAAAGAACAATGAACATTGATTTTAAGAAAACAGGCATTGAAAGAGCTGGCAAAAAAAAAAAGTATATATATATGTATATATACTGTTCCAATTTGGCATGGCAAGCACCAAAGGAAAATTTGTCCACTACTGGTAACTGAAATTTTGGCAATGTAAAACGCAAGAAAAGCTGCACATATATAGTTTAACTCCTGGAACTTTTATAGCACATCAAGAAAAAATACAGAATTTGCTGGTGACACATGATTGCTTTCAACACAACTAGAGATGTACAAGATAACCAAGATATTCATCAGACTAGGGTCCATTTTATCAAAAAAGTAAGTTAAAAATTCCAAGTTTTCACATATGGCCACACCGCATTTGCACCGGTTGGCAAAAGTGGATGTCATTATGAGCAAACTTATGGTGCAACATTATCTAACAAAAAGGGGTGAGGAAAGAGGGGATCAACATTTGCTTTGGTTCACACTGTACATAATACAATCCATAGCCATACCTATCAAAAATATTTGATGTTATATTCATATGACCTTCTCTTGCTATTCTGCAACAAACTATTCTTACAAAAACGTGTTTTTCTATCCACTTCACTTATATCTATATTAACATTTGCAGATATGCTTTATTTATATATTTCCTTACAGAAATGTGGAAAAAGAAAATACATATGGCTAAAGTGATAGTCAAACCTTTTATGAGCCAGTCACAATGTGACATTTGACCAATATCAATGTATCACATATTGACCAGCTCATAAAAGATCAGAAGAAAAAAATATGAACAGCAATTTTCCATAGACTTTCCATTTGAAAAATACATAAGCTTTTAAACTTGAAACCTAAATCTAGAAATACTTCAGAAGCAACTCCACAAATTTAAAAAAAAAAATGCACTACATATACATGCATTTTTGAGAACATCCACATTTTCAAAAAATATTTCATATAAAGCGTAGTTTAAGATGGGAGGATTTCATGTCACATTATTGAAAAATACTTAACTTAAATATCAAGTTTGATATTTAATAGGCTTTTTGTTTTTGAAATGTTGTGCACAGACACACATCAATATGCATGGACCTTTTTCTGAAAATGGTGTTTTTAAATATATTCAAGGTACCTCAAAACATGTATTCCTTGAAATCTGGGTACCAATTTTTGGGTAGAATAAAATACCTTTATTACCTGCTACATACATTTATCTACATGGTAGAGAAAATAAAAATTGTATACATGATTTCACAAAAAAACTTTCCACCTGAAAGTTAAAAATCTGATGTGTTCCATTCACATGACTTTCTCTACATCTCTGCAACAAATTATTGCTAAAAAACCTTTTACTTCTATTTACTTCATACTAATCAAGAAAACTTAGCAGAAATAATCTTTTACTTGCTTCCTTGTAAGAGGAAGCGAAATATGGGAGTACCATAGGTTAAAGTGATAGTCAAAAGCTGGTTGCTATGTGACTACAGTTCCTTTGTATGAACAGGAGTTGACAAATTCCTGTATGAGAAAAGTAAAACTTTTTTAAAGGTGAAATCATAAACAAGGAATAAGTCAAAACGATCAACTCCACGAAAAAATGTATACAACATAAATTGTGTGCTCTACATTTTTTGTGTGACAAGTACATCTCTTATGGTTTAGCAGTTATGCAAAATTCTGTAAAATTCATTAAGAATAAAGTAGTTTTCAGGGCTATTCCCAGAAAATTGAAGTTATATATTTTATTTGTCAGGTAAATATCTTTAATATACGATATTTTCATCAAAATCGTTAGCCATTTTTGAGAAAATCAAAATTTTCGAAAAAAGTTCCATGTAAAGGGTAGTTTGGGGTGGGGGATTTTTCTCAAAATCTTCGTGTCACATCCCTAGAAGATACTAAACTTAAATACCAAGTTTGGTATTTTACCAACTTTTCGTTTTTGAGTTATTGTGTTCACTGACACACACAGACCTTTTTCTGAAAATGTTTTTTTTTGTATACAGGGGACCCTAAAACATATAGAAGTCTTGGTATAAATTTTTTGGGTGAAGTACAATACCTTCTCTATGCACTATGTAAATAGTATGTATAGAGAAAGTAAAAATATGCTGAATACAGTCTTCCAGCAAAGACATATTTGGAGGGTAGCACAACAGTAAAAATGTTAATAGACCATTTAAAATCCTTTTTCTTCAATATACTTTGTGACCATGTCATAAATAATCAGAAGTGCACATTATTATGTAATTCTTGGAGTGCTCAAGAATTAATAAACTGATCATTTGTGGGTTAAGACATTGAGTGCATAATTACTACAGCAAAAACAAACAAAATAAGTATAGGCTTGGATGTTTAGCAATATAAAATATATGCACACAGGATAATATACCACAGTATATTGCAGTGACTTCACTATTAAATTAGGACATAGAATTTTTTTAATGAAAATGCATTCTATTATTCTTAATCAGTTGTTTGCTCCATGTATAAGCCTATGTTTCAGTGTTTCTGGCAAGCAGCTGGGTACAATACTCTCCCACATTATGTTAGTTCAAGAATGTCATATTGGGGATTGTGCAGATATACCTTTTGCCAAATGTGCCTATTGTGAATCTCCATATTGTTTCATGCATTTTGTTGAGAAAGTTGCCGAGTTCAAGAATGTCATATTGAGGATTGTGCAAAATATACCTTTTGCCAAATGTGCCAATTGTGAATCTCCATATTGTTTCATGCATTTTGTTGAGAGAGTTGCTGAGTTCAAGAATGTCACATTGAGGATTGTGCAAAATATACCTTTTGCCAAATGTGCCAATTGTTTCATGCATTTTGTTGAGGAACCTCATCGGTGTTTTCAAAACATGACATGAGGGTGTCTAGTGAGAAAAAGTAAAAATTAGGTACCTCTTTAGGTACCCTATAGTCGTCTCCTTAGTGCGGTAGTAGTGTGGCTGCTTGCAAAGCGAGAGACTGGGCTCGATTTTCAGCACCAGCATGGGGAATTTTCCCCCTGCTGGGAGGCCTGGCTCAGGGTGCACTCAGCCTTGTGAGGTCCCTGGGGGGCCAAATGAGAAGCTACTTGATTGAAACGTAGCAACTCCAGATCAAGAAGACCATATTAACTGGCTGGGAGCAACTGGCCAGCCAGCAGGCCAAGGTCCTTTGTGGATTGTCATGCCATCAAGTTATGCTTTAGATACCCTACATACTAGAATTACTGATCATGACAAATTAAATGCACTTAGGTGTGATCCTTAACAATTTGTTACTGTTTGCAAAATGATTGAGAATAAAGTAACATGGCAGAGGAGCATTAAAAGTTACACATAGACTAGAGAATGTTATAAGTAATACAAAGGCTATGTATTGCGTAAATTACTAACAAATGACATAAAGCATAGCAATTCTTGAAATAAAGAAATCCAAAGTATTCATCTTTAATTAAAGTAAAAGGGTACACTGGGGTCAACACATTCTCTTTTGTAGTTCTTTGATCTGTTTATCAGCGGATGATGGTTCTTGGGTTTTCTTTTCTACAAGTGTAGCTCTTTCAACTTCATCTTTTCCTGCTTTCTTTTATCCAAAGTAGCATCTTCTTTCTCTTTTTTTTCCTTTCTAAGATCCTGCTTTCTGCAGCAGGAAGCATTTGTAAAGTTTATAATAACTTTCTTATCCATGTTCAGATCATAAATTACTTCTAAAACAATGGAAACGAGTTTGAGCATCTATTACTATTTTCCTACATGCTAGGAATTAAATCGTCCTATTGCGGTTCAATAATAAATACACAAATTTGTGCTATTACATATTACTTTCTTTAAACACTATTTGTTAATTTCAACCTGTCTTCTACCATCCATTCATACAAAAGCTGCGCCATTGTCCATTTGTCTCTCACCAAGACACACACACACACCCACTATGCATGTGCATGAGAGAGAGAGAAGATATTTTTATCAGTTTCTGTTGCTGCATAAATGTGAAGTTTATAGTATAACACAAGGTAATTAAAACATTAGCCAAGAGTCAAGTCTTACCTTGAAAATTTTGCTGGAGAAAAGTCCCCATCCTGTAAAAGAGTAATGCAAATGTACAGTTTCACATAATCATCTAGACAGTGTGTTACATGTCCTCATAATATGGTTATGCTTTAAAGCACCAGGTTTGATCTGTTTATAAATTGGTATATGGTATTAAGAGATATGCAAACCCAAACATTTGACACCTCATCATGTAATGGAGTGGAAGAAAACCAAGAAATTGAGAAACTAGTTGAATCTAGATAAACTGTTTGGTAGAGAACACAGAGCTAAAGGAAAATGTTGTAATCAGAATATGTTAGTCGCATAAGAGTATTTACAAAATTAAGACAGAAATGTTTGAGATGCATGGGTAGAAAGTGACAGGAAAGAGGAAGGAAGCAAATTAGGTTATTCTATTCCAATAGCCTGGGTGTTGATTTTAATTTTACATCATAATTTAAAAGCTGCTGGACTCAATCCTATAAAATATATGCTGATTATCATAATCATCATCATAATTGCTGCTGCTTTATGATATTCTTAGGGTATTTTCATTGCCATTTGCCATTTTCTGACTGATTTTAACACAGTTGTTTCTGGTCATCAGTCAACAAATGTGGCATGAATTTTGTACTAATACAACACATTCAAAGTTTCTTAGGTAAAATTTGAGGACATGACCACTACTCTACTTTGTCAGCAACTTCTCAAACAATAAATGACTGTTTCCATCACAAACACACTAGACATGGTTGTCATCTATTGATGTGGAAGGTTGTTCAGTCTTGAAATCATCACCAACTAACACTCTCCCTTTTGAAAATGCTTAAACCATATTATAATATTGCCTTCAATTTATACCGTCCTCCTCGTATGCTTGACATTAAATTTTTGCTAAGTCTGTAGCAAAGTTTCATACACCACACATTGCTCTTCAAGCTTCTTCATGTCACTTTGTCACTAACATCAAGAACAGAATCTACATGAGCTCACTTCAACGCCTCTAGCTTGGAAACTAACAGTAAGATGAAACAAGGCAAATGCCAATTTGTTGTCTAAACGTGCTGCTAAATGTACTTCCTGTACTACTTCAAAAGTTCTGTCTTTTTTTAATACACCTCATATATAGACTTCCAGGAGGAAATCATAAATTGAGGCACCTTGTATTGACCAGCAATTTTCAATTTTTTAGACAACTTCATGTATAATAAATGCTTTTAAATAACACACATAAGAATAATCATGACAAGTAGCTTGAAAGTGTTATTGTGGGTTACATTGTCCACTCCTGTCTCCTACTTTCAGATGATGAAGTTTTTGTGCACATTATGCTTATATACATTTGTTACAGCAAGACACTTTAAGAAAAAATTAAATGTTTGGATATCACTTATGAACTGGATATCATGCTGTACACCACAGGTTGTACACCAGAAAATGTCTTGCACCACAATAGTCTTTGAAACTCCATAACCCTGTCTTTACACTAATATAGCTCAAACATTTGTTCTTGAGCAATGACCTTAATCCAGAAAACAGTTGGCAAGCTCAGATAACCCTTCTCTCTCCTAAGTTTAGCAAACTATAATGTTTGCAGAAGTTAAAGGCATGTGGAGTTGGGCCATAGTACATCTCTAGCAAATCATATGCTTGCCCCTCCTACCAATGCTACCTTCTGGTGCATATAACTTACATGTCTGGACTGAGAAAATGATCTTCATTAATCATGCTTGGATAAATATTAGCAAATGAGATATGTCAATGCTATAATTAGACAGAATATTATTTTTTGATCATGGCCATATAAAAATCCTGTCTCTACGATACTTAGAATGTGAACTATGCACCTTTTAACTTATCATGGTATTGTCACTCATCATCCATTAATGTAGATAGGCTGACAAATAACTGCAAATCTTTCCTCACAATGCTTATCTCAAATATAAACAAACAGTAAATGGTGTATTATTTATGGTTCTGCTGTGGTTCTCAGCGTCCCATTCTAAATTGGGCGTGAAAAACCACTTAATTTTGCTCAGAGGCCTCTCTATCAAGCTTAAGGTTCTTTTATGTGCCGTAAATCTACGACATGGGACCAATGGCTTTACTTCCCTTCCAAAGGAAGCCATGCTAAGGATTTTTACACCCGAAAAAATCAATCTTCCTCCGCCAGGCTTGAACCCGCGATCTTGGGTATATAAAGTCAGCATGGTAACCATTACACCACGGAGGGCGACATAAACATACAGTGCAGCATGGTACACAAACAATGCAGTTTGAAAAGGAATGAGTTAAAGTTCAGTTGGTTTTCACAGTAGTGGTGTGTTATTTTATTATTAAAGTGAATGGGCATGTTAAGTCGTCTTTCAAATTCAAGTAGAAATCTTGGTAATATACAAATGAAATGATTGTACATCTGTTTGTGATACGAGTATATGAACATGTCCATCAAGGCTGGGACAAAAGTTATTATTCGACTGACAAATGTAAAGTGATTCATTCTCAGAGCCGGGTTCATTCTCAGTTGTCAAAAAAAATAGTAGGTTCAAATTAGCAGAAAAACTTAGGCAGGAGGCAATAAGAAGTATAACTCAAGACAATTGGATTTCACAGGTCAGGCATGCAGAATGGCTTCAGGAGGAAGATTTCAACAAAGAAATTGCCAGAGATGTCACTATGGAGTCAATTATCACTAATTTAAGGGATGAAAGTGATGACTCTGAATTAAGTGTTTTGGAAGAAGACAAAGACACCCCTGAACTGCTTGCTGCTCCACTGATGTAACGTCTATTATGGATTAACAACATCCAGGTAAAATTTTAATGTTTGAGGGATGTTTAATATGTTGTTTAACTAGGGAAATCATGGACAGCACCATGACTAGCATATGAAACCACTGTACATGCTCATTAACTTGGACAGCAAAGCTCCATGCGAGCATGGTCAGCATTCATATGCCTTTAAGTTTTGTGATGATTATAATGGCTTGTGTTACTAATGCAATGTGAGTCATCTGCTTCTGGGTACAGTTAAGTGTAAATTAGTGTCTCATAAGATGTTATTGTGCTTTTACAAATGTAGGTTACATAACTTGTGGATAATATCTCTTTCAGGTAATTCCAAAGGAAAAAGACCTGATGAGATGATTACTAACATCTATGGAACATGAGAGAAATCAGAAAACTGAAGAAAACAGTACCTGAAGCCATCTGAGCCTTGCACAGTTCTGATTGTAGAATTTTTCAAGAAAGTCAAAAACATGAGTCCTTTGGGACTCCTTCAAAAAGGCAGTGGCAGCCAACAGTTGCTCCCTCCTCATGTCTGGCTGGCTAGATTTGTTGCATGACTCACTCAATGCCAGCTCACACTTCTTTTAACTTTGCCCTGGCCTGGATGCCCTGATCAGGGTTCATTGGCTGTAGTAGTCTCAAGGGCACTTCTTCCCAACAAGGCAACAATGCTTGTGCAGTGCATAATTCATTGTGTTTTCGACTCCAATACCAGGTTCCTTGACCATTAATCTTCAAGTACATCTCACCACAACTTTACTTCTTGCAGGCGCAATGACATCCATCATGATCACACTGCAGTTCTCCAGAAGTTCATGGGGGCTTTGGCGCAACACCTTGTCTTGGCTAAGATGCAAGATCCTCCAGCTGATATTGATCATCTTGTAGCTCCTGAGAGCATCGTTCCCAGTGTCACATCCTCAGCCTCCCTTGTAACAAACAGCTACAGCCCCACCATGTTCTGCCTCAGGGTCAGGGTCTCCCTCTCCATAGACAAGCTATCGCCTGACATTGTCAGTAGTTGGTATGGCCAACTGGGATTTCATGTTGGCTAGCCCCTTGTCAAGTCAGGTCTGATTTTATTCAGGGCTGCATCTGTGTTACAAGTATCCAGCACAACTTTCCTTGAATCCAGCTATTTGCAATGAGGCTGTTGCCCACTTTGTGCCCAAAGCACACAGCATCACTTGAGAGATTGTGATGGCCCCAACATCCCCCTCATTTGTTTACCACCTGCTGGTCGGCTTGGATGTGAACAGTCCAGTAGATGACCTGACTTGCCACACTCCCAGCAAGCTCAAAGGTTGTTTCAGCTCTAGGCAATTTCTCTGTATAAAAAATATTCCTGATCTTCATAGTGGTTACAGCTGTTATCTTGATTGTCTTATTCCTCATTGTCTTCTTGCTTCATTGAATTGTTGTATAGTTGCTGAGCATCAAGCAGGCATATTTTGGCATTGCATAGCTGTTCAATTGCCAGGTCAAACTTCTACATCGTCTCCTCTTGACCATCAGCCTTGACAGCTGACTATGGTAGGCAATGGTTCCCGAACCAGTTCTTCAGGATCTTCCAAATGTCTCCAAACACCATCAATGTCAGAATCACATTTAGAACTTCTGCCTGTAGATTGGCTATAAGTTGTGTGACTTTCTCCTCTGATGACTATCTGTTATGGTTGGAGATGAAGACAAACTGGTAGCAGAAGATGTCCCTTCATACTAGGGTGGCTTAATTCATGCAGATGTTGTTCTATATCTCGGGTCCTGACCTATCCTTCAGCCTTCTGACAAGCATCTTTTCTATCATGGCATTCAATTCCTTAGCACTGCACTCCCCTCTTCACTTCATAGTATTAATGCATCCCCCAAGGTCTTCTGAGTATTAAATCATTATCATGGTCTTTCAGCTTTCCTCCAAATCTTCCATATCTTTATCATGCTGACCAATTGTTCATCAATTTCGATCAATAGTACTATCTTCATTTTCTCTTCTAGATTCCATTCTGAATTCATTTCTTCCATTCCAAACATCATTTTCTCCTCCATCTTCTTGACTGCAAACTCCATTTTGACATCCATCTTTTCCATCACAGATTCTGGTTACATCTCCTTCTTCTTTGTTTTCGATTTCACCCTTTAAAATATTCCACATCTCCCACATATTGGCATTAAATCCCACTGCTTATACCACTGTAAGGAAATCTTTCTATTACTTTAAATTCTGTTTATATTAAATGTTTTTATTCCAATGCCGTAGCATAATTTTATCTCATCACATGGACACCTGCAGACAGTTGACTGCTCTCTTTGATTCAACTACACTCTTGGAACCCTCTCTGTAAAGTAAGTTGTTGAGCCTGCCAACTCTGCTTGTTACCATCGATGAAGTGGAAATTTCCTGAAGTGCAGATCATTGTTGAATATGTAAATAACACACAGGTGCCACAAAGTTAAACACATGTGTAAGATTGCAAAGCTTTGATGCAGTGCGAACATCGATCCCACTCATGTTCATATATGTAAGTATAACAATAGATCAAACATGGAAAGGATGCTGCTACCAACATGCTTAAAATGTTACATTATGTCACAATTTTAGATAAACAGCATCGACAACGAGTTCACATACCACATGGTAATTCACGTGTCATAGGTTGCCTATTCTTGTCCTACACAATTACTTATGCAGGCACTTACAAAATGTAAATGAAAACATGCTGTGCAATTTAGTCAGCCTCTATCAGTTACACCTATTTTATATTTTATTGTCCTAAAGAAGCAGACACTGCAAAGAGTGAAATCCAGGCCTGATGTTGAAATTTTACCTGGAAGGGGATGTTGGCTAACAGTTTAAAATAAGTTACCTCACTAATGAAAAGAATCTGTCAGTCTCATAGTGGATGTGTTGACAGTCATGTGATACATTCTGTCATTTATTTTTCAATAGTTTAACTCTTTTTAGTGGTGCAATGCAAAGAGTTAGTTCCCATCGGAAGTGCGGAAATAATCTAGACAATTTTTGTTATATTTGTGGACGATTTACTCCCAAAAATCAGAGGAGAAAAATTTATAGCATTACCAGACGTGCATTTTCTTTACACTTTGGGTGTCAAATTGGTGACCAGGAAAAACAATAGTCACCTCATCAATGTTGTATCACTTGTACGACAAATCTTGAGTTATGGTTACAAGGCAAACTCATAGCATTACCATTTGCTGTACCTATGGTGTGGCGAGAACCAACAAATCCTATTAGTGATTGTTACTTCTGCATGACAAATATATCTAGACTGTGTGGAAAAAGTAAGTATATTATTCAGTATCCAGATATTCCTTTTGCCATGTGTTTTATTCCAGATAGCAAGGAATTACCTGTTCCTGTACCCCCTCAGATATTGAGTAGTGACAGTAATGGTGAAGGAATTGTGATTCCAGGTTGAGTTGTATCAGGAGCCAGAGACCTCTACTTCAAAAGATCCTAACTTTCAACCAGAAAATTCTGAAAGTGAAAGGCCTGAATGATTTGACATGTGACTTAAATTTGTCAAAAGAAGACTCTGAACTTCTAGGTTCCACATTGCAACAATAGAAGTTACTTGTACCTAGTACAAAAATTACAGAGCTTTGAAATAAACATAAGAAATTTGGAAAATATTTTTCTATGGAATAGAGTACGTGTTTCTGTATAGACATCAATGGTTTAATAAGTGAGCTAGGAATTGAGCATAATCCAGATGACTGGCAATTGTTTATAGATTCATCAAAGTTCAGTTTAAAGGCTATATTACTTCATAATGGTAACGAACTTCCATCTGTTCCAGTTTTGCATTCTGTAGATCTTAAAGAAAGTTATAAATGTATGGCCAAGATTGTATAAGTTTTAAACTATGAGGTTCATCGTTGGAAAATATGAGGTGAACTTTAAGTAATTTGTTTGTTGCTTGGATTACAAGGGGGATGCATAAAATATTGCTTTTTGTACTTGTGGGACAACCGTGAAATGCAAAAACATTGTGGTACAACAGTGGGAGCAAGCGGCAGGAATATGCCCCAGGGGAGAGTAATGTAAAACAAACACCATTCGTTCAGCCTGATAAGATTCTTCTCCCTGCCTTACACATAAAACTTGGGCTGATGAAGAATTTTGTTATGGCACTCAACAAGGACAGTAGTGGATTTTCATATTTGCAAGGCAAGTTTCCACAGCAAAACTGAGAGAAGGAATTTTTGTTGGTACTCAAATTCAAGAATTCTTGGAGGATGAAATGTTTGAAAAATATTACAAACGATGGAATTAGCACCTTGGCAATAATTTACAAGGATTGTGGATGGTTTTATAGGAAACACAAAAGGAGAAAAATATAAAACTTTGGTCTCAAATTTGTTGAAATGCTACAAAGACATGCTTTGTAGATTGTCTTTGAAAATCCATTTCCTCCATTCACATCTAGACTTTTTTCCGGAAAATCTGGGTGATGTTAGTGATGAACAAGAGAAATGATTTCATCATGACATTTCCGTCATGGAGAAGAGGTACCGAGATTGTAAGGACCCAGTAATGGGGGGGATTATTGTTGGTTTCTTGTGAGGGAAAAGCAGACAGCAGTACAAGAGACAATCATATGCTACCAAGCACTTTTAAGCAGAGTTACAGATAAGACCCTTAAACATATAGTCCAAATTGAGTTTGATATGATTTCCCCCGATTTCATGCGCTCTTTAACCCTATCAACTCAGAATGGAACATTTTGTGTTATATCTCTTATTATTTTAGTGGATGCATTGGGTCAAATCGTATTATGTTCACATGAATGATCGGTTCAAAACGTATTATGTACAAATTTTATTTTGTTAAGCTTTACCCTCTGCTTTCAACCCACGTGCTTTTACTGATATTTCCACTAATTGTTATTTCATGCATCCATAAGCTTAGAAGTTATGTCAGTTCATTGAGATCATCATGGAGGGAAGTGAACCCATCAGAGAACGATCAACAGGAAGTAGGAAGAGAGTTAAGAATAGAGAAACCAAATGCCAGCTTGAAATTGAGGCTAGGTACGTGAAATAAATTTGTTATATTTGATAACTTTTATTCAATACCAAAGCATTATTTTCTTATTATGTGTTAATATGCTCGTTTTGAGTTGAAACTAATGGGAAATATTGTTATAAATAACTTCCAATAAATTACATACTATAAGGCATATTGTTAAAGGGAGTTGATATAAACTGATGCATGCCATAACAGTTTATAACAACCAATGAATACCAAAGGAGGGAGATTTAGGTGTTGCAGCATTCCTGTGTACTTTCTAGCGAAAGCAAAGAATTTAGCATACTCAACATCTAATATCAAGATCGTTGATTAAGCCATATGCTAAAGATTATGTCTCCTAGGAAATCAGAGACATTCTTCAATCGTTGTATTTATGAGTAAGTTCTAGAATTAATGCTTCTATGGTTTTTGTGCAGCTTGAGCATAAAGTTGATCCATGTGAAGGCATGTTGACATCTCACACCCACATGCTAGCTGTTAAGTTGATATTTCCTCAAATGCTTATAATGATAAAAAATGCAACACCTTTGTGCAGAGTACAGCCTACCTTAAAATAAGCTATGTACATGTAGCTTATTCCTTGCATTGTTTAGCTTCAAATATGTATGATTGTGCAGCCGATCCCATGTTTTTTATTTATTTTATATTATATTTTAAAAGCTTGTGAATGTTTTGTCAAATTAGTTATCTCCTTTCAGGTGAAAACAAACGACCAAACACAATCAGTATGCCCAAAATTTTTTCAACACCAGAATTAATAGCATAGCCAAGGCTGTCAAGAGAGGCCAGGGCGTTAAAGAGAGGAGAGGAGGAGATAGGAAAAAGGCTTTGTTTACTGCCAAGAAAAAAAGTGTGTGAGAGTTTATCTCAAAACTAAGGGCAACAGAATCACATTACAGGCTTTATTTATCAGCTGACTTAAGCAGGTGACACTTATGGTCAAAAAATGTTTTTTCCCAGAATATTTTCTGCATACAATTTAACATTGGCTTTGGGTTACCTGCCACTGACGCACATGATACTTCAATTTTAAACGTGAAGCAGAAATTCAAAGAAAGAATCACTTACTGACTAATCTGGTAGCACACAAACTTCGATCCAAAACATTTCTGCTTCGTTTTGCAACAGGTACATCATCTTCCAAAATTATCAATTTTCAAAACCTATTATTCCTGGCAGACATTTTATTCGCTGTGTGTAATCAACATCAGCAATAAGGATGCAACCTTCTTTACCTGGAATGAGACAGAAGGTGGTATGGATGGCAAACAGAAGAAAGCACCAACCCATCACAGAAGTATTATTGTAATTTTTCCGGTGAGAGGGACCATTCTTATTTGCCTCCAGATTGCTAGTTTGGAGTTGTAGAGAAGGCTCTCCAAAAATGCTCCAATATCCTCACTCCTGCAGATTACAGAGAATTTTACAAGACTATGGGAAAAGTAAGATCATTTGGAAACTATTGGGCTATCAGAGGTTACAAAATACTCTCAACACAATTTAGGAAATTGGATGTAATAAAGGATATGAAGAGGGTAATCTCGGAGAAAAGTATAGTAAATGGGAAGCCTCTTGTCAGAGTAAAAATGGTGCCAACGTATAGTGTGATGACCCATCGAAAACATTTACAACAATTCTAAAACGAGTGGCAAACCTGGACCAGGTGTTTCAACCTCCTGTGGTTGATAAAATTAAAACCTTTATAGAAGACAGATATAGCTGATCTTCTGAAAGCCAAATATTGCGATAACTGGAGAGAGGTTGATGGTCTGTAGATGTAAAGTAGTGTTAAATTTAAGTGCAACACCTGAGGATTGTGACTGTTTGGATGAGGAAACGGCTTGAAAGACTTTAACATGTTGTTCTAGCTCTGCTGTAAAATTTGAGTTGTTGCTTCTATGTAAACAGCAGAATTTTTAACCTCAAAATGAGCATAACTATTATTTTGTGATATTATCAGTGTTATTGATATTATATTTTCTGCTTATGTTGTTCTATAAGTATATTATTATAAATTATAAGTACAAATTGAAATAAAGGTGATGAAACATTTCTTTAGAATGATATAAATATTTGATATTCGCTTAGTTTGACTGACTAAACGGTTCAAAACGTATTATGTTCAGTACGTCGGTTCAAAACATATTAAGTGAAACTTTTAAATTAAAATAAATTGCTAGCCAATAAAAAACCAATTTCGGTTTTTGCGAATTCTCAAATATTGCCTCGGTATCTGAAATTTCTCATTTAAATTTTGAATATAAGATTTCTTGTTTGGAAGTAAAACATTTTTCTTGATTTCTGAAAAATTTTCTGCCATGCACTTAATATGTTTTGAAACAATGCTCCTCAAATATTATTGCATGCATGTAAAACAACATTTTGAATTAATCTTAATTCACCATGATATATAGTACTACACCATATATCATATCACAGCAATAAATGTAACATACATAATATCTGATCTAAAACCTCGTAGGTGAGAACCTAAATGTCTTCACATATTTTTAACCTGACGTGAAGGGGGATTTCTGTGGCAATTTTCAAGATCAGCACATCTTTTTTCTTAAGAATCACCTATTTTTATCCCGGAGGTATAAAAAGAGTTTTTTTTTTTTTATCAGTAGTGTTATCTTACTTGGTGCAATTAATATCCTTTATTTAAATGTTTGTTTCATTAAAACATATCAAAATGGGCATAATAAAGAGGCTTATACTTTAAAGTAAAAATTTCAGTTTTGGTCACATTTAGATACCTTATCTGTTGATTAGGTATCTGTGGGATTTAAGTTTATTTGTCATGGGTAAAAGGTGTATAATTTGGCCAACTATTGATCTTTAAACTATTGAATTTCCTTTTGACTTCATTTAACATTCCTTTTAGTTTTCTATTTCATGTATAGTTCATTATCATATGCTACAATATCACAGAATATTTAGGTATTTTTCAAACAAACTTCTTTCAAATGACTTATAATTTTCAAAAACTATCACATTACTTTAAATCCTTAAATCCACCAGCAGACAGACAATGTGCACATTCACATATCTGTTATTTTTACTAATTTTGTTTAACAATTCAGACATTTTCTTGTGTGTACTACAAGCTAAAATTGCTTAGATTTCTACAAAACCTACCTTAATGTTATCACAAATAGATAAAGTTTCTGTTTCCAGCCACAAAGGGTCTTCTTTAATTTCTATTTTGATATCCATTTCATGACCACTGCTGTATTTCTTAATCTTCATTACAGGATCCTCTGGAAGGAATTCTCTCTCATTCTGTGAACTATTGTCTGAAATCAGAAACTGTTCCTCAATTTCCATTTTTGTATGGATCTCATGGTTGTTGTTGCCTGTAATAGTTTCAGACCTAATCTGCTTTATGAGAGGTTTAGGAAAACATTTTCTCTCTACATGTAAACTAAAGTCTGGAAAAAGAGTCTCTGATTTAATTTCCGTTTTGATTGCCACATCACGATGATTGCCCAGAAACCTAGCATCACTGTTTGTGTTCGTTGTAACATACTCAGTGAAGAACTCTTTCTGATTCTGTGAGGCTGCATCATCTGAGAGAGGATCTTCTTCTTTGATTTCTATTTTGGTATCCATTTCACAACTGTTGCTCTTCTTACTTTCTTCTACAAGTCTGTGGAGAAAGAAAGATATATGTATACTATAAAATATTTATAATCTTAACGATTAGCTTCTTTGAATCCATCAGTCATTGTTCAAATCATGCCACACACCTCTACTATTTTCTCATAAATAATTTTATTTGTTAGAGAGTTGAATCAGATTTGATTTAATGCCATATCAGGGACTCGCTCTTGCATCTCTGCCTCTCTCTACCAATGCTATTACCATGTTGAGATACCTGTATAGGCAACATGTCAAATATCAGATATATCTCAAAGACATCTTGCAATGTGTTAATTTGTGTTCAGATAATTGTTCTTCCACACCATCAGGGTACAGCAAATAAGTTGAAAAATTAGACTAATATACTACTATACACATCTGTAACATTACAAGTATCATATCTCTGTATTTGATATCATCTTTAAGGTTCACTGCGACACTTAAATCAAATGAGAAGATTTAATAGTTTATGATTATTTTGCCATGACACATTAAGTGCAAGAATATTGACTCACTGTGCCAAAGCTCCACGGTTTGTGTCCTGGCTCTGGAACTGAACTTTTCAAGTCAAAATTTCCATTTGAATCTCCACACACTAGTCATAAGAAAACTTAACAAAACCTCACAAGTCTAATTCATGTGAGGTCCGCTCTAGGCCTTAAAATAAGTATAGTCTTCTGAATCTGAACACTTTCGATAAGCATGTTGGCTAATTGAATCAACTAAATTATCACAATATATGAACACCATTATAAGTCAAAGGTGTTACAATATTATTTATATCACACTTCTTGTTTTTAGTTTTCCTCTAGACCTCACTTCAAATCACCTTTTTACCTGATTTACTTCATTTTTTATATTCATGCAGAAGTTGCATCCCTTTTATAAGAAAAACAAAATTAATGAAATGTGGTATTACCAATAGATTGTTTATGCTGGTAATGTTGTTTACTAATTTTGCTTTTTTTGCTTGCTAGAAAACTTCTGTTAATTAGATCTATTCTCAAACATGAACCATAACTTAAGCCACTTAAGAGCATGTAACAGATGGGTATAGGCCAAAAAGAACCACAGTGAAATTATGGCTCCTGTGTTTACTAGATTTAAATAATTTAGCCTTAGGTTTAGTGAGTATTGTTATAGTATTGCCTTTAGTACATTGCAGTCTCCATCTCGCCCTAACATGGAGGTGATATAACCTATTTGGTAGCAACCATGTCCTATGTTCTAATTGCAAAATATTTCTTTCTTGAAATGAAGCAGGAGTGGGAACTGAGCAGTGTAGATCCACAATGGCAAGGTGCCCTCAGGGAGAAGTGTATTCAGCAATGACTTAAGTTTTGCTGGAGAATCACTGCAGAAGAGACAGCTAGATCAGCTTAGAGGAATTAAATTGACATTGCCAATGTTGAGCAAGGCACTTTTTGGAGTTTCAAAATCTAAAAACCTTTAACAATTTGTCAATAACTTGGTAAATTTTCAATCTTTGTGTTGAGCTCTCTTTCTTATGTAAACCTTCTAGCAAAGGTTCTAATTTAGTATATTTTATAATACATTGTTGTATGGAGTTAATTTCAGAATAAAACCGTTTTAAAGCATACATGCTTCTCTAAATCATATTCTATTTTTTAATCTTTGAGCTGTGTTTCATATTTTATTATGCTAAACTTCTGCATATATTGAGATTTATTTGAAAGATATTCAAAACCTTTTATAAATGCAATATCTTCTATATTTAGTGGAAAGTCATTTCAAGAGTGTTATACTCCATACATTTATATAATCAATATTACCAAATTACATTTTCTAAAATGGGTTTCTTATTTTTGAAAGGCACAATAAGCAATGTAACAGTATAATTTGTTGGTCAAATATTTCCTGGGTATCACCTTATTTCCCTATGATCCATGGATTTAGTAGAATTGTAATCATTAATTAAAAGAAAAAGAAAAAAAAGAAAAAAAAGAAAAAAAGGCACAGTTACAGTATATATGAAGCTTATATTACTATAATTGTGTGTATTTGCATTAACTGCATGTGAGTAGTTGTTAGTGTTACAGTATATGTAAGTGTGTAAAAAATGTAAATATTTGTTTTTAATGATGCTATCAATTGCAAGGATTATATCAGCACCGAAGGTGTGCCAGAATTTCATCCTGCAGGAGTTTTTTTACATGCCAGTAAATCTACTGATACTGGTTGTCCCTTTTAAACACTCTTTTAAAACATTTGATCTGGGCCCAGACTAAACCTGCAACCTTAGGACCAGAAGACCAGTGCTATACCAACTGAGCCACTCAACCAACATGTATTTGATGTTTTAAAACTTTTCTGTTAACAAAGCTATCAATTTGCAAGATCATATCAGCGCACTCCACTGTGTCAGAATTTTTTCCTTAAGGATTTCCTTTACATGCCAGTAAATCTACAACATGGGGCTCTCACTTGTAGGTGCACTTAAAAACCATCAGTCTGGGCTGAGTTTGAACCCACTACCTTAGGTTCAAAAGGCCAGTGCCTAACCAACTGAGTCATCCAGACCGATTAATATGTGAGTGTATTTGAATATAAAAGAGCGTGTATACGTCAGTGTAAGAACATGGGTGTGAGAGCGAGTGTGAGAGTACATAAGTGGAGGTGAGTGTGTGACTGAGTATGCGCCAGTATTCTGTATGCAAGTATGTGAGTGTGAGTATGAGAGTAAAATTGAGTTATATTTATGGAGGCTCTTTTGACTACTGCAGTCCTCAGCAACCCATTCTATATTGAGCACGAAAAACAGCTCAAATTTGATCAGAGGCCACTTTATCAGACTTGAGCTTCTTTTACGTGCTGTAAATCTAGAACATGAGACCAGCTACTTTACTTTCCTTTCAATTTTATGGCCAAAAAAATCCATCACACACTGCCAAATTTGAACCTGCGACCTTGGGGACCAGAGGCTAGCATCTTACTTCTAGACCACGGATGACATGTACAGGGGGGTGTGAATAAGTGGGTATGAGAGTGTGTATTTATGAATGTGAGTATGAGAATGTCGTCATATGAAGGTGTGTCTATGCAAGTATGTGAGTATGAGAGTATACTGAGAGTGATTTTCTTTTTTTTAAATTTATGGACACTCATTAACTACTGTGGTTCTCAGCATCCTATTCTATTTTGGGCATGACAGACCGCTTAATTTTGCCCACAGGCCTCTCTATCAGGCTTGAGGTTCTTTTACATGCCGTAAATCTACGACACGGGACCAACGGCTTTACTTCCCTTCCGAAGGAAGCCATGCTAAGGATTTTTACACCCGAAAAAATCCATCATCCTCCACTGGGTTTGAACCCACGACCTTGGGTATATGAAGTTAGCATGGTAACCATTATACCATGGACAGCAACAGAGAGTGTGATATGATGTATATGAGTGACAGAGGGTACGTGTGAGTGAATTGAGTGTATGTGATTTTGTGTATGGGTATGGAAGGAGGAGGAGGAGGAGGAGGAGGAGGAGGAGGTGGTGGTGGTAGTGGTGGTGGCAACAACAACAATACCAATAACAATAGCGATTAGGTTAATTATAACAGAAATTTGCTCTACACATTATATTTGGATTTAGAAGAACTCTTGCTTACTGTAGGTTTTAGAATCATCAGTTGGCAATGCCTTCACCATTCTGTGCACAATACCAGTAGGTATTTTCTAGACTTATTTTATTTTATTTATTTGTTAACGATGCTGTCAATTGCCAGCACCGCCGGTGTGCTGACATTTCGTCCTGCAGGAGTTCTTTAATGTGCCAATAAATCTATTGACATGGGGCTGTTGCATTTAAGTACACTTAAAAACTATCAGTCTGGGCCGAGTTTGAACCTGCAACCTCGAGTTCAGAAGGCCAGCACCTAAAATATTACCTAGATCATTACCAAGTAATTCATAAGAGAAAATTCAAGATATGAATTTTATCATGGTAATATCCTAATGGTATTATAATCAACTATAGTAATTTTTGGGAAAATAACAAAATCACAAAACCTTTTCCATGAAAAGTGTACTATTTTTGGGTGAGGTGTATTCCAGATAATTTGGGCGAACTTCTGCAAACTACACCAAGAAAACTGAAGTAACTGAATTTAAAACCTGATAAAAATCACTTTGCCATAGTCACCATAATCGAAAAAGCTCACCAATAATGCAGTGATACATTCGTTATCAAGATGGGTTACATATAGATAAATATGAATGCTTACATGGCAGTCTAGATTGGTCCTAATCTCCATGTTGTTTCCATGATTGAATCCAGGTATACTTGCATACGAGAATGGGTAAACTTGATTGAGATTTTGGCTTAGGATGCCAATGTGTAATGGCAGATGCTGTTAATGTGCAATACCAATGCACAAAAATTTATGGAACTCTACAAAACACTGGAAGTAGGTGATCAAGTTACTAAATGTCATACATTGTGGCAATAAAAAGTGCAAAATAATACACAAATGCCTAAAAGGCATGAAACAGTAAATAATTGCATCAGAGCTACATAATAGCCAAGAAGCAGTAAGAAAACATTATAACACAAATGCAAAATAATAGACATAAACCATGAAACAGAAAGAAGTATAGCATATGTAAATAATAACCATATATAAGAACAAAAATCTAATACAAGCAACACACTTAAAACAAGAAGGAAAATAGTGCAAATAATTGCCATATATTTTGGCAGATAAGATGACCCTCAGATAAGAAAGGTATACATTTTTGTCAAAAATATATATAGTTTTACCATATGTTCATCCTCTAAGATGACCCCAAACTATTAACAGCCTATAAATATAGTTAAGAACAGTGATCAGCTGATTAATTATACTTGCACTGTTTTGGGTAATGAGCTTAAATATTTACAAAACGGTCGTATTAACTATTTAATTTTTTGGACATACCCGCTCTGTACTACTTAACATTTGGTACGGTTACAGATGTTGTAAAGCAAAGGCCTCCTTTAGTAGTTACAGTTTTGCCTGTAGAAGCATGTCCGAATAGCCAAATCATATGTACTGCTAAAGTATTGAGTGTTCAAACAGTTTATACTGTAGGTGTAAGTGGCATAAAAGTTTCAATCTATGTTCTGTCGTATAAGTCGACCCTGATTTTGGGTGCCTTTCTTTTCCGTTTCAACCAGACTATATGGTAATGCCCGCAGAACAATAAACAAGAGTAATACAAGTGAATATTACAAATAAAGTACGAAACAGAAAGAAAACATAGTACCAGTAAATAATCACTATAATAAATAAAATGTGCATTACAACTAAACTAAAACCTAGAAGGATTTCACTCCCAAATCTGGTGACACCTGTTTTACTAGCTAAAACCATATGGATTTTGATTATTCTAATAAAAATCATAATCCTAAAGGAGCAAGGAGTATATTAGGAAAATGCTGTAGATTCGACAAAGTCAATTTACCCACCCACCTACCCTTGTTTGTTAGCTTGCTTATATACAGCAAAGCAATGACATTTTCAACTCAAAGAGCACTAAAAGTCACGATCAATAGGTGTTGTTAACCTAGAAATTAAAATATGGCCACAGAAATGTTCCAAATGATGCTGAAAATTTAGCAATAACAATTCAAACAAGCAAGGATCACTGAAGAGCAAACACCAATGAATTGCATGTAGTCAAAGTAAGTGTGAGATCGCTGATGTAATAGCCAACACCAATGTATTAAGGATTAGGGTCTTCAAACCATTGGCTGTTACATTAGCAACCTCACATATCCCTCGATTATACCATGTTGTCGCTCCGCAGTAGAGGCATTTACTTCAGTCCTCTTCTTGTGAAAAAATCCCTCGGCTGTGCTTTGCGGCTTATTGCCATCACCAATCCTTCAGCAATGCTTTGCTACTTAAGACCCTTACTTAATCCCTGGGCAATGTTTTATGGCTTAGGGCTATAGAGCCCACAATTTGTCAACTTAGAGCCCTCAAATTACTGACTATTACATCACCAATGAGGTGTGCCATTAAATTATACATATATATTTCCCGTTTAAAATGCTGGCAACATGTAAAGAGACAAAGATAAAAGATGAAATGCTCCCATGATGCCTTGGGTTAATGTACATTACATTTAAAATATAATAATTATAATAATAAATAAATAATTATATTAGTAGCAATAATAATAATGATGACAATGACTATGACCATGACTATAGCCATGATAATGATGAGGATAATAATATAGTGTTGAAAGTGAAATGGCAATTAATATAAAAGCTTGATAAGTTGAAAAAAGTGAAAAATATAAGCCCTCAAGCACTGTAAACGTTTTGATGAGGAGTGTTCATATTAGCATAACTATTGTTATTAATAGTACGTAAAGTATTGCAAGCATCTATTTGTAGCAGCTCCTTGGTTTGTGAGTTTAGCAGTATGCAAATATGCATAAAGCGTGAAACAGTATGGAAATTAAGTCAAACTTAATTATTCGCACCAGAATTAGTAACCACAGGCTATATTTGGAATATTTAAACAAACAAATGCTATACATTCCCGAAATATTAGCGCTTTTTATTTAAGTAAGGTAGTCAACCTGATTTGCGCGGTATCTGTCATGGCATTTACACCTCTGAAGCACCATTACCAAAGTAAACATTTCTTGTAAAATGTTGAACACCTAAACTGCAGATCGTTTGCTCTTTCTGCATATTAAAATGATTACTCACACTTTGTTCATTAACAAAGTAAACATATCTTGTAAAACATTAAACACCTAAACTGCAGTTCGATTGCTCATTCTGCATATTAAAATGATTACTCACACTTTGTTCATTTACTTCTCAGAATTGGATCATTGAATTTCAGACGAATACTTCATTGTGTAATCATCAATTATTTTGGGATTCAAAGCTCATCCTTGTAATCAAATGAAAATAACACGTAATTCTGCGTTACGACTCTAAATATTATTCCGTCTGCTAGGCGCAGTACCAACATCAGAATACTATATACACTGTGTGCCATCCTTTACTAACATTGTCTTTTAACACATTGCTGTATCTGAATGTACGTTGTGATGTCTGTAGTACGAAAGGAAAGTGAAATGTGCGGATTGTGTTTAAAACAAAGAAAGTAATTTAAAATCAAGCATACGTAAACAGCACAAGGAATAAATCCGAACTGATATATGTGTAATTTTGCAGGAAATATAGCAACTCAGATTTCTTTCGCTTTAATTAATTAACTGTATTTCGTACGAAATTTTCTATCCCACTACAGACACCACGACGTACATCAATGTAGCGATGTGTTAAAAAATTAACGTTGACACTCAGCGGATACAGTATTCCAATGTTGGAACTCCGCCTAGCAGACGGAATAATATTTAGAGCCGTTGTGCAGAATTACCAGGTAACCTACCTCATTGCAGTTTATCATCGAAGATGTACAATTACATAGACATAACAGTTCACAAAAACTTTTACTCATGGAGATGACTTTTTTTTTACTCCCCATTTCAAGCTTTCCTCGGGTAATAGTAGTTATTCCGTGTTCGATAACACAATGTTTAACAACAATTCAGCTTACTGGGTTCTTAACACTCAAAGAGTGGTTTGCTGTTTTTTGTTGTTTTTTTTTTTGTTGTTGTTATGTTTAATGCCCGCTTTAACTGCTTATGGCACCGTAGGCGGTGAAACTGATGATACATGAATGATGATGGAGTACCGGTGGAATGCGATAGCGGGGGAAACCGGAGTACCCGGAGAAAACCCGCCCCAGCGCCGCTTTGTCTCACATGCGGTCGCTTGTGATCGAAACCCGGCCGTCTAGGTGAGAAGCAAGTGGTCTAACCACTCGGCCACGGTGCGGCCTGAGCGGTTTGCTGAAGCACGTTTTGTGACCATCTGCCATCTTGCAATTCTATAGATTACCATTTACAACAAACACACACAACATCTGTCAAATTAATTGTTTTTTCCAAGTTTTTGAAGCAAAAAACCAAAAGACAATGGAAGGGGGGAGATCTCTAGTTGAAGGAATGTTCAATGGGCTGTCAGAAGTTATTATTAATAAAGTGGTATCATTGTAGTAAACATCGCGGCAAGGTCATAACATAATTTTGTTGTAATTCCTTAATCTAAAACTGATGCAGGGCACATTGCCAGAATTTCAACAAAACGTATTGTTTGTCTCTCATGTATATAGCCATTAAGTCCACTACCCGAACTTAAAAAGTTAGTCAACTCTAATTCCTTTATTGAGTCCGCTAAATAAACCATCCTGAATATATGTATGAGGCAGTCATATATGGGAATCATGTACGTAAGCACAAACCAAACGCGCGCGCTCGCGTTTGGTAAAGGCTTGCAATCATTTTTAAGTACACACCAAAAAAAGTTGACAGTACAGAATCGTTAGGTTGATAGTGCATGCGTATTTCACTGACTATACCACCGAAAAATCATTTAATTTAAGTTCACCAAACTATGTATTGAAAGATATTTCCCTTGCCTTGTTTATGTCTCTGCTATTCGAGAAACTACAAGTAAACACCACACACGTATTGACCATTACACTGGTTTAAAACTTACAGTCTAAAATTACTGCTTAATTGAACATTTAATTCCACAAAATCATTTAAATAAGTACCCTAACGTATGGATTGAAAATTTTCCTTTTCCTTGTTTTTTTTTTTTTTTTTTTTTTTTTTTCCCTTCTGCTATATGAGAAACCAATACAAACACCACCGCATACGTATTCACCATTATCCTGTAGTCCAAATGCACCGCTTAATTGACATTTAACTCCACAAAATCTTATTTTTGGGTGTACATTTATCCCATAAATGCCATACTCATCTCAAAGCTATAGATTCAAAATATGGTGGATTAACAAACACGTGTTTCACCAACCCAAATGCATAAAGATTTGGCATTTCCTATCTATTTATTGTGGGGAAATCAGTCCTAGTTAAACCCACAGTTATAGAGAGAGTATATAGGAAATTACGCAATGTGATAGGTAAAGCACGTTTTGGTTAAGCAGCCATATTTTTATTCTACATTTCTGATATTAATACCGCTTTTATGGGTTAAAAATTTTTGTATTAAATCTGGATTCAAAATAAGATTTTTTTATGTTAAATGTCAACTAAGCAGTACATTTGGATTGTAGGTTTTAAACTAGTATAACGGTGAATACGTGTGTGGTATTTGGTGTAGTTTCTTGAATGGCTGAAGCAAAAACAAGGAAAAGGAAATGTGCTTCAATACATAGGGTGCTTATTTAAAGGATTTTGTGTTGTTAAATGTTCAATTAATCAGGGAACTTAAAGTGTGCTTTTTCAAACAGTATAATGGCCAATATGTTGAAGTTTCTCGAATAGTAGAAGCATAAATAAAGTAAGGTGATTTTTCGGTGGTACACATAGTGAAATATTTCAATATACAGGTTAGTTTACTTAAGCAAGCTTTTCGTGGTATACGTTCTGAAATATGTTATACATTATCAACAGAACGATTCTGTATTGTTTGTTATATTTTAGATTTCCAACTCGGAGAGACCGTTGAGAAGTAGCCAAAATTGGCAACCTACTCCGGTTTATAAGTTAATTCGTACATTTAGCAGATAACGCAAGAAATAATTAACAGCAAATGATGTGCTTAAATGCAATACATGTAGCCCACAGTGAAAGTCGTTATAATCTTTGGGATAATCTCTAAAATGTCAACCTTTTTTAGTGTGTATTTATTTGTAGGTTCATGTATTTGAATTAATGACTATATGCATGAGACAACCGTCTAAGGTTTGGTCAGCATCTGATATGTTGCACTCCTTCTGTTTTAGACTAATAAATTAGAACAAAATTAAGTTATGACCTTGCCGGGATGTTAACTGCAATAATACCAATTTATCAATAACCATTTCCGACAGGTCGAAAGATGTGATTATATTACATATTCCTGAGCTAGAGATCTCTCCCCTTCCATTGTACTTTGCTTTTTTATTTCAAAAACTTGGAAAACCAATTAATTTGACAGATGTTGCATATATTATTTATATCACATGGTAGTTTGTATAATCGTAAGAAGGCGGCTGGATATAAAATGTGCTTTAGCAAAACACTAGGCATTTGTTTAAAGCCCATCTCTTCCTGCGTGAGGTGGGCACCTAGATGAGATGACATGGTGAACTACAGAAAAATATTATACATTCCCATTTTAACTCGTCTGATTTTTAAATTTTTTTAAAATAAATGTTTGCTATCCTAACGAAATTAAATGTTTTATAGATTGCAGCGGCATGTAACTTGTCTGAGATTTATTACATAGTGTGACAGTGGATTCTTATGCGGTGGATACCTCTCTCACTCTCTCTCTTGTCCTCCGTGGTGTAATGGTTACCATGCTAACTGCATATACCCAAGGTCGCGGGTTCAAACCCGGCGGAGGACGATGGATTTTTTCGGGTGTAAAAATCCTTAGCATAGCTCCCTTCGGAAGGGAAGTAAAGCCATGGGTCCCGTGTCGTAGATAGAGAAGCCTCTGAGAAAAAGTTAAGCAGTCTTTCACGCCCAGTACAGAATGGGACGCTGAGAACCATAGCAGTTAAAGAGCGCCCACAAATAAAACTCCATTTCATTGCTTATGATCTCTTTGGCACGAGTAATCGCAGTTGGAGGTGCGTAAACAACAGAAGAGTGGCACGACGTAACTGAGCCTTTGGACCGCGATACTCTTCTCGCGAGAATGTGAACCTTTTAGAGCTTCGAGGTACTTCTGGAAGTTTCGGTTTTCACAACTTGCCACAAAGTTCTGTGGCGTCATTTTCTATCTATAAAAGAAGGAAGAATTGCTAGTCTGTGTTGTGAATTGTACGGAGTCGTGAGTGACTAGAGTGTTAGTGCGCAGCGGTGCGCAAGCCATGGATGACGTGCAGTCGTAGACCGCCAACACATCCAAACGTTGAGTGAATTATTTGCAGCAGTGAATCAAAGACGGTGTTTGTAACTAATTGAGTCAATAAAGTGTGTGTGTATGTGTGAAAATTATTACGTCAGTTAAATATACATGGATTATCAAATTCATATTTTAGATGTTTTTATAAGTCTAAAATGCTCCTAATTATATAATTTTTAAGTTAGCAAAGCAAAAATGTTAATATACTCTCCCCAACACAAGTTGACTAAAACGTTTCTGCTTAAAACTGAACACAGCATTATTTTAAGGATAAGCTTAATTTTCAAATATTTCTTAAGAAACCTATGTTCTAGCTAACAGAAATATCAATATTTTCACCGTGCCTTGCTGGTCCGTAATCACCGCATGTGCGTTTCGAAAGCTTATAGCCGATTGTTGTACGTGTTTGGCCTGCTCCTTTAAGTAGTCGCATGCATTATCACAGGCGTTCCTGAAATTAACGTGGCAGAGCGGTATCACTACCTCAAAGCCATGGAGTGTAGCACGATGCGAGAACTTTCGCTTTTGCTGTAAACTACTGTTTACGTGATCGACACGTATTACAAGGGGAGTCTGCAGCTGATAGCTATTTTATAGATCTCAATAGTTCTCACTATAAACAAAGTATGGAAGCTATTGAACATTGTTGGTAAAAGCGTATCGAGCTGAAAGGAGACCATGTTGAGAAATAAAGATGTCTTTCCCCAAAAGTTTTGTGCTTTCTTTGTTAGGTGGGCACTTCTAGGACAGCCCTTGAATATTACTTAGATATAGGCAGTTATTCACATTTAAAATACATTTAATAACATAATTTTGGATAAGCCTGATTATAATTACTATACTTTCCATTGTGATTTCCACTTCTTGAAAGTATTGCAAAACTTATTAGTATTGAATTATTTTACTTACACAGTAGATATCTGTCCGCAGCGACTTCCAAAAGGGATGAGGTTTATCCTGGCCGGCTGCTAATCGGAGTGCTGCTGCGATGACATACTGCATTCGCACTTAACTAGGGAGTAACACGCTAAGTGATTCCGTCTCTCAAGAAATGAAATGTCGTTTTATTTATGGACGCCCTTTAACTGTTGTGGTTCTCGGCGTTCCATTCTATACTGGGCGTGAAAGACCGCTTAATTTTGCTCAGAGGCCCCTCTATCAGGCTTGAGGTTCTTTCATGTGCCGTAAATCTACGACATGGGACCCATAGCTTTACTTTCCTTCCCAAGAAAGCCAAGCTAAGATTTTTTAACGCCCGAAAAAACTCCATCGTCCTCCGAACCCGCGACCTTGGATGTATGAAGTTAGCCTGGACCGTTACACCACGGAGAGTGACTTCCGTCTCTCATAAATACTACTTGCGCTAAGACAAAATATTAACATTTTGCAAAAAATAATTCACGAGGAAGTAATGTTCGTGGCAGAGCCGTAAAAACCACAGATTTTTAGCTCAAATAGTTTTCAAAATACACATGAATAAACATTATGTCGGCAGCAGATTTGTACGCTCAGTGTGCGACGGAGCGGGAAATATGAAAAGAGTGGGGGGTGCAACGCAGAGCACAATAACGCAACTCATTCGCTGCAGCATAACCTCTTCCCATTTGAATAACATAAATTGCAGGCCGCTTTAGAGAGCTCTAACTTCGGAATGTTGCATGTGGCCTACATTTCATGTTTGAAAATTAATGTTTTTTGGGAAAGTGGGCCATCTTATCAATCTGCAAAACGATTGGTGAGTCTTAGATTATATTTCTATTATTTTATGCATGTTATTGTACAGTTTGGTGCATTTTAAAATTGAAAAATATCTTAGTTCAAAGGGGTCTGCAGGTAGAAAGTGTTTTGGCAGTGAAAGGGTTAAAAAGCTGCATGGCCACATATGGCATATGTTTAGCTGAGCAACTGCCAAGCACTGAGCACCATCATGCATATGGTCTGGGTTTACACGGGAGACCCTACACAACTCCTACTGAGCAACTAAATTAGTTTTAGCCAGTAGAGCATGGGAAGTAACCAGGGGTACATGACAATGTAAGTAGTACAATCTGATGTTCCTATCTAATGTGCACTACTACACAAACTTCTATGTATTATGATTATTCCACTGGAAAGCTGGACAAACAATTTACAAGTTTTATGTACAATAAATACTTGGAAACTGACAATGTCAAGATTTCTGAATAGAGTAAGCAGTGGTTCTATCCCAAGTGACTGCATGTAGGATTTGTGGTGGACAAAGCAGCACAGGGGCAGGTATTCCCTAGGTTCTCCAGTTTCCCCTGCCATCGCATTCCACTGGTGCTCCATCTTCAGTCTATATATCAACAGTGTCATTGCCTGCAGTGCTATTTGTAGTAAAAGCGGGTGTTAAACTCTATAAAGGAGCTTTTCCAGAGTTGGTTATGAGACTTATTAGATTTAAAGAAATAACTTTGTTAAATGTTGAACACTTGATACAGCTATAGAATATTCTATGCCCTCTGCTGCAGGGAGAATGCATTTCAAAAGCTTACAGCCTGGTTCACAATATCCATTAATGGTAACCAGAACAAGAATAAGTTAAAATATATACATTTCAATGGGGGGTGTTCACAATTGATGAGAAGCCCTTCCCAGGCCCCAGGAACATGAAGCAAAACTTGGCCAAGTTAGAGCACAGCATATTGGATGCATATTGAGAATATTAGACTTTTACTGTTAGGATTATTCTAAGCTGCCACTAGAGCTCACATTAGTCACAATTCTTTGAATTATGATATTGGCTAACCCACATTAGTTTAGTTGAATTGGAAACAGATGAAAAGATTTTATTGGTCAGTTAAAAACAAATGAAATCTCAATGCACAAAACTGATTAGAAAAAGAAGAAATGCATTTCCATTCTCGTTACTGGGAAGTTGTACAAAACCACAGTGGCCTGTATGGTTTCCTGTTCTCGTTTTGGTTACTATTCTTAGGGCATTGTGAACCAGCCTTAAGCCTGTGCACCAATTAATTTAGTAGCTGTACAGGAAATACACCCAAGTGACAACTTAAGTCACTTGAATCTGTGTAACTGGATCAGGATGCTACAAATTACATTGTTTACAAAGCAGTAAACTGAGCAATACAAACATGTAAATTCTCCAGGTGAAACTTAACGTCATCTATATATAACTTGGTGACATGTTCATAAAGTGATTACATAAAACATTTTGTTCCCAGCATTTGGAATATACATGCTACCTAGCAGATTAACCATGATCATATAAATCAACAAACAGTAAACGAGAACTGTAAATATAATTGACAAAATGTTTTCATGTTAACCATCTTCCAAAAGCTGAGTGAAAGTTAATGGTTCCTAAAACTGAGTTTTATTTATGGATGCTCTTTAACTGCTGTGGTTTTCAGCATCCCATTCTATACTGGGTATTAAAGACCGCTTAATTTTACTCAAGGCCCCTTGAGGTTCTTATAAGTGCATAAATCTATGACAGGGGATTAACGGCTTTACTTCCCTTCAGAAGGCATGCTAAAGATTTTTACGCCTGTAAAAACCCATCACCCCTTGCTGGGTTTGAACCCATGACCTTGAATATATGTAATGATCCACGATTTTGATAGATTATGCATATTTGGTATACCATTTAGGCAAAACAATCATTATACAAATGTACTGGATTTATTTATTCTACTAACTTATAATTCCAGCACAAATGTTGATAATTAATTTGAGTTAAATGTTTTTATTCGGTACTGCTCTGAGATTGCTGCAGACCATGAACTATTCAATATTCACA
Source organism: Hymenopus coronatus (assembly GCA_030762935.1). NCBI lineage: Eukaryota > Metazoa > Arthropoda > Insecta > Mantodea > Hymenopodidae > Hymenopus > Hymenopus coronatus. Next base: position 153,263,750 of record CM060897.1, on the reverse strand, counting down.
CAAACTATTCCTTACAGTTGAGGGTTTAAGGCAGAAATTATACTTCATATACCCAAGGTAGCGGGTTCAAACCCGGCAGAGGACGATGGTGTAAAAATCCTTAGCATGCCTTCCTTCAGAAGGGAAGTAAAGCTGTTGGTCGTAAAAGAACCTCAAGCCTGATAGGGAGGCCTCTGAGCGAAATTAAGCAGCCTTTCATGCCCAATATAGAATGGGACACTGAGAACCACTGCAGTTAAAGAGCGTCCATAAATAACCGACCATTTACATTTCAGAAATTATACAATAAATGTATGGAAAGCTAAGAAATTTAGAGCTTTTGTGTAATATACAAAATTATATTATGTAACTGTCAATTAAATTCTTATTGCATGTCATGTGTTTATAGATGATCTTGTAATATGCTATGTCTTTAAAGTGTTCTTGCCTCTAATCACTTATGTCTTCTCTCTTAACTTTCCCCTTTTCTTTACCTTATTCATGCAGCATTGTCCTAGTTTTTACCTCCTTACCCCCCTTTCTATCAATGTATCCCAACCTAGTCATTTGCCATGTCATGTGTATTTCCTTCCACTTTGTCCCTCCAAGATTTTATGTGCCTAACCGCTCACCTTTTTCTTTCTTTTTTTCAAAAAACACACCCAATAATTCATCTCTGATATCTTTATCCTCCCATTTAAAATCTTTACATTCTACCCACACTCCCTTTATTGTTATTTACTAGAGTTCACTCTACCCATCCAGCACACCTCTTTCCTTTGGTCTCGTTCCCTTGCTTTACTTGTCCACTAACCTACTGACCTGTTTTTCTCCCCTACACATGCTTCTTCAATAACAGCTCTCATTGCCTCCTTCTCCTGACTCTGGCTTGCTGCATTGTATAATTTCTCACTCATTGTGTGTTTTCATCTTTTACTACACTGGCATTGGTTGTTCCTTCACCTTTTGTTATTTCTTTCTTCCCTGCTTCACCTTTCATATATGTTAATCTGTCAGTATACCAAACCTATAGTTAGAAAGCTTTTGTGTGTAAATTTTCTTCATTATGAGCCTATTTTATTTTTTCTATTAATCTGTGGAGTAAGCTATGTCCCTATTGATCATATACCTATTCCTTTCAACCTTTATATTGGTTTTTCATGTAAATTGAAACCGAGCCTTATTTATGGATGCTCTTAAGCTGCTGCAGTTCTATATAGGACATAAAACACAACTTAATTTTTCTCAGAGGCCTCTTTGGTCATAAAGATGACAAAAGATCAACAGCTTTACTTTCCTTCCAAACGGGAGCCATGCTAAGAATTATTATACTCAAAAATATCCATCGCCCTCCACCATGACCTTGGAAATCAGAGCATGTTACCCCCAGACCACAGAGGACAACTGGTTTATCAATTTTCAAACCAGCTGCATAATTATGGATTTCACTAGTGTGCTTCCTTTCCATCTTCCTTTCCAAAGTCGATATGTTTCACATACTTCATGTTTTGTCATCTCTAACCCTAGGATTCTGCCATATTGTTTGTGTGCCTCTTGCATTTCTTCCCATTTTTACCTCCATCTCTAATATTAACCAGTTGTCTTCAACTTCTATTCTTGATTCTTTACACCCTTCCTTTCCAAAGTCGAACCCTAGGATTCTGCCATATTGTTTGTGTACCTCTTGCATTTCTTCCCAATTTTACCTCCATCCCCAATATTAACCAGTTGTCTTCAGCTTGTATACCCAATTTTTTACACCCTTCTTCAGATATTCCATACCTCTTCCATTATTTCTTCCCATTTCCTGTTTTCTTCTTCTACATTGTCTTTTTCTCTTCCTATAGTCTGCTCTAATATCACCTCTATAATCTTTCAAATCCATCATTGCTGCTTTTATAGTATCTTTTGTCCCATTATTTGCATGAATGAAATGAATCAAATTATGTTTTCAAATTTGAAGTTGTAAACCTTTTATTACCAGTTTTACACAGGTACGCCTTCTTATTCTCATTAATCAAATTATGCCCTTTCAATATATGACAACTACATAAAAATGTTTTAACAAGTTTAACACTGAGGTAGCTTCTTACCCCTATGCGTCAAATTATGCTTTTTCAAGCCAGACAACTGTGTAAATCTGTTACCACAAGTTTCACATTGGTATGCTTTCTTACCCTCATGAATCGAACTATGCCTTTTCAAGCTTGACAACTGAGTAAAGCTCTTATCACAAGTTTTACATTGGTGTGGCTTTTTACCCTCATGAATCAAAATATGCCTTCTCAAATTTGATAAGTCAGTAAAGTTTCTATCACAAGTTTTACATTGGTGTGGCTTCTTACCCTCATGAATCAAATTATGCATTTTCAAATGTGCCAACCGAGTAAAGTTCTTATTACAAGTTTTACAATGATGTGGCCTCTTACCTTCATGAATCAAATTATGAGACTTTAAACTGGACAAGTGAGTGAAACTCTTATCACAAGTTTTACACTGGTGTGGCTTCATACCCTCATGAACCAAATTATGCCTTTTTAAATGATACAACTTAATAAAACTCTTCCCACAAATTTTGCACCTATGTGGTCTTTCAGCCCCTTGAATAAATTCATGATGGTTTAAATGTGACACATGGATCAAACTCTTCTCATAAGTTTGTCGCCTTTTGCCTGTATGAATAAAAGCTTTGCTGTACATTTCCCCACTATCATTACATTGTTCTTCTAAAGTTGGTATTTCTGTGACATCAGCTCCCGAAATTTCCCTTTCAAAACAATCCTTTCCACCATAGAAGCTTGTCTCTCCTTGTGAGACTTCAGTAGAGGGCAATGGTGATTTATCACTGCTATCACCAGAAACTGATTCCAAGTATAATCTGAAATGTTAAGAGGAATTATCATCACTAAATTCAATCAGATAATTAAATCTGAAACCTGCATCTTAGTTTCCTAACAATAGATATATGCTCTGAAATAAGTGATATTTCATCCACTATAGTTATAAATTCAAGTAAACCAACTATATTCTTCATTACAATGAATTAACACTTAAAATTGTTCAAATGAAAAAACCTGTTAATTATAAAACCAGTCTAATAATTTCAACATTACAAGTACACAAGTCGGCCATCAATACAATGGGAGGAAAGTTTCTTACAATAAAATTCTATTGCTGTTTCTATGAGCCACAACAAATGAATAAAAGCTTAACCTTTAAAACATTAGAAAGTATTTGAAATTACAAATCAATAGAAAAAATATCTCAGAAATAAAGTTAAATAAACTTATTTAATGAATTATGTGCTTTATCCAGATCTATATTATTTGTTATCCATAGGGTTACCAGCAATATAAAGTGAAAAGGGCTTCAGAAGTTACATTTCTATTTTGAGATAATGTAGCAATAGGTGTGGTATCCTTCGCAATAACATGAAATACAGTCAACAAATGACAAACCAATCTAAGATTATGCTTTGTTTACATAAACCTGCAAATGTCCAATCCAGCACTACAAACTTTGTCCTGCAATGGCTAGCAGTGAAGAAAGAAAGAATAAATAAATAGCAGTTAAAGATACACTAAGATGGTCGACTGTACACATACAAGCATTTGGTTATTCTGTCATTGCAATGATGTCATGTGGCATGAATTGTAAACAAAACGTTATTTATTTTACTTCCCTCCCAGTTATACATGAATGAAGTTCTGTATTCCCAAAAAAAAAGTCTGAAAAAAGATAAATCCCCCCCCCTCTCTCTCTCTCTCTCTGTCTGTCTGTCTGTGACTGTGTGTGCGCGTGCGTGCATGTGAGAGAGAGAGAGAGAGAGAACCATAACGAAAACTGAGATCAATCTGATTATGCAAGTGCTATTATTTCCAGGACGAAAACTGAAGATTTTCACACAGGTACCAGAAAAACCTCTAAATATGTTAGGGTTTGTAATAAGGCACGGCAATGGTGGACCAAACATAAGCCAGAATTTTCCATTAGTAGTTCTGACTGACGAACTGAATTGTGTCCTTGAATAGACAGTGAAGGGGATTTTTGGGAACATATTTTGCTCATAGCACACAGCAACTTGCTTCTCTCAACAGAAACATAATTATTAAGCAGAAGGTACACAGGTCTGCTGAGCAGCGCATTATCTAAGTTTCTCACCAAGGAAAATAAAAACAAAAGATTCTGAATCCAGTCACAAAGAAACTACCCCTAAGACTCAAGCGTATGAGTGGAACAAACAATTTTCAGCAGGGCAGGAAGCTGTGGAAAATGGGACCCATAAACAACTACTGAAAACCTTCATGAGGTGGACGGACACATAGCAATCTGTTAAGTTCCATCAGTTACAGGAGTGTTCAACCCATCATTGATGATCAACTTTACCTCGGAACCTTTGTTAATGGCTCCTTACTGGCTACTAGGAGAAGGGAGAGGAAGATTTGTGATTAAAATTGGGTACACCACTATACACTGGAGTCTAAAGACACAAGCAATGTGAAGTTGCAGCTAGCAAAACTTGTTAATAATGGAAATGTATTTCCATTTGTTTTTGGGACCCAAAGACCTTTGGATACAGAAATTCTTTGTGAAAGAAACACAATAACTGCTACCTACTACTTGAGGTTTATGGTTACAGAGAAATGCTTAGAACTCACCTGAAATATTGTTCTTCGCCTTTACAACAAATATAGTACTGTTAATGAGTGAAAAGCTGGAAGAATTTCATGAGACAACTCCTATAAATCTCTCTTACAGTCCAGACTTATCCCCATTAGACTATTATTTGCTTACAGAATTTAAATAGGCCTCACATAGGAGATGACAATGCTTTGAGTACAGCAGTAAAGTTCTGTACAATTGGCTGCTCACTCTTCTTTCTTTGAAGTGTGTATACTCCAGACTACTTAGAAAGGTGATACAACTTGTTTTACTTTTTCATTTATAAAATAATTGAAAAAAGAATAAAACTTGTGTCAAACCCACCTTACTTTTTGTAGCTCCAATTTGTTTATTTTTATTTTTCTTCTAGTGGTCATTCATACAAGGCTTATTTTACCATTCACTTTATGTTCATTCACACAAATATTAACAGGAAATATTTCTGTACACTTAAAACATTAAAGAGAATTCACAATAAAGTAACTAATCAAATAGGAGTAAAAACATAGATTGCACTCAAACTTCACTCTTGACATAAAGTAACTTACTTCGGACATGTTTCGGTGGCTTTTGCCACCATTTTCAATGGAGATTCACTGATGTACTCGTGGTAGCGGCCTGTGGAGGTCTCTCTTCCGGATAGATGAATTTTGAGATGAGTCCACTTGTTTGTGGTATGTCAAAATTTATGACCTTGTTTTTGTTTTTTAAAATTAATAGATTTTCCCAAACTGTTAATCCAATTGGATTCTGTACTAATTTTAATAACTTGGGCTCACTGTGAAAATTATGGTTTTGAGTCCAAAAATGATGTGCTACAGCTGAATTATCAGTCTGTTTATATTTTAAATATCTCATGTGTTCTTTAAAGCGTTTTCCAATGTTTCGTTTTGTTTTTCCTATGTATACCTTTTCACATTCCTTGCAGCTGATTTCATATATCCCTGATTGTTTCAATGGGGGGATTTTATCTTTTGCATTTGTAAGGAGGAGGTTTTTTAAACTGTGCTTATTAACCGGGGCTAAGTTGATGTTCCATTTTTTGAAAATCTTTTGAAATTTTTGGTGTGCCAAAGGGTGGTAAGTGAATTTTTTGTAGCTAGTTTCTGCCTTTATTCTTTTTAGAGTGCTAATTTCTTGTACTTTCTTCTGTTTCATGAATTTATTAATCTTCTTCTTTACCAAATGTTTTGTGTAGCCATTCTTTTGTGCAATTTCTATGATCCTATTAAGTTCTAATTTGTATTCCATCTGCCTTAATGGTAGGTTTCCTAAATGCAAGGCACCTACATGTCACAGCATATTCTCACAGTGAAGAGAACTTATACATATATATAATGTACATTAGAGTTGGGTCGAGCGATTCATTTTCAGTAACCGATTCATACGATTCGTTCATGCAATATGAATCGATTCGTTCACGATTCATTAATCATCGCCATACCGTCTTGTGTTCATGTTATGCTATCTCGTTTTTACACGGGGATGGTAGTTATATGGCAGCTCCTATAGCATAAAAACTGTAATTTATATAAAATGCTGTACTGTTTTGCAAACATTTGGTAAAATGTCTTCCATTAAACGAAAAAAGAAAAACCACATAAGAGTTTGTTTAAATCTAAAATTGACACCTAAGCTTCGATTGCATGGCGCCTGGCGGTATTTGTGTAATGTTAATAAGTAGAGTAATTATTATTCATCACTGCCGCAGTTGCACGCTAGTAAGTCGTATCATTTTTACTTTCTCTATATGCACTATGTACATAGTGTATAGAGAATGTATTGCACTCCACCAAAAAATTCGATACCGAGATTTCACCGGAAATATGTTTTAGGGTTCCCTGTATCCAAAAAAAGTGTTTTCAGAAAAAGGTCTGTGTGTGTGTGTGTGTGTGTGTCCGTGTGTCTGTGAACACGATAACTCAAAAAGGAAAAGTCGGTAAAATACCAAACTTGTTATTTAAGTTTAGTATCTTCCAGGGATGCGACACGAAGATTTTGAGAAAAATCCCCCCACCCCAAACTACCCTTTACATGGAACTTTTTTCGAAAATTTTTATTTTCTAAAAAATGGCTTTAACGATTTTGATTACAATATCATATATTAAAGTGATTTACCTGTCAAATAAAATGTATATTTTGAATTTTCTGGGAATAGCCTCAGAAGACTACTTTATTCTGGATGAATTTTTCATAACTACTAAACCGTAAGAGATGGATAAAAACTTAACCCAGAAAAAATGTAGAGCACATTAAGACACATAATTTATGTTATAAACATTTTTGCGTGGAGTTCATCGTTTTTGAGATATTGCTTTTTCTTGGTTTCAGCTTTGAAAAACTTATACTTTTCTCATACAGGAATTTGTCAACTCCTGTCCATACAAACAAAGGAACATCAGTCACATAGCAACCAGCTTTTGGCGTTCACTTTAACCTATGGTACTTCTTTATTTCGCTTCTACTTACAATAAAGCATAACATAAGACTATTTCTGCTAATTTTTCTCGATTAGCATGAAATAAATAAAAGATAAGCTTATTAACAATAATAATTTACAGAGATATAGAGAAAGTCATGTGAACGGAACACATCAGATTTTTATAAATGCATCATTATAAGGCAATGCTAGTACCCAGAATAATCATTATTTTCTTCCGAGGTAATTTTAATATTAGAAGTAAGATGTTTCTATACCTGCATTTAGTGTAGGTTATTGTGTATAAATCGGTGCCGTTAAATCATAATTTAAACATAGATATTAATTTAACCCTGGAATTCTAAAAGTTCTGTTTTTCCCTCCGTTAACAACTTGGTATATCTACAACATACAGTCATACAATACAATGTATTAGATATTTAATAATGTTCAGTAGAACATCAGTACTAACTCGGCACGGCAATCACGGAATGTCGACCGTGCTCGGCAGTTTTCGGCCGCACTCGGCTTGGCAACAAGTATCTCACTTGGCTAAACGCAGTAACCTTATGCACAGTTCATTCATGAATCGTCCCGTCTTTTAGCCTGCCTGCCCAGGTGCACGATTCACAATTCGTTCATGAATCGTCGCCTTGTCTTTTAGCCTGCCCAGGTGCACGATTCACGATTCTTGCAAGAATCGCCCTGCTATGCAAACAACCTTGTAATCCCGACTTTATTATTACGATAGGGGCTAGGAGCTTTTTTTTTGGCATAAAAGGAAAACAATGTAAAACTGAACGTATTCTTTCCCCATTATTCTGGAGTTTTCTGAATTTTACAATAAAAGTGTTCTATGAAATTCCACTTTAGTTGTGTTACATGAGATATATTGCAAAGTATATACATTTATTAGTATTATTATTATTATTTAACACCTGTTAATAAGATCATGTTAGAACACACAAGTATTGTATCGATTTCCTTTCGTCAAATTCCAGGAATCTCTTATAAATACTTATTTAGATTGTGTTCCTCTTTACTTTCTCAACCATATAATCTTACATATTAGATAGAGAATGTATTGCAACCCACCTAGAAATAGGAAATGGAGATTTCACCGGGAGCATCTTTTGAAGCCCCGTTAATTAGAATAAAAATAGTGTATGCGCGCGCAGGTGCCTCTAAACAGCATAATTAACAAATGGAAAGTCAATTAAATAGCAAACTTGGTATTTAAATTCTCTTATTTTCCAAAGAGGCGTCTTATTTTCCAAAGAAAATCACCTAGCAAATCATCAATTACTAAAACATGTCGTGAAAGAGGCAGGTTATAAAATTGCGAGGCATGAGTTACCCCTTACATTGCATACCAGACTTCAATTTCATTTCAGAGATTTTACCGATTAGACCACAAACAAATTTGAGTATGCATTTCATGTTTGCATTCAACGTACAGTATGTTGGATTGTAAGGACATCTAATTTCAAAAGAATTATTAATGGCAATATTAATTGCACTACATGATGGTAGATTATCTCGTATTGAGAAGCTGTCGGAGGAATTCTCAATTTGGTAAATGATCAGGAACGTGAAGCTTAACTTTAGAGAAAATTCCTTCATATTCCTTGAACAATCAATTTAATGGTACCTCAGAAACCTGACAAAAACTTGTTTTCTATTATTAACGTTCTCTATTCTGTATGTGTCGCGGTGAACTATCGTTTTCCAGCTAAAAATTTTATGTTGATATTTCATCGGAAATTATGTTTTGAGATCCCCTGAATCCAAAAAGGCATTTTCAGAAAAAGGACTATGTTTGTGCGTGTGTGTGTTTATATAGCTGTGAATGAACAGAATAACTCAAAGACGAAAAGTCCTTTAGGTAAATGCCAAAGTTGATATTTAAGTTCTGCATCTACGTACGATGCAGAGTTAACAATTTCCTACTATTTTTTCAGTCTTTCCATATTTATACTTTTCTCAAATGGAAAGTCGTTATTCGTTTTTTCTTTATGCTGGTCAAACAAAGAGAACAAAAAAGGTTAATGCTTTGGCAACACTACACAAAAGTTATTAGTAATATGGAGCATTTTTTTTTCTTTTTTTACGTAAAATTAGTTTCTGAAGTCATATATCTTGTTAACATAGTGACGATTTACCTGTGCATATGTTACATTTAAGATTCTGTATATATAAAGCAGTTGTAAATTATAAACTTACTTTAATCTGTACAATAACTCATCCAAAATAAAGACGCTCATGGTGGCTTCGGCAATAATCGGTAGTGTTCGTTTTCTTAAACATACGTTTTCTTCTTTAGCCTCGTGGCCTCAGCGCTGTAGGGTTTTCACATTAACATAAATGGTTAACACATCGTGCTCACTCGGCAGTTTCCGTCGAAGCTCGGTTTGGTACTCCGAATGGTTGAAGCAAAAGAATAACAATGGCTGATCACGATTCTTCAAATCTGCGATTCTTTTTGAACGACGACACCTACTATGGTTGACATGATTCATGCAATTCTTTTCAACTTATACGATTCTTTTCGATTCACACAATTCTTTTTGAACAACGATTCATTTTAAGACTAGCACGATTCTTTTTGAACGACGATTCATGCTAAGGTTGACATGATTCATACGATTCTTTTCTTGTACTCGTTCATATGAACAATTCGTTCATGAATCGCCCCATGTCTAATGTACATATGCATATGTATAATATATTTCAAGACAGTTCCACAGTTTACTCAATATTACTGTTGTGCATTGTCAAAATGAGGAAATTAGTCATATGTAAACCGGTAAGCCATACACTTGAGCCAAGTTTGACTTATGTAGATATTGTAATTGCTTACAATTCAAGTTGTGACTTGCTTCTGATAAAAATCACGGATTCTGGTCAACAAATTGGTGAAACTCTTTGATGGCTCATCTGAGGTAACAATGTTAGGTCTTGACTCTTTTCATTCTTTATCAAGCGTAAAGTTAAATACAACTTTCAAAAATGCAAAACTTAAAACATTTTAAAACATCAATAAAATATCAAATATTTATCTCAAAGTAATAAATATCACCAGGTATCAAGAGAATGGCGCTAATGAGGTCATAACTCTATTAAGAACTAACAGATGTCTATTTCATTATAAATGTGATAGTTTTTTAAGAATTTAAAGAAAAGATAACACAAGCAGCACTATAAGTCAAGAGTCAAGTCTTACCTTGAAGAGTTTACTGGAGGAAAGTCCCCATCCTGTAACAGAAAAATTCAAACATACAAAATTGACTTGTTTATAAATTAGTATACCGTTGACATAACTATGTAATATTACCCAGATACTAAATATTTATCATGTCTGAGTCGCCATTAAGGTGTTTTCTGAAGTGAGACATACCGGTTGGTTGACCAGGCAAAAACTAATTAGAGGATTGAATGCCATAATCAGCATTTTATCTCAGCAACTCAATGGTTAGAGAAACTGCATAGAGAGCAGGAGAATCGTGTTTAAATCCTGGCTGCGGTATTGAATTTTTTAGCTGGTATATGGTATTAAGAGATATACATACACTTGATAATTTAATGGGATGTAAAAAGGTCAATGAAGAACACAATCATATCTCAAAAAATTCATTTGGTGAACTGAGAACCTGCAAAAGAACAGGTTAGCAACAAGATAAATGATTCGGTCAGGTATTTAGGCGATAAAGTCAGAAATGATTAAAAAAAAAAAAATTATTTGTTTGCTAAAAACACTATTCTGCACCAGTCATATCAGATGGTATCACTAGATATCATCTAGCATGCTAAGTTGGAATTATTTTTACATACCAGTAACTTTATTACACACTTAAAAGTGATGCGTCTTGGCAGATTTTAGGGGAAGCTATTGAGATGCATGGAGAAACAGCAGCAGAGAAGAAGGGAGGAATAAACTAGGTTCTTTTATACCAATAACCTGCTTGCTGAGGTTAAAAAAAAATAATGGTTTGCTAAACGATAATGGGACTTAATTACAACCTGCTTTAAACCAATTGTACTCATCCGTTACTTTGTTGTTGGTAAGCCTAATGCAGAGTTTATCGTCTGATATAACCTCTCTCATAGTTGTACAAATTTCTCGCTCACTCCCTTTGTTCTCAACTTAAGCCATAGTGCATCTCTTTGAGTGGTAACAAAGGCCTTTTTTACATCTGCAATTGGCTTAAAGCACGATTATAAATTAAATCCCATTTGATTTAATATCGATGACAAACTTCAAGAAATATCAAAAGAAAGTTCACAATGCCCAGCAATCAAAAATAAACTCTTTGGGGATGATTTAGTAGCAGCAACAACACAAGTACAGGTTTAAAGAAAGCAATAGAAGCAACAGAAAAATAATGCAAAAAATGAGGTTTAAAAATAAATACAAAATCATGGTATGTAAGAATGGCATACTCAGCAGATAAGAGAGACGGTGGTTAGAGGGGAGTGAATTTGAAGTTATAACAAACAAGTTTGATTACTTAGGAGTAAGGCTAAATAACAATGGAAAATGGAAAGAGCAAAGGGAAAATATGCTTGATAAGGGAAAATAAGATATTAATAGCATAAGAATATGCCTAAATACCAAATATGAGAGTAAACTGGCTAGAAAGAATATATATATGGCAACAGTAAAATCAAGAATGATGCATGGAATAGAGATTTGGGAGACTGAAAAAGGGTAGGAATATATAGATCAAATTCATAGGTCCTTTTGCAAAATTATATTAGAATTATCAAGAATAGCTCCAAATGGAGTAGCATTAATTGAATTGGGAGAAAGGGATCAGTAGTCAAACGGATAGCAAAATATTGGAACAGGATCAAAGTACTAGAGGAAGGAAATATTGTCAAAGAATGTTTTAGGACACAAGAATCAGCAAAATGGGAAAGAAGTTGGATATTTCAATTAATGGAAATTAAAAGAGAAGTTGGATTGGACAAGCTAGCCAATCAAGACACATTATGGGGACAAAAACTATGGAGTCAAGTGAAAGCTAGGATAAACGATAGAGAAGCAAGAAATAATAGGTAGCTTAAGGGACGAGTACTTTAATGCTATATAGGAAACAATGGGGAAAAGAAAAACACATTGATGTCTGTGGAAAAATGGAAAGAGAGGGTCTGGCATGGGTAAGAACAGGAACAATGTTATTAAAAGGTCTAAAAGTTGATAAAGATCTATGCCCACTAAGTGGCAATGACAATAACAATTTCCACTGTATAATTGAGTGTGAAGAAACTAAAATGTGGAGATAGAAAATATGTAATCAAAACTGAGAAAAGTTACTGCCAGAGATATTATACTTAAAACCTTTTGAAAACAACAGCAATGAATTTCTGAAACAGCTAGGTAATTATACAGGGAAAGTAAGAGAGAAATGGAGGAAAATCGCCAAAGAAAGAGAGGATCTTAATAATAGAACTCGTGAGGTTGTAATTAATAGAAGAGGTAAATAGATTAAATTGGTAGGATATAAAAATGTACAATTAGAGGGACAGGTACACACGCATAAATAAGGACATTAACTGTATGTGATACCAAATTCCACAACACCAGGAAAGTAACTGTATGTGTATGATTTTGTAATTTAAAAAGATGAAATAAAGTACTATCTTTCTACTCAACAGACAGAGAATGTCAAGGTCAGTAACATGCTCATTTATTTTCTATTACATAATTTAAATGTTTTATTCAATGTATAATAAACAAAAAATTGTTAGTGCAATAAATATCTACAAAACTTACCTTAGTATTATTACAAGCAGACAAAGTTTCTGTTTCCAGCCAGCAAGGTTCTACTTTAATTTCTGTTTTGTTATCCTTTTCATGACCACTGCTGTATTTCTGAACCTTCATTACAGGATCCTCTGGAAGAAATTCTCTCTCATTCTGTGAACCAAAGTCTGAAAGTAGAATCCGTTCTAGTTCTGGTTTTGTATCTATATCACAGTTGTTACTACCTGTATTAGTTTCAGACTTAATCTGCTTTAAGTAATGTTTGGATAAACATTTTCTACCTTCCTGTGAACAAAAGTATGGAAAAGGAGTCTCTGACTTAATTTCTCTTTTGATTGCCATGTCAAAACCATCTTCCAGAAGTACAGCTTCACTGTTTGACTTCGTTGGAACAATCTTGGCAAAGAACTCTCTCCCATTCTGTTGGGCTACATCATCTGAGAGAGGATCAAGTTCTTTGATTTCTATTTTGAAATCCATTTTACAACTGTTGCTGCTTTTGCTTTCTTTAACAGGTCTGTGAAGGAAGAAAAATATTATATATACCATAAAATATAATTATAACCATCAGCTTCTTTGAATCCCTCAGCCATTGTTCAAATCATGCCTTACACCTCCAATGTTCACTCACAAATAAACCTATTTCTGATAAAATTAATCACATTTGAACAATTCAATGACATATCCAAGACTCAAAACAGGATCTTTGTCTCTTCATGCCAATGAAGATACCATGTTGAGATACCTGAACAAGGGAATCTCAAATATCAGATATACCTCAAAGGCAACTTGCAATGATGCATATTAGGATTTGTGTTGTAATAATTGTTTTTCACACCATCCATGTGAAAAATAAGTTGAAAAATTAAACCCAATATTGGTTAACTATAAAGTGTCTGCAACATTACAAGTATCTCTCTGTTACTGATATCACCTTCAAGGTTTTCTGTGATACTTAAACCATACAAGAATGTTTAATGCTTGTATGGGCATTTTGCCAAGGCAAGTCAAGTGGTAAGAACATTGACTCAGTATGGCAAAGCTCCATGGTTTGTGTCCTAGATGGGGAAATGAATTTTACTTTCTCTATACGCCCTATGTACATTGTGTATAGATAGAGAAAGTATTGCACTCCACCAAAAAATTCGATACCGAGATTTCACCGGAAATATATGTTTTAGGGTCCCCAATATCCAAAAAAAGCATTTTCACAAAAAGGTCTGTGTGTGTGTGTGTGTGTCCGTGTGTCTGTGAACACGATAACTCAAAAACGAAAAGTCGGTAAAATACCAAACTTGGTATTTAAGTTTAGTATCTTCCAGGGATGCGACACGAAGATTTTGAGAAAAATCCCCCCACCCCCAACTACCCTTTACATGGAACTTTTTTCGAAAATTTTTATTTTCTCAAAAATGATTTTGATTAAAATTTCGTATACCAAACATATTTACCTGACAAATAAAATGTATATCTTGAATTTTCTGGGAATAGCCTCTGAAGAGTAGTTTATTCTGGGTGAATTTTACTAAATTTTGAATAACTGCTAAACCATAAGAGATGGAAAAAAACTTACTACACAAAAAATGTAGAGCACATTAAAACACACAATTTATGTTATATACATTTTTTTCGTGGAGTTCGTCGTTTTTGTGACATTCCTTATTTTTGGTTTCTGCTATGAAAAACGTATACTTTTCTCATACAGGAACTTGTCAACTCCTATCCATATAAACAAAGGAACTTCATTGACATAGCAACCAGCTTTTGACTATCACTTTAACCTACGGTTATCCCTTATTTCACTTCTACTTACAAGGAAGCGAGTAATTAGACTATTTCTACTATTTTTTTCTGATTAGCTTAAAGTAAATAAAAGTATAAGCTTTTTAAGAATTATTTGTTGCAGGGATATGGAGAAAGTCATGTGAATGGTACACATCAGATTTTTTCAAGTCTGATTCATGTTTTGAAATATTCCCCACACGTGACCACACAAGCCTACATCACATAAGATCAGCTCTAGGCCTGGAAATAAGTATAGTTACCCCAGAACATTTCAAATGTTCTATTTCATATAAGCATGTTGACTAATGGACTTTACTGAATTATCAAAATTACCTGGTTGCCATTATAAGCAAAAAGTGCTAGAATACTATTTGTACCATTTTCTCTGTTTTTTGTATTATTTTCTTTTCTTTTTTCTATTAATTTTTGTTTTCTTATACTTTTTAGTTTACATTTAAATCACTAATTCACCTGCTGTACTTCTACAATATTTTTGGTGACCATGCTGAAACTGTAAATTTGAAAAAATAATGAAATGTGGTGTTATTACAGCAGATCTTCTATTTTACATTCAATGAATACTGTTCTTCATTCTACACTGTTAACTTAAAGCCCCAACTTAATGTCCATTTAAGAAATTTAAAAATGTCTCCAATTTTATGTTCCCCTTGATCTTGCAGGGAATGCTTGTGTCTCAAGACAGTTCAACACCTTGATTATATGAAAGATATGGCAATACAGTTGATATTGGCAGCACATTCAGCAACTGACCATATGATTCTATTTCTATTCGAATTTTCATTTCTGTAAGCACACATTGTTGTTCAGTCGGCTATCTTCAATTATATTCAACTATTCTGCTTGGTCTGAATTTTTGTTTCCATGAGCTTGTTGGTTGCCACCACAATTAAGCTTAATGGTATTCAGTCGGCCATCCCCTTGTATAATCAACAATTCTGCTTTGTTTGAATTTTCATTTTCATAAGCCTGCTGGCTGTCATTACAGAAAGCAGATGGTAAGGTAAGTAATTGCTTTGAAAGATGCTTCTACAAGATGCTTCCAAGCTAAGTCTGAGCATCTACTCTACCATGCATTACATTTCAGAGGCCTAGCAAAGTATTAATCCTGCAACAACCTAGAACTGTTTCAACAAAAGTGGATTTCTATCCCAGAAGGATGCAATGATGACGTCTTTGCTCTTACAGATCAAGAGAAGTATGTATGGGAATCCATACAACCTACTCATATGAAATTTGATGACAATATCATCGTTTGAGGTGATCAAGTGAATGCTTGTGAAGTGCAAAACATTGACAAATGCTTAACGATAACCTTGTATCAGTCATAGAAGGAGAAAATAAAGTACACCCAGATATGTGCTTTGACGTAAATGTAGAAAATATTAAATTCATAGATGCGCTACAGGCTTTGCAAAATACAAGAGTATATTTCTAAAAGTTCAGTGCTAGTGATGAAATGATTATGTCGCCAAAAAAAATAGAAAATGAGCTGTACAGTCTAAACACAAGAACGCATAAAACAAAAATCTTGTTGGGGTGGCTTAAAAAGGGAGGATGAACAGAGTCAACTTGTAACATAGAACAGATTATTTCACATTTAATGTATGCACTTGAATTGTAGTCGAGGGTTGGCTGATAAGTCCCGGGCTTTACATAGATATGGTGCCACTAGGCCAGTTAGACGGTAGCATCACATAATTTAACTCCAGACTAGCTTGTATCCATAGTTACAACTCAATAGCTTGTTTAGTTTTCGAATGACAGCATTTTAAACAAGACAACAGAGAAGATTTTGAATTAAGACAACAGAGTTTTCACAAAAATGAAGGATTTGGAAAAACGAGCAGTGATTAATTATTTCCATTTGAAAGGCTTAATGCTTAAAGAAATCAAGGAGGAAATGGACAGTACATTGAAAGACAGTACATTCATATTCAATGATTAAAAGGAAGGTTGCAGAGTTTAAAATGGGAGCACTAGTGATGCGCCTCACTCTGGATGCCCCGTAGAAGTGACAACTCCAGAGATCATTGAAAAAATTCATTGTTTAGTACTGGAAGACAGCAGAGTTAACAGTTGTTTGAGATAGCAGAGATTGTAAACATATCAAAAGAATGTGCAAGTAATATTTTAAGTAATGCTTTGGGCTTTCACAAGGTCTGTGCAAGATGGGTGCCACGTTTATTGATACCTGATCAAAAGCTGCAAAGAAAACTGTTTCTGATAAGAATGTGGAGCTCTGCCGTTAAAATCCCAGTGAATTTTTGAGACGGCTTATTACCATGGATGAAACTTGGATACATCACTACACTCCAGAAAAAAAATTACAGTCAAAACAGTGGAATGTGGCCAGGTGAACAAACTCCAAAAAAGGCAAAGTCAATTTTGTCAGTTAACAAGGTTATGGCGAGTGTTTTCTGGGATCCAAAGGGAATTCTTTTTATTGATTACTTGGAAAAGGGTAAAAGTATCACTGGTGACTACTACGTAAGCTTACTGCAATGTTTGAGTAATGAGGTGAAAAGAAAAACACCTCATTTGGCAAAAAAGAAAAAAAAAAAAAGATCTTGTTTCATCACGACAATGCTCCAGCCCATCGTTTAGTCATTGCAATGGGAAAAATGTGCAAATTAAAGTTTGAATTGCTTGTACATCCACCCTATTCGGCCAATCTAGCACCCAGTGACTACCACTTGTTCCCAAACCTCATAAAATTTCTTAGAGGATGAAGATTTCACAGCAATGAAGTCATTGATACGGTAAACAGCTATTTTGAGAATCTTGATAAACCGCACTACAGAAATGATTTAATTAAATTAGAACACTGATATGACAAATGTATTAGCCTTTCTGGACATTATGTTGAGAAATAAAGCAAAAAAAAATGTTTTTAAATGCGGTTTTCATTGAGAGGCCAGGGTCTTATCAGCCAACCCTCGTATAAGCTCAGAATTTATTAAGTAATTTCATAATATAAGTAAATTATGTGAGAAAGGCTTCTTTAATAAAATTTGGTTATTAAAAAGTAATGCTAAATGCTATTACATTGTTCCATTCCTGCATTTGTTTTGTTTTTTTTTAACTGCGTACATTCATAAAGCATGGTTTTTAGCATATAGAAATTAAGTTCTTTGTTCGAGGGCTTTTTTTTTTTTTTTTCTTTTTGTTTTTTTCAACTTCCAATAGGCTACCAATAAAAGAGAGTTCATAGAAAAAAAGTATTTTATTATCAAAAGTTTTGTTCACTTATGGTTACTTTTCAACATAATCACCAAAACGATTGAGACATTTATCGTACCTGTGCACAAGCTTTGCAATACCCACTTCAAAAAATGTTGCTGCTGATAATTTCAAATGAGCATTGAAGATCTTCATACTTTATGTTTGCAGAGAGCCATTCAAAACAAACAAAGAAGAATTCAGGATTTGTGTTGATCCATGACAACGCTCGTCCACACACTGCTGGCAGAACCCATTGGCTCCTTCAACAATTTCAATGGGACATTTTCGATCATCCACCATGCAGTCCTGACCTGGCACCCAGCGACTTTCACCTTTTCCCTGAACTGAATACATGGATAGGAGGGCAGCACTTTCAAACCAACAAAGATCTCCAAAACAATGTCAATGTTCATTTGAAATCATTGGCGGCAACATTTTTTGAAGCGGGTATTGCAAAGCTTGTGCACAGGTGCGATAAATGTCTCAATTTTTTCAGTGATTATGTTGAAAAGTAACCATAAGTGTCCAAAAATTTTAGTGATAAAATAATTGTTTTCTTTGAACTTGTCTTTTATTTACAGCCTATCGGAGGTTGGGGAAAAAAAAAAAGGCCCTCATATTTTATTAAATTGAAAATGGGACTACATAAGAGATTTCTTTTTAAATACATTAATTGAAATTTCAGGACATTCATACATGTAGTAAGTTCATGATTGGAAAGAACTGGTTATTAAAAGTGATATTCATCATTTTAGTTGTTGCATTCACCTCAAAATTTTCTGTTTCCAATTACGTTATCTTTCCTTTATTTTAAACCATTTATAAGTGTCCTCCACGGAAGTGTAACAGAAGTTTCACTGTAATATATTATTTTATGCTGATTAAGTTATCAATATGTTATGCTGAAAAACCTCTGTTAGTTACACCTTAATCTTTACAAGCATCATAATTTATAATTAGATCATGAACATGTAGGGTGTCCCCACAGACTATAGAGGATTATAACGAAACTAATGGTCCTGTGTTTTATAGATTTAATCCAAAGCTAATCTCAGGATTAGTGAATATATATGAATTTAAATTATAGGTTTGAGAGAGCATTAAGAGTGTATGCAAGAGTGTTTGAGCAAGAGAACTTCTGTATTAGTGTGTTATAAATAGTTTTCTACGAAGTCCGTGCCCATGTCTCAGTCATCTTAAATACCAGGCCATAATATCACGCGAACCAATCAGATGTTAGCTTCATCCCAGCTCTTATAAATACCAGTCTCCGCAAGCTCAAACCATCAGTTCACCCTGAAGACAAGGAAGATGCACTTCTTCGAAACGGTGTCAAACCAAGTTTTTACCTGGCTAGAAACCCGAGAAGATTTTGAATTACATTACTTATATTTCAAAGAGAAAAGTTGATCAGCATAAATTGTTTTCACATCATATTGCATGTAACTGGTGTGATGAGGGATTTATGTTATTGACATGAAGGAAAATGGAAGGCAATGCAATTTGCCAAACCAATGATATGGAGAGAGCAGCAGAATCACCATGACAATGTTACTTTTGCATTTGCAAAGCAGCTGGCTAAAATAAACAAAACAAAAGGAACAAAATACAAAAGGCAGGAATTAAATATCCAAATCTGAACTCTGCTACACAGCCTATTCCTCATGGACCCAAACTACCCATACTTACACCAACAGCAGTCCTTAATTTTAGACACTCTGAAAGCAGCTCCAAAACTTCCAACAATGAGATGGTATTTATCCAGAAGAATTGGGCAATTCACTATAACAGTTTAATCCTTTTCAGTTAAATGCAGTTGCTCAAGGAAGCATATGAGCCAAGTAATTTGCATCATTTTTACTGATTCTTCCAAACAAAGTCTTTAGGCAGTGTTACTTCATAATAGCAACAAGTTAGCTTCAATACTGCTTGCACATTCTATGAACCTATGAGAGTCTTAAGAAAATCTTAAGCGTATTCTTGAGAGAATTAAGTACCACAATCACAAGTGACCACAAATATGACGACTTGAAGGCATTAAATAGATTTGAAATTTATTTGAGTCGATTTTGTAACACTACATCACTTACTTTTTTATTTTGGAAAACATGTTTCAGAAGCCATGTGCTTCCATTGTCAATTCCTTTGGTCGACTGCCGGCATTAGTTGCTGTGGTGGTTGTCTCTGTCCCTGGTGGTTGTTTGATGAACCTCTAAATGAGTAGATCGCCTGGCGGGATTTAAAAATTGAAAACCCGGTTCTTGTTTTACCAAATATATATGTTTTCCCAAACTTTTAATTCTGTCTTCCTTGTGATGTTTTTGAGGATTTTTGGGCTTCTATTTATAGTGTGTTTCTCTTTCCAAAAATGCCAAGCTACTGCAGATTTGTCTTCTTGTTTGAGTTTAATATTTCTGTGGTGTTCTTTTGCCCTTGTTTTTATATTTCTTTTTGTTTGGCCGATGTAGATTTTTTCACAGTCATTACGGCTGAACTGATATATTCCTGGTTTGTTTTATTGTGGGATATCATCTTTTAATTTAGAATTTAAAATGTTTTTTTATAGAGTAATTGTTTTTAGGGGCTAGAATGATGTTATGTCATTTGAAAATCCTCTGGAATTTGTAGAAAGTTGTAGGGTGGTATGTAAAACTTCTTGTAGATCTTGTTTTCTTTCTGGTTATGAGTGAGTGTGCTGACTTCTTTAATTCTCTTTCTATTTTTGGCCTTATTAACTTTTTTGTACACCAGTTCTACCCGAAATCCATTCTCTGTAGCTATGTCCAATATTTTAGTAAGTTCACATTGGTATTCTGTTTTGCCCATTGGTACATTTACCAATCTGTGTGTAAGGCTGTTGAGTAAAGCATGCTGATTGGGAATGGGATTGTAACTCTTTTGTTTTATATAGCTGTTGGTGTGGGTAGGTTTTCTGTAGATGGCAAATGAGGAGGTGACACGCAAAGGCGAACATGTCCATTAAATACAGTTTTTCACAATCAACATAAAACGTATCTCAACTATACATATTATTGGAAACAACATATTGATAGGCAAACGCCTTTATTTTGTATACAAAAAACAATTAATGTGTGTGAAATAAATCTAAACTGAAAAATTTCCTTTAAAAAGTACATTTAAATATGGACATGTTCTCGTTTGCATTATCCATTTTGACATTTTCGCCTTTGAATGAATTTCGAAAGTCAAATATCTTGTTGTTTCTTAATGGCTTGCATGTTATTGAGTAATGCGTCTTATAGTATATCAGAACGTATCTATAACATTTTAATATATCATATCATTAAAAAAAAATATAAACTCACTTTGGTACCTTTGGCTTTGTTTGGAAATTTTAACAAAGTTGTGATATTTTGCTTTTTTTTAGAATCATTTAATTACATAAATTAAAGCATCATGACCAAAATGGAATGATATCAACAATGACATGGCTTATTATTAAAAATGTTCTTAAGCTCACACACTTAAACAAACAAACCACAGTCATCTTCTAAACAGTCACAGGAAATTTCATCTGCCTCTGTGTTGCACGATGTGGGAATAGAGTCAATGATGGATGTATACCATCTTAAATCTTGGTGATTTCTCCAGTCTGCTCCAAAAATGGTTTTCAATAAACCATCAACATCTTTCTTCTTAGCATCTGGGATTGGATGGCTGAGGGGTACTTCAGGTATTGGTTGACAGAAGAGTTTCTTCATGGTCCATCCACGTTTCAGAAGAGATTTCCGCTCTGGTAGCTCTTGCTGGGACTTGTAGAATGCAGTTGCATCCGCCTCAATATGAATGTTTTTCATAGCTTGATATTTTTTAATGAAAATTTGTTTCATTTCACTGATGTGATCTAAATTTCGTAGGCCTTTAGATAGTGATTTCATGTCCATCACTCTCCAATCTTCACCAAGGTTTCTTACTTCACCCACTGACTGATAGACCTCAATATATTCCTCTTTTGTTACAACTGTTGGCTTTTATTGTAGAAGTTTCTCCACTCTACCGAAAACGCGGTCAGCAGGTAAGAAACTGTGTCCTCGAACTGGAAAAATGAGGTGTATTTGTTCAACCGGATCTTCATGTATTCCAAGAAAATACATGAGTGTGTGAAGCACGATATTGTTCTTGTTTTGAGCTCCACACCTGTCACAGAAAAGTTTTAGTACAGTTTTATCTTTAAAATCGACAGATTTTAAAAAAAATGCAATAAGGCTGAAGCCACTTCCGCTACACCACGGCCTGCCAAATCTTCCGTCCACGTGTAAAATACAGGGTTTACTGATTTCACACTGACAATGCACAAACTGTAAAAACTTATCTGCCTGGAGTAAAATACTTCTTGTACAGGACTCTTTGGCAGTGGCTGGACCTGTTGCAAATCAAAACAGAAAGCCACTGCCTGTTCATTCTGTTCTCGTAAAAGTTCATCGAAGGCATTTGCCCTTTTTTTGTGGACCCTTTTCTGTGTGATAAGCTGTATCTTTTCCTTTTTTGAAGCCACATTCATTTGCTCGTCAATTCTTGCGCAGAAACTGCAGATATCTGAAACAGGACTTCTAAATCCAATGTTATATTCATTCACGAATATTTTACGGAACATTGATGTAGACACTTTGTTGTCATTAGCCACAGATGTTGTACAGCGCGCTTAGTTTCTTTATACTTAATTCTCTGTGCATATACAGCCGTTGTGATTTTTGTCGGTTGTAATGACTTTCAGTACAATGCAGATTGCCTATAAATTGTCTAACTCTTTTCTTCTTGTCTGCTGATTTATTGCTGACGCGATCTCCGCCTCTATATTCCTTTATTGCTTTTCCTTCTTTTATCTTGTTTGCTATACTATTCAGCCGAGTAGAGTTCATTAGGGTAATATGCATGAAACATTTCTTGCACACTGGGTATACTATGTTTCCATTTTGTGCGAAAAGAGTGTAGTTAACATTGAATTTGCGAGGTTTACTTTCACCTTCATTGTTTCGAGGTCGCTTTCTTTGGTTATTTTTCAGCGACATCATCCGTGCAACCATCATTTCTTGAGCTGCTTTATCATGAACTTTATAAATTAATTGCCTCAGGTGCAGTGCATCTTGTGGGTGTATTTCCCGTCAAGAGAACTGTTTATTTTGGTGTGAACATGCATGAAAAGAATGAAAGCTCTTGGTGCAATATACCGTTTCCCTTTATCCTTTTCACGTTGCGATTCATTCCTCTTCCTCTTTCTGCTACCCTGGTTTGCAGTCTTCACAAGTACACGTTCTTCACCCATTTCATGCGCTAACTAAAACGCTGACCTAATAATTGCAGTTACTAGATAATTAGAATACAATACTACAGGAGAACACAGAAGCGCGACAATAATCATACCAGCTGCTCTGTGCGGGAATACCTGGCCTTGAATGGAAGGCAAATCACGTGACTTAAACCACAGCCTCCTATTGGTTGTATGGACTAGTTTTTCTTTGCAGGAAATTTATACGTGGACATGTTCGCGTTTGCTTTGAACCACCCATTTTCACAGGCTTGTATAACGGAATATATTCGGGTTTGCTTCAATGGCATGATGTATATACATTCCGCTTATAATCTAATTACCATTCCATATCGTAACTCATTTTTTTTAAATTTTGGACATGTTCGTGTTTGCGCGTCACCTCCTCAAATGTAAGGTGATTATTAGTTTTGATGATTTTTAGGTCAAGGAATGGTAGTTGTCCATCACATTCCTTCTCCATTGTGAACTTTATAGACTTTTCTTGCATATTTAGGAGTTTTAGTGCATCTTCTAGGTGTTTTTCTGGGACTATTGCAAAGATGTCGTCTACATAGCGGTACCATATTTTGAACATCCAGGGGAATGCCTTTTTAATCCTAGTTTCCATAGTGCTCATGAAGAGATCTGCTAATATTGGTGACAGCGGGCTGCCCATAGCTAAACCAGATGTTTGTTTGTAATATTTCCTGTTAAATGTGAAAAAATTTTGATTTATGCACAGATTCGTTAATATGATGTATTCTCGGACTTCTTCTGTTGTTTTCCCTATTGCAAGTAACCAGTTTTTGATGTGGGATTGTATGCTTTCTGTAGGTATGCTTGGAAACAGAGCAGTAACATCAAAGGAAAGAGAATTAAAGAAGTCAGCACACTCACTCATAACCAGAAAGAAAACAAGATCTACAAGAAGTTTACATACCACCCTACAACTTTCTACAAATTCCAGAGGATCTTCAAATGACATAACATCATTCTAGCCCCTAAAAACAATTACTCTATAAAAAACATTTTAAATTCTAAATTAAAAGATGATATCCCACAAGAAAACAAACCAGGAATATATCAGTTCAGCTGTAATGACTGTGAAAAAATCTACATCGGCCAAACAAAAAGAAATATAAAAACAAGGGCAAAAGAACACCACAGAAATATTAAACTCAAACAAGAAGACAAATCTGCAGTAGCTTGGCATTTTTGGAAAGAGAAACACACTATAAATAGAAGCCCAAAAATCCTCAAAAACATCACAAGGAAGACAGAATTAAAAGTTTGGGAAAACATATGTATTTGGAAAAACAAGAACCGGGTTTTCAATTTTGAAATCCTGCCAGGCGATCTACTCATTCAGAGGTTCATCAAACCACCACCAGGGACAGAGACAACCACCACAGCAAGCGATGCCGGCAGTCGACCAAAGGAATAGACAATGGAAGCACATGGCTTCTGAAACATGTTTTCCGAAATAAAAAAGTAAGTGATGTAGTGTTACAAAATCGACTCAACTAAATTTCCAATTGTTAAAACACATCACTGTCTCAAGTCCACCATATATCAGGAGCATTAAATAGAGTTTCATTTATGCACACTCTTTAACTGCTGTGATTCTCAGCATCCCATTCTATATTAGGCATGAGACTGCTTAATTTTGCTCAAAGGCCTCTTCATCAGACTTGAGGTTTTATGTGCCTTAAATCTATGACATGGGACCAACAGCTTTACTTTCCTTCCAAGGGAAGCCATGTCATGGATTTTTACGCCAAAAAAAAACCCATCGTTCTCCGCCGGATTTGAACCCATGATCTTGGGTGTATGATAACCTCTACACCACAGAGGGTGACATTAAGTTAGCGAGGTAACCATTACACCATGGCAGACAACTTGAAGATCCTTGGTCCATTACTAGGACAACAGGGAGAATAATCAAAGCTCCCTTGTTTTCACAGCAGGACGAGCCATCCTCCATGGTCAAGGGTTAACATGCTAGCCTCTGGTTCACAAGGACATGGGCTCAAACCCAGAGGAAGGCAATAGGTTATTTTGGGCATACTAGGCTAGTTCTAAATTCTCAACCTAAGCACAATGAAGTTAACCATGCATGTTTCATATGTAAAATTTTTCTATTAAAAGTAATTTTCCTCATTTATTCCATATAAAATTTTTGAATGAAATGCAACTTCTTTTGCTTAGTATAATTAACAGAAGGGAAAAACACCTCCAAATTGTCTTACACCTAAACACAAATTATATATTTTTTTTCTGTACATTAAAATGATAATTTTTCAGTGTTCATTTGGTTACTGAAATTAATTTAAGTTCAAATTAATTCTTCTCGGAGTCGCTGCATAATTATCAGAATTAGGATAACAGTTTAATTAGTTATAGACGCTAACATAGCGCATTTAAGTGAAACTGACCTATTACTATAACTAGTGTGATGCCTCTAGAAACATAATTGGATATTCTTCAATACTTATCACCCCTTTCTCCTTGGATGATCTGCGTTTTATTTGTGTAGGTCCCTTGGTTACACTTTGCAGCTTAGGATGAACACAGGATAAATTCCAGAACCACACAAAATTGCTATATTCATCACACATACATAATCTGCTACTATTAAAATGTGTGGAATACATAACATACATCCTATCCAAGACTTCATGGGAACATTACTTCTTCTATTCTTGTATCTCCATAGATTAGCAACACTCGCAATCTGAACATATCAGAAGAAGTCACTTAGTCTACCCTAAAGCAGAGGAGCTCTAAACCACAAAGTGTAGCCCAAGGGTCTAAAGTCCTAAATCACAAAACATAACCAAGTTAATTGAAGACTCTTAGCTGCAAAGCATAGCCAAGGAGTGTTCTGGAAGAGTGAAGCTTTGACTGCAGCTGCGGAAGGACGATAGGGCATGCCCGTAAAATCTGCAAGACCTAAACCCACCTGAGCTACCACAATTAACGTATTTTGTTTTTAGCATTGACTTCGTCAAAGCAACATCTAGGATCAGAAATTAAATCACGGCTTAACGTCGTCAACAATGTGTTACGATTCAAATGCTGCTGAAAGGGGTTACAATTATGGGAGATTGTAAATAAATTGCAAGACCAAAACAGACCCGAGAATTTTTTAAAATTTGCAATGATACATTATGCTGTTTGAAGATGTATAAATAATACATAGATACAGATAGTTTTAGCGCTGTTACCAATGTAAATCAGAAGAATTAATTTCAGAAATAGCACTATGGCTTGCAATCACATAAAGAAAACCTACCTCATCACATTTTATCACCAACGGATGTGTCCCACTGTACAATTAGCATAGGCACAATCTATCACAATAATGTTTATCTAGAAAGTACTTCTTTTTCCGGATTTTAAGTTTTTCATTTTATCTCGCAAACATCCTGGTGCAGACATTGAACAATATTTTATGTCTAGCCACTGACTAATTGCAATGTCTGAATTTGCATCGCTTACTAGATAGTTTAACTGGTGCACAGCCATCAGAATTGACAGTAAAACAAATTCCGGTACAACGCTAATTGTCGCCAAAAGAGGCACTTAGGTACTCAAAACTTTCATAAAATGGCTATAATCATAATGAAGTTATGGTATTATATTTTAAATACTGTTTATATATGGGATATGTAATTATACTATGGAGCTGTCAGATGTACTTTAATTGGTTGCCCACTCGAGTTATGTATTAATAAATGGTTATGCATATACTACCGTCGGTATGTCAGTGGCTTTCTCTGACATCGCGAATTTTCCCACTCGTCAGGCAGAAGAACACCGGTTTTATATGTGGTCAGAAGACGACAAAAGCAACTTCCAGGTGCATTTCAGTACCCCACGGTGCATTTTTTTAGGTTTTCAACACCAGCTCCAGGGACGCCTGTATTACAAAGTTTATTCTACGTCCAGCTTGGCCAAAAGAGGATATTAGTCTATTGTAGAAAGCTGTGGTGGCTGTTAACTAAATTGGATCGCGTGCTTCAACATAGAGCATGAAAAACGATTCGATGAAATAATTAAAACTTACTTAATTACTGAGCCGATCTTTAAGCTTGTCCATCACATTGCTGTTGAAATCTTCTGGGCTTTGAATCAATTTCTTCTCACTGTACAACGTAGCACGTGCAGAAAGACGTTCTTCTGTAACTGTATTTCTTATGGAGGTTTTGGTCTGCAAGGGTTAATATGCTGTGCTCCGGTTCTGCAACTGTGACAGATGTAGTTAGTAGAATTCTGAGGCCCTTTGTCAACTGTTGAAATGCTTCGCCCAAATTTACCGATAAAATACAATCCTGCCAATTGTAAAATTAGTGACCTAAACTTTCAACCAGTTTTTATGTAAAATACATTATTCTTGAACCATGATTTTCACGAAATGTTTTCAAATATTAGGGAAGATTCTCGCGTTGGATGAGTTTTTCTACAGAATTATAATCAAAATTCATGAATCCACTTGGATACGGGAGATACAGACACAAATTTCGTTACCCTTTATTATCAAATAGTTAAGGAATAATACGTTTATTTCCTCATCCTTGTTACACATTCCCATTTGTATCCACCTTCTCCTTTACACTTGTCACCACAATTCACAGCTCTGAACGTTATTTCTAGCTTTCAGTGATCCCAACTGTGTAGCTTGTAACTGTTTATACAAACTTTCTAAATAGGGCACAATTTCATGAAAGCCAAAAATGAAATTCCTTGTCTCTTTATCTTAGGCCTGTTGCCTTTTGATGCTAATCTTTAAAGAGATCTCTTAACTTCCGAGAGACATTAAATAAGTATGTCATTATGATCATGCGGTGTTGGCTGGCCTTTATTTAAAGTGCTCTAGAGCTACAGCACCAGTAGGGAGCCTTCTAGCAACAATTTCCTCAAGTATCGCTACTCGTTGCGGAGATTTGTTGAAAAACGCTGGAATGCCTGACACAGTGCCAAAAATACTCTTATGTTAGAATTTTGCAATGCTTCACTTCCATAACCAGTTTTAACTGTTGTGTGTTAACAGTGTGTGTAGAGTGTAATTGGATATTTACTCTTATCTTTCCCTGGTCTCCACCTGTTTTATCCTTCATAACAGATGGATCATCATACGTTTGTGCAATCAATGTATTATGACATACCTTTCTTAAGAACTTGTGTAAATATTGCATTACACTTTTGACCCCTTTTATTTATAAAAAAGAAAAATGCTCTTACTTATAGCACACCATCTACTTTGTACCTGAAAACTAAACTAACTGAATGTATTGTGAAACATCTACTGCAAATATGTATTCTGCGTTAATCTCATCACGAAATGTATCACCGCTTACTTTCAAGATACACTCCAGTAGCTCATTTTGTATAGCTTTTTACGTACCTTTAAACACGTTATTTGAATTATTGCGTTCTTTCATGGCATTATTTAAATCCACCAAGGCAATTAGTCCACGAAAAATGCCTGGATTTTCTAATAGGGATGTATGGAACTAGTACCACTAGATGTCTCCACTGAATTAGCCGGTAAGCGCATGTCGTTCGTTTGTTTTGTATAAGAAGTTTGAGGTTGCGACGTGTATGATTTAATATTTAAGCAAACTGGCCTATATAAGAAATGAACTTGGGCAAAAATAGAATATTATCAATAATGCCAGACTATTGCTGTGTTCCATTGTGCGAAAATCAAGGGCGACCCTTTATTTTCATCGATTTCCTGGGGCTAAAGCTTTGAGAAAGACTTGGTTACAGCCATAAGAAGAAAAAACCTAACCGAAAGAAGTTGAGCAAACACTAAAACATGCTTGCAGCACTTTAAACCGAAAGATTTTGTCACTACTTTATTAGGTAAGTTACACAAATACATAAGCTGATTAAATATGATTTTATAATTGTTCTAATAAATTATTTTTGAAATTATTCCTCTATACATATTTTAGTGTATATATTTTATTTTCATTTATTAAATCATATAATTGGGTTTTAAAGATTTGCAATTTTTAATGTTAAGAATAACGTTTTTAATTTGTGGAAAAAAAATCGGACATGAAATTCACTTTATGTGTTCAGAATTTCAAGGCCGTGCAACATTTTGGAATGATTTTCTGCACTTAAAAATCCATCTCGAAATTTCACTCTTTGATCTCGTAGTTTACAGGTTGTTCTACCGACTTTGAGCAGCAGGTTTTAATAGTTTACAGATTTCCTAAAATAAAAAATTATGTTTGACAGTGATCACTCAACAGCTAATGTTCATTATTTTATAGTTTATTTGTTTTATTTACATTTGTCATGAAACAAATATTAAAGTTAATGGACCAAAGCATTGTTTTTAAACAGTAAAAGCAATAACTTATAAACTAGTTACCTCAGGTTGTAAAAAACTGTGTACAAAAAATGAAGTTCACGCCTTTAAACTCTAGAAAGTAGAGATTTTATCCATTTGCCCCTTGAATTGTATGCTATTATCAATTGCTGTGTAGTGCTTTCCTCACAAATAATTATCTAAGCTCTGTGTATGTTTCAGCTAATATGATACAATATATGGAATGAAAGTTAATAATATGGTTACCTTATTTTAAATCTAAAGATTTTTCATTTCAAGTGAAAGGAGAAAGTTAAAACACGGTGCTATTCGATCAGTAGCAGTTACAAGCCTTCCAGCCTCTGAAGCACAAGGATTCAAACCCATAATAATCATGGAACACATTAAAGAGACTCACTTTTTTATGGCATAATGAAATGCCAATTTGTGTCTAAAGCTTTTCACTAATGACTCTACATAGTGTTGATACCCAAGACTGTTAATGCCAGATGAAGGACTAACCTCACGACATGATTCTTGTAAAACGTGTCCAAGTGGTAAATCCTCTACTTTAATTGGACTGATTGGCTTTTGTCTTTTACAAGAAGGATGATGGAAAGTTTGTAGAGTCTGGGCACAGGTTTCCATACACTTAACCTCACCACCTTTTGAAAAGTGCTCTAGAGGATAGCATACTGCTGCAATATGTTTACAGCTAGCTTTAGGACCTGCTCCAGCAACACATTCACATTCGGCACCGTTAATGTCTCCTGATGTATTCAATATTAAATTGACATCATAACTTTTGTGTTTAGTGTACTCTGACTTAACCCTACTACTTATAAATACACCATTTAATTCAAATGCACACTTTATGAATGTGATAAACTTTTCACTAAAAAGCCTATATCCTGCATCACAAAAAGATTTATAATTGGTTACAAGTGCACCATCTATTTCTGATTTCCGGAAGATGAAATGGTAAAGCTATACCAGAGGAACAGCACAGATATAAATCTTTAAGAATTGAAACTAACCTTATAATCCACTTCAGGTAAGTACACTTTCTTAAATAGCAAAATTCAGGAAAATGTTCATGGTGGGGGAAGATTTAATAGCTGTTGCTAGGCGGGAAGTAGAAACAATGAAATTACAATGCTACCAACGTAGATAAAGTCACCAAACAACAAAGAAAGAAAAAGAATTGAAGCTCAAAAGTCACCAACATTTACACAGTAATAATGGAGTGCCAAGGCTGTAAATCTGTGAAAATAAGTTTATTTACACACAAACTAACCAAAACCTAAAACAGCGCATGCTCGCTTCGCTCGCATGCTTTAGTAAAACCAGTAGCAATTATTAAAACCAAAGTACATGAAAATAAGTTTATTTACACACACACTAACCTAAACCTAACACAGCGCATGCTCGAAGCGAGCATGCTTTGATGAGACAAGTAAAAATTATTGAAACCAAAGTAAAGGAAAATCACTAAAAATAAATTACACGAAAATCACATATTTACACAACAATAATTGATTCAAAACTCTAAACACACAGAATCACTATTAGAATCGCGGTATTTTTTGTATCGATATTGGCT
Organism: Hymenopus coronatus; assembly: GCA_030762935.1. Lineage (NCBI taxonomy): Eukaryota > Metazoa > Arthropoda > Insecta > Mantodea > Hymenopodidae > Hymenopus > Hymenopus coronatus. The sequence continues at coordinate 153,232,695 of CM060897.1, read as the reverse complement.
ATCACCCCCATGTTGCAACAAATTCCTCGAAATCAACTATAAAGTGACTCTAGCCCGCCTGAGTAGCGTGGTGGTAGCATGTCTGCCTCACGTTCAAAAGGTCGTGAGTTCGAATCTCGCTTAGGGTGAGTTACCCCGGTAAGGTTTTTTTCGGGGTTTTCCCTTATCCTGAGAAGACGAATGTCGAGTAGCTTTAAGCTCCATGGACCCCGAGATCATTTGAGCATCATATCATTAATTGCATTCATCGTCCGATATGACCAAACCAGGTTAAAGGACGTTAAGCTACACACACACAAAAAAAAAAAAAAAAAAAAAAAAAAAAAAAAAGCGACTCTAGTGGCCGAATAGTGAACAGTTCATTGATGGTTCCACTACCTTTTAATGTCTAGTGATAGCTAGTTTTCAAATATTGGTAGTTCTGAATTTTGCAATATGAACTTCAACTATGCACGATTTAGATACCACCTGTCTGATAGCTACTGAAATAGAAATTGCTGTAAAAAAAGTAAAGAAAACAAATACTTCTGGTATATTTTAGTATAAATTGCGTACTTTGTTGGGAGTTAAAGGCCAAAATAAGACAAGATAATTTTTAAAACTTTGTAATACGATATTACGGTGAGTAGAAGTGAAAAAACTAATACCTAAATAGATTTAATGGAAGTTCAAGTGGTGGAACCAAGATATAGTAATAATGATGAAATAATCCATTAGATGCACATTTGAAATTTAAATTTTGTTTGTAGCTGGTCGTTAAATCCTGAAACTGGAAACTGCAGAACTTTTGTTTTAGGAACAGGTGCAGCTGATTGAATTTGAAGTTTTTTGTATGCCTTTAACCTAGAAAAATAAAACAAAACTTATAAATGAAACTAAAATAGATTTTATATGATTATTTTGTAACACATTATTTGGCATTTCCATAGAGTATTCACAATTATAATTTATATATTAGTTTAAATTTATGCTTCTCCAATAATTCATGTTTTCTTCCACTAGTTTTAGCACCTCTCTTCTACAATTTCTGTTTCAGATCTGTGACTTTGGCACTCTTTAAACGTAAAACATTAAGTTCATAAGATAATAAATTTAAACACCAAATTTGAAGAAAAGTAAGAACGTTTTACCACTTGAATCAACCAAATAGCATCGCACGTTAAACAGCGTATAATAGCAGACAAAATTTGGGCAAAACAATAGAAGAACAATTTATGCTTACCGGCTAGTACACTAGCGCTATCTGCAGGGGAAAACTTTCAGAATACATCCCTATTATTGAATTTTATCGTGTCCGCATAGAACTAGTTCAAAAACGTCACTGAACCTAACACATGTTGTCAGGATATATTATTAGTTCCTTTCAATTTTTTTTTCTTTGTTTCTTTTATGCTTTTCCGCGTTTTCATGCTAAGCCTGACTTAAAATAGGTCATATGTTTCTTTTCCCAAAGGTATTATGACACAATTTTGCCTTATCGATATCTCTTGTGTTACTCTCGTGTTTTCTTTCGTATTCACTAAGATGGTCAAGTTTAATAACCTCGGTTTTAGACCAAATATCTGGATTTATAGCTCATATAACAAGTAACTGAAGTAAGACCCGTTCGAAAATTTTGATTTTCTCAAAAGTCTCAACGATGTGGATTAAAATCATATGCTTAAGATGTCTTTATGGCAAATTAAATGTGTCTGAGAACAGCTCCTGAAGACCTCTTCAGTCTGAATCACTTTTTGCATAACTAATAAACCGTAAATGACAGACAAAAAGTTACCACTAAAAGTATATCTCGTTAAAGCAACAACGTATGTCGTTTTTTTATTTAGTTTTTATATGTTTGTTTTTATGAAGTTTCCATTTCCAAGATATTTCCTGTTTTTGGTTTAAATTGTCCAATACCTATATTATTTTCAAATGGGAAGACGTTGCTGCCCGTTTACTTTACCCCATCCTGGTCATGCACGGAAAATAGATTTTCAAGCTCATCATACAACCTAACGACACACAAAAACTTACTACACAAACTTTTATATCTCGTTAAAGCACACATCGTATGTATTTTTTTATCTTGTTTTTGTTTGTTTGTTTTTGGAGTTCCTATTTCCAAGATATTTCCTGTTTTTGGTTTAAATTGTCCAATGATTATATACTTTAAAATGGGAAGACGTTCCTTTATTTTTCCCCATCCTGGTCATACAGTGAAAATAGAATTTAAAAGATCATATTGTAACCAGCTCTTAAAGGATCTGGTTATCATTTTCGCCTACTATATCCGTTATTCTCGTTGTATCTACAAGGAAATATGTAATATAATCAACACGATAGCATGAAGTACATACATGAATAATCTTTTGTAAAAATAGTGTGCTTTTGTATGCCTTCTTTAATATCCATTCATATCGACGGATTTACCTCTGGAACAATAACTGCTCGGTTTGTTTATGTGCATTATTTTTATAAACATTCAATTTACACACACATTTATACTGCCATGCATATCTCCACACAACAGGGAGGATTGGGAATAATCCTAGCTAAAAAAATTCTATTCTCCGTTCCAGAATCGAAATCATGACACCTGTGTATGGCATGCTAACCACCAAACAACAGTTTATTGCGCTGTGTTGTTGCGGATCGGGCTGCTTGTTTGCTAGCCCTCCGTCTGACGATATCTCCGTGTGTAAGAGAGAGAGAGAGAGAGAGAGAGAGAGAGAGAGAGAGAGAGAGAGAGAGAGAGAAGCTAGATGGCGGTGTTACATGCGCTATCAATAAATTCTCCCGTGTGAGGGATGGGCTCCCAATAGGATGGACTGCATAGCTTAAGGTACCAACAAGTGATGTTGACTGAGGTAGTGACAGAAGCTAGATATGAGAATTATTAGCAAACTATTTTTACACCATATATGTATACGAAAAATTGACGGGCTACTGCTTTTCACCTCTTAAGGGCCAGCCGCCCAAGACAGAAAGAGGCTTTCCAAGACGGAAAAGAACTACACCGTTACTCGGCCAGAGCTCCTGGTAATAGTATAGGCGTTGGAACACTTCCACAGGTAGTTGTTTAATCAGCCATTTTATTTGAGAACTGATGACTCCGACCTCGCCTGGCTATCGAGTTTCAAGAACCTGGAAGTTCAGGCAGTCCGTTTGGTACACAGGTTCCAAGAACACAACTTTATATCAGAACATCATAAAGTAAGGGTCCACTACAATGCTGATCCCATGTCAAAAGCCCCTGTCCAGAGTTGCGCTAAGATGGAGGAGAAGGAGTGTGTCGTAGCTTTCCATTTTATTTCGGCCGTGCCACCCGATGGTTAGGATAACTCAGAACTGAGGAAGGAGCAGCTGACGGACGCTGACTTCAGGCCGCCCCTGAGAGAATTGGAAGCAAAGATTAGGCTGAGCTGGGAAGACATCGTACCAAGGAGTACCGTGTATAAATCCTATTGGGCCCAATGAGACTCACTGATGGCCAAAGAGGTTGTGTTGCTCAAAGTTAGAGCGTCACCTAAGGGAAGATCCGGAGAGAGCATTCATCCTCTCGGAGTAAGGTGATAGAAGTCCTAGAGGAAATACTTGCGCGAATTTTAGGAGGACGTCTTGGAACCAAATGAAAAAACCACAAGCCTTGACAATGGTACTACTGGTTGAGGCTACAGGCAGACGGAGAGAGGTGATGCCGCCCCTGTCATGTATGTGCAACAAGTCGCGGTCCACAGACCAGAAACTAGGGTTGCATACAGAAGTATAATGTGGGAGCACTCTTCAACTACATCGCTATCGACATTGTTGGACCACTCACTGTGTTCCACAGAGGTAACAAGTAGCTATTGGTGGTCTTGGATTACTTCACCAAAGTCCGAAGAATTTTGCCATTCCTAAGCAGGAGACACGACGATCGCAAACTGTCTTAAAGGTGTACCGTTGGAGCTACAATGTGATCAAGGCACCAACTTTGAGACTGATGAGGGAAGCACTGGAGTGAATTGGTGTGCACAAGACGCGTACATACCTCTCCACCCAAGTCAGACAGCATAGTTGAGTGGTATATCAAGACTCAAGAGAATGTTTGAAAAAGATCAGGTTCAAACACCAGAGAGCCTGGAATAGCATGTTGGCCGTTTTCTTACTGACCTACCTTTAAAAATAAAAATGAAATGGCGTTTTATTTATGGACGCTCTTTAACTGCTGTGGTTCTCAACGTTCTATTCTACACTGGGTATGAAAGACCGCTTAATTTTGCTCAGAGGCCTCTCTATCAGGCTTGAGGTTCCTTTACATGCCGTAAATCTACGATACGGGACCAACTTGAAAATGAAATGGGGTTTTATTTATGGACGCTCTTTAACTGCTGTGATTCTCAGCGTTCTATTCTATACTGGACATGAAAGACCGCTTAATTTTGCTCAGAGGCCTCTCTATCAGGCTTGAGGCTTGTTCTTTTACGTGCCGTAAATCTACCTTACCTCCGTTTCGAAGGAAGCCATGCTAAGGATTTTTACGCCCGAAAAAATACATCGTCCTCCGCCGGGTTTGAACCTGCAACCTTGGGTATATGAAGCTAGCATGGTCGACGACCTATCGCTGCTCAACGCTCGACACTACTGGATTGACTCCAGCCAGCTAAATCTATGGCACAATGTTTGCAAGTTATCCTGGGGTATGAGTGCCAGCAATTGACTTAGTGAAGAATGACGTTGGAAGACTTCGACATACTTGAAGAACTGGTTAAGTACTGGTGATTTCATATTTGTTATAAGCTAAACATGAAATTTAATGACAGTTTTGCGATTTTTAGCGACTTCCCATTATTTTAATCAGAATACATATTCCAAAGGTGGCACTTGTGGCATACTGGTAACCAGAAGCGACAGTCCAGCACGGCACAGTTGAAATGTATTTCTGAACAGCTGACTCACTGAATTTCTACTATGAACTGGCATGACTTGAAACCCCACCCAGTTACTAATGACAAGGACATCAAATAGTAGCAGTGTTACATTGGAGCGTCACTATCATTTAGCAGTGTTTGCTGACATTGTTTAACAAAAACTGATGGATTCCATTTCGATATGTTTGTCTGAAAATAAGTCACTCCATAAAACAAATATAAAGCGTGCCTCTTTAAAACATAAACTTTGATTCTTTTATATTTTCAACATCTGTGTTAATTTAACCTCTATCTGTAAATGAATTCTTTCTTAACATGTTATCGCATTCATTACATACTGATAGTATAAATTGTAGGTGATTATTATTCCCATTATAACAATAGTTTTAGAATATAGTGTCCCATGTATTGCTATTCTGAATGTTTATTCTTTAGCTCTGTCTAACCACGAGAGAATGGCAAGCAAAGCATTAACATTTTCTATCCTGACGATAAAATACGAGTGGTTAGACTACTCGATTCTCATCAAGGTGACCCCAGGCGACCGCATATGGACAAAACGGTACAGGGGCGCGTTTTCTCCGGTTTCCCGGCCATTGCATTTCACCGGTGCTCCATGGTCATTACATGTATCGTCAGTGTCATCGCCTGCGGTAGTAAACGCAGACGTTAAACACTATCAAAAAGCATCAAGTTTGGTATTTAACGGACTTTACGTGTTTGAGATATGCTGCCCACAGACACACTCACGCGCGCGAATACATTTCTAAAAATTCTTTTTTCTGGACTCAAAGAGTCCAAAAACATTTATTTCCGGTGAAATCTCTGTATCGAATTTTGGATGCATTACAATACCTTCTCTATACACCGTGTACACAGTACGTGTACAGAAAGTAAAAAAGGAAATAAAATAAAATAACGTTAGGGTTCTCGCACGCTTTCGCTGATAAACATACGTATCTGACGGATAGCTCGCGCGCTACCACTGAAAAAACACCTAGAAATGCGTAATTCTGCCTAACGCAGCAGTTAGACGCAGCAGCATGGGTGACTCTTATACACACATTTCATAGTAAACAAATAGACTACGTGGGCAGTAAGCTCCCTCTTCATACTCAGACTCCGCTCGCCTTCTTCTTGTAGTTAGATAGTATGTTATTTATACAATTATTCAGTATATTAAGCATAAGAATCAAATAAACTGCTTAATACCTTTTATTAAAACACTCTTCCTGCATATGACTTCCATGCTCTAATTCTTTAACATCAAACATGTGTATGATATTTAATCTATTTCGAATAATAAAATTGAGAGGTACTGTGCAAGCAAGGCTGTTGGAACCTCTCAGACAAATTTTAAACCAGGATTCACTCATTATCAGGATTAGCTTTAATTAGTTTTGTCATTTAAAAATATAAACGCAGCTATCTGTTGAGAAAATCTATTCACCTGTCCTTTACGGTAGTTAATTTGTTAATCCCATCTTCTTATTGTTAGCAAAGAGCTTGCCGTCCCAAAAATACAGGGATTAAAGAAATGGAGTTTTATTTATGGATGCTCTTTAACTGCTGTATTTCTCAGCATCCGATTCCATATTGGGCGTGAAGGACCGATTAATTTTGCTCAAAGGCCTCTATTATCAGGCTTGAGGTTCTTTTACGTGCCGTAAATCTACGACACGGGACCAACGGCTTTACTTCCCTTCTGAAGGAGGCCATTCTAAGGATTTTTACTCCCGAAAAAATTCATCGTCCTCTGCCAGGTTTGAACCCGCGACCTTGGTAACCATTACACCACGGAGGCCGACAGGGATTAACGAGACAATGTCGAGAGAATGATATCAAAGAAACATCTGCTCCAATCAGCAGTTTCCGAGCCTGTTTGCCATGGTATGGGTAGTTAACACATTAAATGGCAGCATTGTCTTCGGCGGAGCTTTGTCTATTTCATAAAAGCTTTTGACAAGGTAGACAGAAGTAAATTATTATTGCAAATGTTAAGAGATGATAATGTCCGACAAAAGTATCCCAAAAACCCATATAACATTCATAAATGCAATGAGGACCGCGCTGAGTGGTTAGACCACTCGACTCTCGTCTAGGCAACCTGCGACTGTATGTGTTATTTGTAGTGGTCAAAGCATCGCAAAGGCGGGTTTTCTCCGGGTTTCCGGTTTCCCCCTTCATCGCATTCCACCGGTGCTCCATCTTCATTCCATGTATCATGACCATCATCGTCTGCGGTGTCATATGTAGTATAAGCGGGTGTTAAACACTATAAGAATGCAATGAAACCTCTGTTAAATAAGATAAAATCATCTGATTGAAAAAGGATCAGTACCGGAGTCAAGCAGGGATATGGATGTTCATTAGTGCTTTTCATCATTTATATGAATAAAATAATGGAGGAAAACTAACGAAGACATACCTATCAATAAAAAGTTCAAAGTCCATCCTTCTTTTTTCCAGACAACTTGCACTTTTGTCACCTTCTAAAACTGATCTGCAAGATTAATTTACAATTTACAAGAAACGGCCCATTTTTAACTCGGCAATGTAATTGATATAACGAGAATTGTTGAATTTTATGGAAAAGAATCCTTACAAAGTAGAACCTTTTCTAGGGAAAAACTTTAAAGATGTTTTGAATTTAAATACCTTGGCTCAAATCTTTCTATCCCTGAAAATAATTAACGTTGTTGTATTAAAAGTTCGGGAAATAGTAATCAACCAGAGTATGTTTATGTGACATTTTAGCTAGACCACTGTTTATCTGCGGTGTAGTACATACGCTAATAAGGCTATTTGAAAGGAGAATAATATTTTGCGATATGAGATTTATGCGAAGAACAGCAGGATATACCAGATACAATAGTGAAAATAAACCACGACGGCTTAGACGTGCTAAAAACTAAGCCGGTGTTAGAGTATATCAAACATTACCAAATAAAATAAGAACTGAAGCTTTCCTGGCGACGTGTTAATTCAAAATCTTCTCGGGCTTCTAGCCAGGTAAAAGCTTGGCTTGACACCAACGTTTCGAAGAAGTGCATCTTCCTCGTCTTCAGTTCACCCTGAAGACGAGGAAGATGCACTACTTCGAAACGTTGGTGTCAAGCCAAGTTTTTACCTGGCTAGAAGCCCGAGAAGATTTTGAATTACCAAATAAGTTGAAAACAACATGGAAGAAGAATTCAGACCGTATCTTCAAAGCTATTTATAACCACATACCAAAAGGAAGAAGATCTTTGGACCATCCTGTGAGGAGCTGGAAGGAGCATTTTCTTTAGGATCGTAACAGGTCACCACAGACTCTATACTTGGACGGATTATGATGCCTATTATTATAAACTGGCGTTTAAACTTTGGGTCGTGGTGTTAAATATCTATTCCGGTATTCACATCTATTAGCGACTAAGGAAAACCACGAGAAAAACACACACACACACACAAACAAGATTGATCGGCCTACTCGATTTGAACCCGGTACCTTTCGAGCTAGCATTTTGTTTCTATATTCTTGAGGTATTTAACATGTACTATGCTATGGAACATGTGAATGTCGGATGTAGGCGAGAAGAACAAATGCAAAGCATAAAGATTTCTTGTGCAGTAAAATCAAAATTATCTCCAGTATGGCTAGAAAGCAAAAGTTTGGAAATATTGGGAATTAAATTGCCATCTTCAAAAGGCAGGTAAGTAATTCTTTATTGAGTGACTCATTAGTAGGCCATGTTTTTATCCACTTAAACGTAACGCGAAACATTGACGTATTTCATAAGTACAAAAGTTAGACATGGTACTGTCACACAACTCTCTCTATGATAAAGTCAACTTAATTATATCATATTACAGTATTTATAAAAAGGGCAAGGTGTTTCAATCCATGTTGCGTTATGCATATAAATTTGCTTAGAATAGTTCAAATAGGTACTTATTTATGTATGTAGATAACCAATAAAGCATAATATCGTGAATTATAAAATTAAAAACTGTCTGTTGTTTTTTCATTCTCGGTGATGTATTCGCTTCCACGTATTTTCTTGTGGAAAATGTGGAGATTGGCGCCGAGTACAGGGACTATGCGGTAAATATTCCGCAGGACGTCCAGATTGAAAATGTTGAAAATACTAATCTGAGCAACAAAAATTCACATGGAACGTGTGTTTTGTGATAAATGTGACCTCTTTGAGTTGCTGTGTCCCGCCCACACGCTCTAATTACGATATTTCCTTATATACAACACTCGTCGGAAAATGTTAACATGCTCCATTTTGTAATTTTTACGAGCACACAACTATACTACCAACCTATTCTTTTCACGAAATCCGCGAGTCTTCTGTTCTGTTAAGCATGTGTTGCTCGTATGCTTTGGCGAAACCATTGGAAATGTCTAAAAATTAACTAAAAAAAATAATAATAAATTCATTTATACATTAATCTAAACCTAACGTAACAGAGAGAATGCTGCTTTTGTCAGCATACTTTAGTGAAAGCAGTAGAAGTTACTAAAAGCAAATTCACGAAATCAGTTATTTACATACTCACTAACCTAGAGCTAACCAATAGCATGCTCGCTTCGCTCGCATGCTTTGATTAAAACAGTGGAAATTACTAAAATCAAATTACAGGAAAATCAGTTTATATATATATATATATATATATATATATATATATATATATATACACACACACACACACACACACACACAATAACCTAGAGCTAACCGAACGCATGCTCGCTTCGCTCGCGTGCTTTTTTTTTTTTTTTTTTTTTTTTTTTGAAGTGTTAGAAGTGAGACACGTTACAAACGTCGATTAACACACACACACACACACACACACACACTAACCTACATCTAACGAAACCAGTGAAAATTACTGAAACTTACATGAAAATGTCTCTATTACAAAGTCTCACCATTATAATCAGCTCATCTAAAAAAATGGCCAAATTAAAACAAACACCAGAGAACCTCTCTAAGTAATTCTTGAAGTAAAACATTATTGCTTAAAGCGCACATCCGTAACTCACAGAATTCCAATAGAATCGCATTTCTTCCCCTGTGCTTAAAAATGTACAATAGTCTCAAATCCCTTAGATAATCAATATATATGGCAGCTTGTCATGTCATTATTACTGTTGGCAGCCGCCACCATTATGAATAATAGAGACGGTAACAACGAAAGCCTTGTAAGCAACTATATGAGCGCTCCTAACGGTCGAATAATATACTACGAAGGCTGGATCCCCAAAGGAATTAAGACCCAAGTTGCCCCATGGTCTTTTTTCTGGCACTTTGCCACTCTGTGGTTTCGGCCAATCTGCAAGCAGTTCTTGCTTCCCGTATTCTTCCTTTGGAAATCAAAAATTGGTAGTTTGTTATTCCGCCGTTAAGAGTGCTTTTGTAGTTTACAAGATTTCGTTGTTTCCATTACTAAACGTCATTATGGAGGAGGTAGCCAACATTAATACCAGTAATACCCGAGATGACTTGCTTCCAACTGTGTTGACATCTAGTGCCGTTGAGACTAGTATACATTTTAAATATAAAGGAAGATATGTGATAATATATCAGTTCTGTGATTTGCGAGGGTGCACTTTAAGTAGTGCTGCTATACTTCACAAAATCCTTATAGAATTTCTATAATTTTCGTATAATTCTTCTTCTTTTTTAATTGTCATTGGTTTCGATTAGATCTAATTAAGTGTGTATTATATAAACTGTTTTCGTGTAATTGTTATAGTAGTTTCCACTGTTTACTATTAGGTCTGGGTTAATATGTATGTACGTGTGTGGGGGTGTATGTATGTGTAAATAAAGGGATTTTCGTGTAATTTGCTATATTTCCAGCGTTTTCACCAAAGTATGCGAACAAAGTGAGTATGCGATTGTTAGGTATAGGTTAGTATGTGTCGAGTGTAAATTATAAATTATGTTAGCTCTAGGTTTTTAGTATTTTCAGCTGGTTTTCCAAAAGTATGCGAGCGAAACGACATATGTGCTTGTTACTTATAGGTTAGTGCTATGTTAGGTTAGGTCTAAGCTTGTGTACAAATCAATTTATTTTCTTGTAGTTTTTAGTGTTTTGCAGTGGATTTACCAAAGCATGCAAGCAAAGAGAACATGCTCTGTTAGCTCTTGGTGTGTGTGTGTGTGTGTGTGTGTGTGTGTGTGTGTGTGTGTGTGTGTGTGTGTGTTTTATGTACGTTATGTATGTATGGCTGTGTGTATGAATGAAATTAAACTGATTTTCGTGTCATTTATTTTTAGTCATTCACAGGACTTTCACGAAAGCATCCGATCGGAGCGACCATGCGCTCTCTTAGACCTAGCTTAGTGTGAGTAAATTGATTTTCATATAGTTTGTTTTTAGTAATTTCCAGTGTTTTCACCAAAGAATGAGATCGAATTCTCTTTTAAGGTACTTGGTTTCTTTTGAGTGTGGTCCTTTGATTTGGCAGGTTGTTTGTGAAACGTTATTCTTGCGGATTTTGTAAAACGTGTGGGTTAGTAGTACAGTTCTGCTTGCTAGAAGTTACAAAATGAAGCACCCTTTACGGGAACTTTCTATATTCATCTTATTGCTTGCTTTAAATTGTTTTGCTTGTATGTCAGTTGCGTTTTAGTCTTCAGGTCCGATGATGAAAATTAGCAACTAGTTAGACAATTAGACACGTCTACTCATAAAGTTTCTAATAAACCTCCCATTTCTTCCCTTTATTTCTTAGCCCTCTCTAAAAACAACAGAGAATAAAATAAAGGCAAAATATGAAGAAGAATTTGCCTAAATAAACAGTACTACAATACACGCAAAAATAGCAAATTTGAAATTCTAATTGAATAACGAGGAGCTTGCTTTCAAATCTAGACTAGTCCTCCATTTCTTATTTTACAGAAAGGGAAAAACTAAGAATGATCCTTACATTTATACTATATGTTTCATATTCGGTGGTTATATTGAGGTTTCAGATATATTTTTACCATTGCTAGCTATATTTTGTTTAAATAATATTGTTAAAAGTAATTGCAAAACAAAATGGACTTGTTCTGTGTTAATTAACACACATGGACTTGCTTAATATTGATTGAAACTGGTATGGGAATGTTCAGTTATGTTTGCACATAAAATAATAGCCATATATTACAAACTGAAATTGCCTTTCACTGTGTCATTCATTTTAAGCCTTCACAGTACTAATAACACAATAATAAAAAAGTATAAAAATTATAAAAGAAGTAAAGTTAATAAAAAATACAAAATATAGGAATTTTACTAGCAGCAGCTGCATAGTGATTCATAAAAATTACTAATGTTAATAGAAAAAATGTTGATGTGCTCCATTCACATGACTTTCTCTACAACTATAAACATCACTGTTAATAATTTTATTCTTTTATTTCAGACTAAAACATTAACAGAAACCGTCTTATTATTTAGTCCCTTATAAGTAGAAGGGAAACAAGAGAATACATTAGGCTAACCCGACACTCAAATGTTTCAAAATGTGGTTGCTATGGGATTGAAATCCGTTTCTTGATGTGGACAAGCATTGATAAGTTCGCGTATGAGAAAAGTTGAAGCATTTCAAAACTACCAATACTACCAATACAAGGAATATCTCGAAAACGGCCAACTTCACGAAAAAAAAGTATATGACATAATGTGCGTGCTTTATCGAGATCTACATTTTCTGTGCAGTAAGTTTTTGTCATACTCTTACGGTTCACCGGTTACGCAAAATTCAATAAAAATTGATCCAGAATTAAGAGGCCAGAAAATTCAAGATATACATTTTAACATGTAAATATCTTAAATATAAAAGATTTTAATCAAAATCGTTTGATCATTTTTGAGAAAATCCACATTTTCGAAAATGTCTCCAGTAAAGGGTAGTTTGGGTGGGGGGCTTTTCTTGAAAATCTTCGTGTCGCATCCTTGAAAGATACCAAACTTAAATACTAAGTTTAGTATTTAACGATCGTTTCGTTTTTGAGCTGTCCACAGACACACTCACGGCCCTTTTTCTTAAAATGCTTTTGCGGATTCAGGGGGACCCAAAGCATATATTTCCGGCGAATTGTCGATACACTGTGTACTTAGAACGCGTAGAGAAAGTAAAATACACAGAATCTACACATACAAAGCCTGATCACAGTCATTAGTGTTTCTGCATCACTATGTATTCATCTTCATTAAAAAGACAGTATTTGTAGCAACACAAGGAATTATGCTGCACCATTACTTGCCAAACGTTTTCCCAGAAGCTTTACAGTATCGTTATTTTTTCTGTATTAATGGAGAAAGTTCCAAATTTATGTTACCATTTTTTCCCCTTTTTAAGATTGAAGGAAATGCTTTTGTTTAGATTCACTGATGTAGAGCATCATTCTTTTTAGTAAGTACACAGTTTTTTACTTTCTTTATTACTTTTTACTTTCTCTACTCGTACTATATATATTTGGTACTGTTTAACGCCCGCTTTTACTTCTTGTGGCACAGCAGGCGATGATATGGAATGAAGATGGAGCATCGGTGGAATGCAATGGCGGAAAAAACCGGAGAACCCGGAGAAAACCCGCCTCTGCGCGCTTTATCAACACAGTGTATAGAGACGGTATTGCATTCCACCCAAAATTCGATACTGAAATTTCACAGAAAATATATGTTTTGGGGTCCCCTGCATCCAAAAAACAAAAACAGTTTTGCATAACTAGTAAACCGTAAGAGATAGAGAAAAACTTACTACACAAAATAAGTAGATCTTGTTGAAACGCACAGTTTATGTCAAATACATTTTTTCGAGGAGTTGACCATTTTTGAGATATTCCTTGTTATTGGTTTCAATTTTAAAATACTTAAACTTTTCACATATGGGAACTTGTCAACTCCTGGCAATGCAAAGAAACGAGCTTCATCTACATTGTAACCAGCTTTTAAAAGATTTGACTATCATGTTAGCTTAGTGTATTCTTATTTGCCTTCTACTTACCAGAAAGCATTTCTGTTAATGTTTATTTCGATTATCATGAAGTGGATAGAAGAATAAGCTTTATAAGAATAATGTGTTACAGAGATAAAGAGAAAGTCATGTGCATGGAACACATCAGAGTGTTTTTATTACACACATATTGGCCTTCAGACAGGACTTAATGGCCGCGCCGTGGCCGAGTGGTTAGACCACTTGCCTCTCACCTAGATGGCCGGGGTTCGATCCCAAGCGACCGCATGTGAGATTTGTGGTGGACAAAGCGGCGCTGGGGCGGGTTTCCTCCGGGTACTCCGGTTTCCCCCGCCATCGCATTCCACCGGTGCTCCGTCATCATTCATGTATCACCAGTGTCACCGCCTGCGGTGCCATGAGTAGTTAAAGCGGGCGTTAAACACTACCCAAAAAAAAACAGGACTTAATTAGTCATTCGAGTAGAGAGAATAAATGAGACTGAATATAAACACAGAATAACATCACAAACATCTTTGCCCAAGGCGAGGCTCGAACCCGCGATCCCCTGCAAAGCACCAAAGCGAGTGCGGCCACTCTTCCAAGAAAGTAATAAAACAAGTCCTGCTAATGGTTTTCCACACAAGCCCTGTGTACGACAGGAGTTCAATAGGTAGAGTCGGAGACTGAAAAATTCAATGCCATGGCCGGGATTTGAACCATTTTTATAGACCATAATAGTTGCCTATACTGGGACTTAAAGTACTTACAACATTGTAAGTCGCCATTGGGGTTGTCATCTCAAAAATAATTTGAGATCACTTTGTGGTTTACTGGGAAACGTGTCACTTAGTTGAGAAATTCAACGTCATGCCGGTTAGAGACCGGGAGATCCATAGCTCAAATTCCGGCTATGACATTGAATTTTTCAGTCTGACTCTACTTATCCAATTTCTGCTAGTATTTATCTCGCTTAGCATGAGATAGAAGAACACTCTTTTGTAAGGATAGTTTGCAGAACAGGTAGAGAAAGTCATGTGAATTAGAGAAGGAATTGTATTGTACCCAAAAATTCGATACCGAGATTTCACCGGAAATATATGATTTGAGACCCCCCCTGAATACAAAAAAAGAATTTTTAGAAAAATGTCTTTGTGTGTATGTTTCTGTGTCTATGGGTAGCATAGCTCAAAAACGAAGACCGTTAAAAACCGCACTTGGTATTTAACTTTGGTATCCTCCAAGGATGCGACACGAAGAGTTTTAAGAAAATCCCCCCACCCCAACTACACTTTACATGGAAAAAATTTCGAAAATGTTGATTTTCTTAAAAATGGCTCCATCGATTTTATTAATATCTCTTAAATTTAAGATATTTACATGACAAATTTTCTGGGAATAGCCTCTGAAGATATCTTTATTCTGGTTGAGTTTTACAGAATTTTGCATAACTGGTAAACCGTAAGAGCTCGTTAAAACTCACAATTAATACTGTACACATTTTTTTTGTAAGGTTGGCCGTTTTTGAGATATTTCTTGTTTTTAGTTTCAGATTTAAAATACTTATGCTTTTCTCATATGGGAGTTTGTCATCTCCTATCCGTACAAGCAAAGGAACTTCAATCGCAGAGCAACTAGCTTTTAAAAGATTCAACTATCGACTTAACTTATGGTACTTTTTTTTTTACAGTGGATACATGAGATGAGGATGGAACACCGGTAGAATGTGATGGTGGGGGAAACCGAAGCACCCGGAGAAAACCCGTCCCCGCGCCGCTTTGTCCACCACAAATCTTACATACGGTCACTTGGGATCGAACCCGTCTAGGTGAGAGGCGAGTAGTCAAACCACTCGACCATGGCGCGGCCCCTTATGCTACTCTTTTATTTCCCTTCTACTTACAAGGAAGCAAGTAATAAGACCCCGTTCTGCTAATTGTTTCTCGATTAGCATTAAGTAAATAAAAGGATAAGCTTTTTAACAATCATTTATTTTAGAGATGTAGAGAAAGTCATGTGAATGGAACACATCAGGTTTTTTTTATTTGTTTATTTTTTTTAGTTAATCATTTCTGATAAATAGCTTGTTATTGGTTTGAATTTCGCAATAGTTTGCTTTCTGAAAAGAGAAGTTCTTTCATTCTTCTGTTAAGCAAAGAAACCGGCATTTCAAAACAATCACATAGCTTTAACTTATTGTATTTCTATATTCCTCTTGTACGAGAAACAGCATATAATAAATGTTATTATAATGTTTATATATGTTAATATTAATGTTTATGTTAATAAATGTGAACTATTTTTTTTGGTAGTGTTTAACACCCGCTTTTATTGCTCGGGCACCGCAGACGATGACACGGGAAACCGGGGAACCCGAAGAAAACATGCCCCTGCGCCACTTTGTCCACCACAAATCTCACATGCGGTCGCTTGGGATCGAACCCGGGCCGTTTAGGTGAGAGGCGAATGTTCTGACTACTCGGCCACGGCGCGGCCATAGTGTGAAATAGAAGTTTTGTAAGAATATAAATAAACAGAGTCACATTGAAAAATTCAATGTTATAGCCGGGATTTGAACCACGGACCTTCCGGTCTCCAGCCGGTTGCTCTAACATCTGAGCAACCATGGCAACATGCCGACACGGCATTAAATTTCCCAACTGACTTGTATGTTTCCTGATAAACCACAAGGTGATCTCCAATTATTTTGAGATGACATGCCATAATGGCGGCTTACAATGTAGTGCAATTACAATTAATTTATAATTTATCCAACTATTGAGATCAATTACTGTTAATTAACATTATTGTGAGAATAGTTTCTTGCATAATAAGTAGAGAAAGTTGTGTGGCATATCAGATTTTTGTGTATGTTAACACTTATGTTTTTCAGTGATAGAAAAAGAAACAACAAATATACTCTAAATTGAATAGGAAAGCTAGCGCTAAAACAACTGATTGTCATCTAGCCGAGAGAAATCGTAAGATGCTTATATTCATATTGTAATATATGTCTTAATTGACTCAACAGTTAGTTACAAAACAAACTTTGATTCACTGCTGCAAATAATTCCCTTGACGTTTCGACGCGTAGACAGTAGACGGCTACATGCCATCTAGATTCGCGCATCGCTGAGCGCTAACACTCCAATTACTCACGACTCAGTAGAATTTACATCAGCAACAACAACCACTTTACACTGCAATCCTTCCTCCTTTCTGGTAACTTGCCGAAGATACTGGAAGCCGAGGCTTGGAGAAGAATGGGAAAGAATCATGATGCGTCGCGTTTCGGAGGTTCCTGTTACCCTCCCATCGCTCTTCAATGTTCTTTACGCATCCCAACTGCGATTACTCACAATCCAGCTCCACTGCCGGATACCAAAGCGAACATGAGGGCGATCACATACACGGATGACATTGTCACACTGCTCCCTCGTTCCGACCACGCCATCGTAGTGTGTTACACGATCCAAATGTACTACCCGCTTCTTCCCGTCGGGTGCGGTCGACTATATCGCTCCCTCTCTCCACTACACGGCACTGTCTTGTCCATGGTTGTTGGAGCCTAGGTCTACGCCCCTTGGTCTGGGTTCGGCGGTACAACCATGGCTGAACTTCCTGTCGGGAATTTTTCCTGTTGGCTTGTCGGTCGTAACAAGTCTCCCATCTTGCTTGTATGTTGAGTGTACTGACGAATAGGACGGTTCACAAGGTCCTTCGACAGCCGGTCTACTAGAAGTGCCCCAGTGACCATCATTTCCTCCTTCAAGGTCATTCTGTGAACTCCATGATATACGTCGGGACTCCGGAGCAGAACCTCGCCGTCGCCAGTCGTAGGATCCTCCTGCCAATGTCGACCGTGGCATCGTGGCTCCTGAGGGCATCCAGAATCAATGTCACTTCTATAGCCACCCTCGCAAAGTACATCCACAGCCTTATGGCACTCCGTCCCACAGTCCACTCCAGCAAGACCTCCCTCTCCACTGGTAAGGTTTCGTCATATAACTTTATTACCCCATAAGGCCGAATCGGTATCCTTGTCAGCAAACCCTCAGCCACGTCTGGTCGGATTATGGTCACCGTTGTACCAGTGGCCACTAGTATCTGGACCGCTTCCCTCGTATCCAACCGTCCGCAATGAGGCTGTCTTCCATCCCTCTGTCTAAGGTATGCAGCATCAAGTGAGGAGACGGCGATGATAACACAGGTGTGCTCCTCGCCACGCTGGGTCTTCTTGTGCATCACCTGCTAGTCGACTAGTTTGCGGGCAGCGTTTCACTAGATGCCCTGGGCGCCCGCATCCTCAACACACAGTGTCTGACGCTCATCGTCTCGGTTGCGCACAGTCCTTCACCAGGTGCCCGAGTCGGAAACATCCCCAGCATACACCACCTGACGGTTGTTGTCGTTATCGTTGATTGATCCTCTTACGTCGTAGCACCGAGTACTCCTGATCTTGGTTATCTCGGCCACCGGCTGCTCCCTCCTCAGCTCGTATTCTCTTGTCTATGCTCAGGTGCCGCACGATCGATGTCTTGTAAACGGTTCCATGCTAGTTTTCACGGCATGCCACACCCCAACACAAACCACTGTAAGATCTTTGTCTACTGCCTCGGCTAAGTCTCTGTTCTCGCTATAGTACCGACACTTCCTAATCCTCTGCTGCAACCCATGCTGCCTCAATTCTAAGTGCTACCGTTAACGCTTTGTGGATCGTCTTATAGTCGCCGAGCATCAGCCGTTGTCTTATCACGGCATCGAGCATAGCCAGCTTCTTGGAACACGTAGCTAGATGGCAGATTCACCAGGACTTTTTTGTGAGTTGTTCGATGGCTAGAGCGAACTCCTGCATCGTCTCTCCTAGCTGTTGCTCTCCTGTCGTAGATTTACGGCACGTAAAAAATACCTCAAACCTGATAAAGATGCCTCTGAGAAAAATGAATCGATCTTTCACGCTCAATATAGAATGGGACTCTGAGAACCATAGTAGTTAATGAGCGTCCATAAATAAAACTCCGAAGTCTTCCAGGGGGTCAACGATGTAGTCAAGGCTCTTCACCATTCCCCCAAGATCTGCCACTTTTACTCCCTGTTCCTCAATGTCCTTCTTCACGCCGGAGAGTTGTTCGTCAATTTTTCTAAAGATCCGTTTTCACTTTCTCCATTGCCGACTCTATTTTATTTTCCATCTTCTCCACTGCGGTTTCCCTTCTGGTTTTCATTTTCTTAACCATATTCTCTATTGCGGATTCCATATTCTCCTCCATCAACTTCTCCATTCCGGTTTTCATTTCTTCTTTTATTACCTTTAGTTCGGTCTTCATTTCTGTTTTCGCTGTCGTTATTTCACTTCCCATCTTATCCACTTTTGTAACTCTCCCATCTTGGATTCTGAATCTCACATCTGTTATCAGTATAAGTATTTTTATTGACTCAACAACTAGTTACAAGTGCAACCTTTGATTCACTGCTGCAAATAATTCACTTGACGTTTCGACGGGTAGACAGTTTACATGGCTCGCGCATCGCTGAGCGCTAACATTCCAGTCATGCACGACTCAGTACAATTTACAACACAACAATCATTCTGCACTGTAATCCTTCCTCCTTTTATACCTATTAAATCACGCCACAAACTTTCTGGAAACTTGAAGATACTGGAAGCCGACACTTGGAGCAGAATCGAGAAGAATCATGACGTATCGCGTTCTGAAGGTTCCTGTTACCGCCGCATCGCTCTTCCGTGTTGTTTGCGCAACCTAACTGCGATTACTCACTATCCAGCTCCACCGCCGCATGACAGAGCGAACATGAGAGCGATCACATACGCAGACGGGAAGTCACAATATTCATCTGTATTGCCAGTGCTTAAAATTTATAGCAAATCGCTACATAAAACATACTATAATTTAACAGTTTATATTACTATAGAACTGATCTAAATATGGTATCTGACATTAATGTTTATCGTACTCTTCTTTTAAACACAGATAGTGAGATTTGCTTTATGCTCATAATTTGGGATTATGTCTATAAAAAAATTAATCCTGAGTAATTAAATGCGAAATAAAAGCATCACTTTCATATTGAAAACATAGGCTTATGTGTATCTATGTAATTGGTAGAGAAAGTTGTTAGCGTAATTTGAAAGCATTTCATTAGGACTAGGAGTTCCGTTATTAGTTGTGTCCACAGCGCAGTTGCTCTGTTGATGAACAACTCATCCGTTAAGTTGAATAATAGTGTGCTTCTTAAATAAATAAATACTTTGTTTACGACTCTATCAATTGCCAGGACGATATTAGTACTGCTGGTGTCTGGAAATTTCGTTCAACAGGATTTATTTTACTTACCACTTCTGACATGCAGCTGTGGCTTTTAAGTACGCTTAAAACCATCTGTTTGGGCCGAGTTTGAACCTGAGTCCAGCAGGTAACCAGCACCTAACCATCTTAGCCATTCAGACCGATAATCTGCTTCTTGCTCCTTTGTATAGAGCAAGTGTCTACAGACATTGCCGTACGATCTGGCTCTTGCCCTTGAGCAAACTAGGATCGCAAAGAAGTCACATAATACTCGGCGAGAGCAAGACAGCGGCTTAGAGTCCCCACTCTGCTTGCATTTACGCAGATTATCATAATGTTCTGTTGCCAGTAAGGTGCATTCTTCCGCCACTGTAGAGGTTGTTATCAATAATACCGGTTCCTGCTCGGTTCTGTTATAGAGGATATACGAGGGCCACCCAGAAATTGACAGATGATTTGGCACAACTATCAATAACGAAAGCTATCAACACAACACTTTATAAAGTTACAGTACCCTATTCTATCTTTCATACAATCGCCTTTCGCCTTTGCTGTTTATTGTCACGTGGTACCGGTTTTTCAATGCAAATGTTATAGTAGCACCGCTAAAGATATGAGCCAAGACGTCACTGTCACTTTGAGGTCTTCATCAGTTGAGAAATCTTTCCCATCCAAAAAGTCATGTACGGTGTCCAACGTGAAACACCGGTTTTTCTTAATTCTTGTATCAGCATGTGCTTTCAACTCCTCCATAACGATTGATGATCTTCCACACTGGTTCTTCATTGACTACATTTAAATTATTCATTTCCTCAATGAAAATTCGTTCATTGCATTATCATATACTTGTGCTGTTTGCCTAAAAATTAGATTGACCAAACATGTTGTGCATTAAAAAAAAAACAAAAAAAAAACGAATAAGTTCTTTGGCAGTAGAAAAGTATAACACAGGCATTGAAAAACTGATAAATGCCTTGGCAATGTAGATTACGTTGACAAATCGAGTAAGGTATTGCTTTGTAAATAAAGTTCTGTGTTGATAGGTTTCATTATCATTTAGTTATGCCAAACCGTCTGTCACTTTCTGTGTGGCCCTCGTAATTTACATGTGGTTAGGAGTATAGAAACTGTTCTTTGCTCTTTTAGTATCATTATTGTCATAGTTATACATCATGATATTTGCGATCCAGCTTAATAGGTAGTAAGTGTATTTTTAAGATATAGGGGAAAACAACACTGGAATTAAATGAATGTTTATTTTTAGGTATGCGTCCTCTAAATGGAAGAGCCAGCAATTCGCGACAAAGGGTTAATTTACAATTACCTATAAGTAAATACAATAGTAGCTCCACCTATCTTGCCGCAGTTTGCCAGCCGAATTGATACTTCTCTTTATTGAATTGTCTTCTAGGTATAAGTTGCGCTCCATGCCTTAACGAACGTGCACCTTAAGTGGGCTCACTCAAATGTGCAAATAATATATCGGTATACAAGGTAGACTGAAAAGTTTTAGAAAGTCTGTAAACAGTTAGTTTTAAAACTTTAAATAATTTTGTTGTTGTCAAAATATTCTACTTTAAAATCAATACATTTTTGCATTCGACGAAACCAGCCCTTAAAGGAATGATGTCATTCTTCTTGAGGCACTTCAGAAGCCAGGCTTTTATAATCTTCCACTGCTTCGTCCTGATGACGAAAATGTGATTCCACGCATTTTATCTTCAATTGTTGGAAACAAAAATAAATCATAAAGTGAGGGCTTTATGGTAAAAAGTGCATGGTGCTGACCTTTAGGATATACATATACACAGATGTTACTTTTTCTGAATGCGATTATGTGTTGTCATGATGTAAATGTATTTCTCCTTTTGAGCGCTTTTCACGAATATCGAATTGCGGTAAACAGGCGTTTGTTTACCGCAACGCAGTAACATTATTTATATCTTCTAATGTAGCAGCAATGTGACCAGTTTTAGGGGGGAGAGCAAATATCTTATCAGCGCTGCGAATTCGTGGGACTTTCGTAGAATTAGCTTCTGTTCGAAAGATTCACTAAGCCGTTTGACTTTTCTTTTCAGGAGTATAACAAAAAATCCAAGATTCATCCACCAAAAATGACATTCCAACCCAAATTTGAAGTGCCGCCTTGGGAGTTTTCTGCGTCAATAAATGCTTGTTAGTTTTAACTGGGCGTCAGTTTATGTGGAGTCAATGGCAAAAGGTTTTCTCGCGTTCTAATTGTTGATGTAAAATGTTTTGCTGTGACTCATACCAACGCCCAATGTGGGCCGAATAAATCCATAAGATGTCTCTTGATCATCTTCAAGCAATGCTCAAATCGTGACAATATTTTCATCAGTAACAGCACTTCATCTTCATCACGAAATTAATCACTAAGAGAACAACTTATCTCTTTTGAATTCGCTGTATCAAGTACAAATTGTTCCCTTACATAGTGCCTTTTCGCCAAAAATATTTCTAAGCTGATCTTCACATTGTTTAGGCGTTATGACGATATACAATCGTAACAAACCATAGCCCGGAAATGTTCTCTAGCTATTTTTTTTTTCAATGATAAGCTCAGGATACATACCTGACACCATCTAGAAATGCTTATGTACCGGGACAGCCAATTAATTCGGCTGAGTGCTTCCCCCTCCCCCTCCCCCCACTGGGCACGTGGACAGATGATTCCGCACTGCTGCTATAAACAAGGTCACGCTTCAAATGCACTCTTGCTCTGCTCTGAAAATGTATATTTAGTGGACGGTGTGGTTCAGTTATAATAAATTATTTATTATTTTGTCCTGTACGTACTCACAAGGTGTATCGCTACTCAGTATATGTTTTCTACTGCATAGGGTGTATTTATATTTTATGATACGTGCGCTAACTCAGTCAGCTTCTCAAGTGAACCTACGATATACAGATCTCTGGGGTAAATTAAAACATAAACTGTACAACACAAACCCACACCTCTAGAAAAATTAAACCAAAATATCCGCCAGGAAACATCCATCATTTCGGAATGTGAACTACGACGAGTGATGAACATTTTCTTAAAGAGGTGCCAAAAATATATAGACTAAAATGTGGCCAGTTTTAGTATCTATTTTCGTAAGGTTGATAAGTAAACCTTTAAAAGTAGTTTTTAAAATAATGTATGGTTGCATCCGCGCCATTCTGTGATAGTGGTAGACGGCCACGAGCGCCATTGACACGGACAGGAAAAACACTGCACAGCTGGATCCGAATTCACTGGCTTTCCTGTATAACACTGGTCAGTTCTCAGAGAAGATGACTTCTTGTGAGACGGTAGAAGAATTTGTATAACATGTATTTTAATGTAAATGTTTTCGTTTATGTACTCTTTACTTACATTATCACTAATTAATAAAGATGGTTAAAGCGCTTGCCTTTGATTCGTAGGTATGCAACATGTATAGTAAAATGTGTCACATATGTAAAGCTAGCCATAAAATAAAGAATGTTGTAGTGCATTTCGCATCTCTGTCTTTACAGTTTGGGAATATATGGTGAAAAGTTGGAAATTTCATGACAAGATGTTATTCATATTCTATTTTGCCATTGCAGTGACCACAATTTTTCTTCTGGCAACAGTAAGTAAACATGATGCCACTAAACCTACTAGTAGTTATAGTAGTGGTAGAGGTGGTGATTGGGCTTGAAAGCCCTCGCACTTTGACCTGATGATCTTTTGTACAAACCCTTTATCCAATCATAGGAATTCGAGCTGCTTGGCTTTCGTCAGCTCAAATATGCCTTTTCCAAAGATAGGAGGAGGTATAATGTAACTGTAGATACACACAATACACTCTAGATCATTATTCGTGTGCAGTGTAGGTTATCCGTATATATAAAAAAATCGGATGTGTCCCATGCACATAACTTTCTCTACCTGTTCCACAATCAAAACTTTCGTACAAGATTACATATTTTTTATCTACGTCATGCTAATCCAGATAAATATTAGCAGAATTAGCTTCTTTGTAAGTAAACGGGAAATAAAGGAATACATTAGGCTAAAGCGATAGTCAAATCTATTAAAAGCTGGCCGCTATGTGAAACGGTTGGCTTTGCATGTCCCTAATGAGAAAGTTAATTAGTTTAAAATTGAAACCAATAACAATGAATATCTCGAAAACCGTCAACTGTGCAAGAAAAACGTATATGACAAATATTATGTGTTTTGACGAGATGTACATGATATGTGGAGTATTTGTCTATCTCTTACAGCTTAATCGTTATGCAAAATTCAACCAGAATAAAGAACTCTTCAGAGGTTATTCCCAGAACATTCAAAATATACATTTTATTCGTGATGCTAACATCTTTAATATACGGTATTTTGATCATAATCGTTAGAGCCATTTTTGGGAAACTAAAATGCTCGAAAAATGTTCCATGTAAAGGGTAGTTGGGATGGAAAGGGGATTTTCTTTAAAATCTTCATGTTGCAACCTTGAAAGATACTGAGCTTAAATACCAAGTTTGGTATTTTCGCTTTTGGGCTATGCTGTCCACAGACACACGCACGGATCATTTTCTAAAAATGCTTTTTTCGGACCTCAGAACATATATTTCCAGTGAAATCTCGGTATCGAATTTTTGGGTGGAATACAATACAATCCCTATTCATATATACATTGTACATAGTGCTATAGAAAATAAAAACATAAATAAATGAGCCGCCCTCGGTGGTGTAATGATTAACATATCTACTTCATATATTCAAGGCCAGGTTCAAACCCGAAGGAAATCGATGGATTTTTTTTTCGGGCGTAAAAATATTTATCATGGCTTCCTTCGGAAGGGAAATAAAGCTGTTGGTCCCGTGTCATAGATATACGATACATAAAAGAACCTCAAGACTGATAAAGAGGCCTCTGAGCAGGATTAAGCGGTCTTTCATGCCCAATACAGATTGGAACGCTAAGAACCACAGCAGTTAAAACCCCATAAATAAATGAAAAGACACATTATTTTTCTAAGGAAACAATAATAAAAACGACCCACCGTTTAAGTGTCATTTGTTTCCATTATTTAAACTACCGCTACCTGAAAACAAATTAGCTGCGTTGATTTTAAAACAAATATTAGAATTGATAGAAACATTTGAGAAGGGGAAACTGCTGCAAAAATAAGTGTTGATTACGGTATTGGAATGCCGGACATTAAGGGGACAAAATCTGTTGTATTCCATTCACACGACTTTCTCCAGCTGTTCCACATATAAACTATTCTTACTAAAGATTATTCTTTTACTCTACATCATATTAATATAGATAAACATTAACAGAATTGGTCTTATTACTTTCTTCTTTGTAAGTAGAAGGGAAATAAGGGAATACACTATGCTTTAGTCAAATCTATTAAAAGCTATCGCTAGGTGAAACAATAGTTCGGTTCGCTTTGCATGACGAAAGTGAAACAAGAGAGACGAAATGAAAGGTGGCTTCTTGTTTGAGAATAGTTAACGTAATTTAAAATTTCACCCAATAACAGGGAATATCTCGTAAACAGTCAACTCCGTAAGAAAAACTTACATGATATAAATAATGTGTTTTAGTGAAATCTACATTTTTTGTGTACCACTTATGGTTAACCAGTTAGGCGAAATTCAGCAAAAATCATCCAGAATAAAATGATCCTCAGAATTTATTTTCAGAAAATTCAAGATATATATTTTATTTGTCATGTATATAGCCTTAATATAGCTCATTTTAATCAAGATCGTTATGACCTTTTTTTTATTCAAACATTATTCAATGTAAAGGGTAGTTTGAGGTGGGGGGTATCCTTTAAAAATCCTCGTGTCGCATCTTTGGAAGCTAGCGAACTTAAATACCGAGTTTGGTATTTAATGGACTTTTTGTTTTTAAGTTATACTATCCACAGACATCCTTAGCGCGGTGGTAGCGCAGCTGCCTACCAAGCGGGAGACCTGGGTTCGATCCCCAGTACCGGCGTGGGGATTTTTCCACCGCTGGGAGACCTGGACCGGGGCGCACTCAGCCTCGTGAGGTCCCTGGGGGGCCAATTGAGGAGCTACTTGATGGAGAAGTAGCGGCTCCAGGTCGTGAGGACCGCATTAACCGGCCGGGAGGGGCTCGAGGCGCTGACCACGTCTCACCCTCCAATACTGCACCCCATCCATGACGTCTGTAGTGGACCGAGATGGGGGACGCAGCGGCCGGGCGGTAGGCCAAAGCTCCCCGTGAGCTGTCGTGCCATGAAGTTATCCACAGACATGCTTTTTTTGGATTCAGGTGGTCTTAAAAGATATATTTCCGGGGAAATCTCGGTATTGAAATTTTGGGTGCTGTAGAGTACCTTCTCTATACTTTATGTAAAGAAGTAAAAATGTTGCTTTAATGCGATTTGTGTTCATGAAAGAATACGTTGTTTCGCTTATTTATGCCGTATTAAATATTTATTTGGCCTTTTATATTTACTTTTCTCTTAATATGCAGCTGTAAAATCTCAGAAGAGTAACTTACTGTTTTGTTTCACAATGACTCGTAACATACATGCTAATTTTATACCACAGCTAATCTGCTTTTGTTGCTGAGTATGGATGTGTTTTAATACATATTATGTATTACTCTTACAGATATAAATCCATTATCGATCATCTATCAGAGGTGATGATATTTTATTTTGTAAAATAGAGCTTATTCATTGTTTTCCTCCAACGCAGGTTCACAGTGGCGGTTGCTATATAAGAGCACTAGAACACGTGAACACTAAATTTTGACACCTTGTGGTTTTGTAGGACAGTTTTTCTTTGAATGGCATTCAATACTCTTCTAAACTTGATTAAATATGCCATCCAAGTCGATAGCACATCTTGGATTGTGCATATTTTAAGTAGCTTTTGCGCATGCGTGACTGGTGCAACGTAATTTACCAAATATATACACAATCTGCACACTAAACTTCTTTTCTCGCGCTCTATCAGTACATTTTTACATAGCGAAATGAAATGGAGTTCTATTTATAGACGCTCTTTAATTACTGTGCTTCTCAGCGTCCCATTTTATATGGGGCGTAAGAGACCACTTACTTTTGCTCAGAGCCTCCTTATCAGGCTGAAGTTCTTTTATATGCCGTAAATCTACTACACGGGACCAATGGCTTTACTTCCCTTCTGAAGGAAGCCAAGCTAAAAAGTTTTAAGCCCGAAAAAAGCCATCGTCCTCCGCTGGGTTTGAACCCGGTACCTTGGGTATATGAGACTAGCATGGTAACCCTGCACCACGGAGAGCAACTTTACATTAATGACACCAGATGGTAGCTCACATGGTAGAAGTGAAGGTCGATAGAGGGCATGATCTTAATATTGTGTTAATCCTGCAACTTTGGCAGAAGCAACTAGACAAGAGCACTCAAGTTGCGCAGTACAAGGAGCGAAGGAAAGGGGCGGAGTCTGGTAGCGACAGCACAGGAGAACTGGTGTGACACAACGAACACATCCATATTATTTATTATTAGTAGGCATCGTTTTGTGTGCATAAAATATCCCACTTATCAGTGCATCTATACTGTCAAAATCTTTATAATATACTCTATAATTATTTTCTCTAGTACGTATGTAGCTACAAAAGGTATTCCACCCAGAATTCGATACCGAGATTTCACCCGAAATACAAGTTTTGAGACTCCCTGAATCCAAAAATCCAAGAAAACAGCATTTTTGAAAAGCTGTCCTTGTGTAAATGTCTATATGTGTATGGGGGGGGGGGATAACATAGCTCAAAAATGAAATGTCCGTTAAATAGTAAAGTTCATTTTTAAGTTCAGTATCTTCCAAGGATACGGCACGAAGACTTTCAAGAAAATCCCTACCCCTTAAATACCCTTTACATGTAACATTTTTCGAAATTTTGATTTCTCACAAAAATGGCTCTAACGATTTCTATTGAAATACCATATGTTTAAGGTGTTCTCATGAGAAACGAAATATATATGTTGAATTTTCTCAAAATACCTCGGAAGACTTCTTCATTCTGGATGACTTCTGCATAACTGGTAAACCGTAAGAGATAGAAAAACACTTGCTACCCAAAAATAAAGATCTGGTTACAACACACTTTATGTCATATACTTTTTTTTTTTTTTTAGAATTAACTGTTTTCACGATATTCCTTGTTATTGATTTCAATTTTAAACTGCTTAAACGTTTCTCAAACGGTAAGTCATGATTCGTTTCACACCTCTTTCATTCTACTGCTAGCCGCCCTAAGATAATCAAATTTCAATTGTTTAACTAGCGATACTTTTTAAAAGATTTGACAATCGCTTTAGCCTAGTGTATTCCCGTATTTCCTTTCTACTTACAAGGAAGTAAGTAATAACTAATTACTGTTATTATTCATCTCGATTAGCATGATGTAAATAAATGAATAAGGTGTTGAGAAATACCTCCATTCGCCTAACTGAATACGTTCTAACTCAGATTTAATTCTACGAACCGAATTAAACACACAACGGTGGCTGGCGCTACGTTTCTGTACAGATGAGTATAAAAGAGGTCCGACCTGCAGCCTCTCGCTTTATAGACTGATGCATATTAGCAATCATTTCTCATGTTTCTTTTCTCTGTAATTTACTGGCGGCATTGTTTAATCTATTTTTATCTCCGATATGCGTCACGAGAAGCGACACTCACGTTATCATGGTGCTGGACAGACTGATGCTCGCTAACTGGTTGCAACTTGCCGGCCGACACCAGCATCAGTTTTGTATTATTGATTCATTTCGTTAATAAAAGGAGTTCAATGAATGAAATGTTACAGATACCACTGCGCATCATGTTGGCAGTGCTCACATCCATTTGCAAGCAGAATAAGGAAGATGCGCTCGGAACAGTATATTTCAGACTCCATATTCTCAACTGCAATTTAATTTCCACATTACTTCATTCTTGCTTAACTAATGATATACGTAATAAACAGCAAGAAACTCCACTTTCTTTCGTAACAGTACCTTTGCATCAGTATCATCATTGTTACGTTTGTTGTTGCTGTTGTTGTTGGGATAGCCTGCAGTTGCATCAACTTATTCATAATACATAC
This sequence comes from Hymenopus coronatus, assembly GCA_030762935.1. NCBI lineage: Eukaryota > Metazoa > Arthropoda > Insecta > Mantodea > Hymenopodidae > Hymenopus > Hymenopus coronatus. The sequence continues at coordinate 153,203,453 of CM060897.1, read as the reverse complement.
TATAGGGTCGTTAAATTATAAAGTAACCCTTGTCGCGGCCTATGTCTATTTCGCTCTTCCTTCGCCATCTGCTGGGACTTCGGACAGCCAAACCCCGCTCTAAGGTGAATTGGCACCATATCTAACTGTTATTGTTGCGTCAGGTCCAGCCAGCCAAGTGCCTCTTTCGTTGAAGTCAACATGGTACATCACTTATCTGTGGAAGAACCTGTGTTTATATGCAAAGTTTACTTTAAACAGGAATATATTCGCCGTGTACACAGGGAATTTGTTGAAAAGTTTGGGAATAATCTCTGTACCACCTTAAAGAAAACTATGTGATCGTACATAAAATCTTCAGATTCGGTGTTTGATAAGAAACTTTCACGGAGAAGATAAACTAGAAGAAATCGTATCGATAGTATAGGGCGATGGCCTCGAAAATCACTAAACGAATTATCTCAACAAGAAGCATTACCCCAGTCTTCTGTGAGAAATGCAACACGTCTGTTAAAACTGCAACCTGTTGTCATACACAATATACGATATTTTTATCAGATATGCTGTCTGTTTGGGAGCATGTCAAAATTTCCAGCATTTACAGTGGCAGTCCCAGAAATACCCGACCTGACGTATAGTGGTTGTTGTTTAAAACAATGCAAAAAGAACCAACCTTAGAACCCTTAGTTTGAAGTTTGACGATTTTACATTGTTTAGCATTTAGTGAATACTCTCAACGAATTTGTAAACACGGATAAAACTGGCCATCGTTATGTGATACAACACTTTTATCTGAAAGGTCTTAGTTCAACTAATATTAAAGCTGAGCTAGAATCAACTTTGGGGGAGTCTGCTCCTTCGATTACAACAGTGAAATATTAGGTGGCAGAGTTTAAGCGCGGCCGCAAAAGCTACCAAGACAAACATCGCAGTGGTTGACCAAATAAAACTGTAAAGAAAATCAACAAAATGGTACTGGATGACGGTCTAATAAAAGTGCCCGAGCTAGCAGGCATTACAGGCATCTCAGAAAGTTCTGTACATCACATACTGACTGAAAACTTGGATATGAGAAAGCTGTGAGCAATGTTGGTGCCGCGTTTTCTCACAATAAAACAAAAACAGCGCCGTGAGGATATTTCAATCGAATATTTGGCAATCTTTCATTGCAATAAAGTTGTTTTTTTTTTTGCGTCAATTCATAACAATGGATGAAACCTGGGTCCATCACTTCACGTCTGAGACGAAGGAGCAATCAAAATAGTGGATTGGAATGGGAGAATCGGCCTCGAAGAAGACGAAGACATTTCATCAGCAGACAAGGTCATTACGTTAGTTTTCTGGGACACACATAATTTTCATTATCTCAAAAAAGGAATAGTAATCAATGGTGAATATTATGCGAACTTGTTACAGCGTTTGAGTGATGAAATCGAGCAAAAACGCCACATTTAGCGAAAAAGAACGTTTTGTTTCACCAAGAAAATGCACCAGTTCACACATCCATTATCGCCATGGCCAAAATCAATGAGTTAAAGTTCGAATTGCTTACTATGTGCCCTATTCGTCAGATTTAGCCCCCTGTGATTCTTTTCGGATGCCAAACTTGAAGAAATGGCTTGGTGGTAAAAGATTTGCCAACAATGAAGAGCAGGAGTCTGTAGTTGATGCCTATTTTGCAGACCTCGATAGTTCTGACTATAAACAGGTTATCGAAGCTATTGAACATCGCTGGGAAAAGTGCATCGAGCTGAAACGAGACTATGTAGAGAAATAAATATGTTTTTCCCCAAGTTTATTGTGCTTTATTTGTTAGGTCGAGTACTTCTGGGATAGCCCTCGTATGTACTACAATATAAGAGTTTTAGTGCGTATCTGCCTGCACAACATTTCCCGTCGATTCTTAGTTCACTCGCGCAGGATAGAGACCTTATAGTTTAACAACCTATATTATGCAGCAGATGTTATTTAAAATGTCCAGGGCCATCCGAATCTCAAACTTTTGTCAACACCCTGAATATATACTCACGGGCCACTACTGAATCCACAGTATTAAATGTGGTATTCTTTAGACGACAATGCAAAAGGTTAATATTTGCATACAGAGAAGTACCGATGGTTTCAATAAGAACACACTTCTTCTCTTTAAGTTTCCTTCATATCCCTCTCCCTAAAATAGATGTGTTGTGATATCAGATTTATAATGAGATGAACACAACAACAACAACAACAACAACAATAATAATAATAATAATAATAATAATAATAATAATAATAATAATATTAAACTTTAATTATAATACCATATGATATTAAATATATTTTCATCGCAAATAAAAACCCTGCGGAGGACGATGATTTCTTTCGGGTGTAAAAATCCTTAGTATGGCTTCCTTCGAAAGAGAAGTAAAGATGTTGATACCTCTTGTAGATTTACGGCAAGTAAAATAACCTAAAGCCTGACAAAGAGGCCTCTGAACAAAATTAATCGGTCTTTTACGCCCAATATAGAATGTGACGCTGAGAACCACAGTAGTTAAAGAGCGTCCATAAATAAGGCTCCATTTCATTTCGTAAATAAAATATATATCTTGAATTTTCTGGGAATGTCCTATTAACTCCTCTTCGTTCTAGATACTTTAGCAAAGTGGAGCACCCATAGATGAACATATGCTTGTTTGCTTCAACAGACAGAGAAATAACATTTTATAAGTCGAAAAAACTGTAAATTTCAATTTATTCATAAATCAATCACTTATTCAAGACGGCCAAAATTAAACGGTAAAACATCCCAACACTGGAAAAGCAATAAATTCCTTTTGTAGTAAAAGAAAACAATTACTAGAATGCACACACCAAAAGCACTTAGGAAGGATCCTATTCTATAGGCAAACAATCTCTGGACTGCCCTTGAATCGATGGTTGGAAAACGTTCACTGAGTCCGCAAACATCTCCTGGGCCTAAAATTTGAGTGGAAGAAGAAGAAGAAGGCATTAATATTTTTCTTAATTAATTATTGTGTCTTTAATACAAAATATATTAGCAAAGCAGTATGTAAACAAATGAACATGGCATAACCAAATTTTGAAAACACCAACATTTAAATCTCAATTACATTAAATTTCAATTTTGCCCCCCAAAGAATCCAGTGAATAAATTAATATTTAGAATTATTTTAAGGATGAGATATTCTTTATATTTATATTTATATTTATTCGTTATTCTTTTTGTCATACTGGTTTGATATTTAAAATTACTTAAATTGAAGAAAAGATTAAAGACCAGTTGCCGCTTTTGAACTGCATACATTAAAACATAATTTTAAAAAAATGTGTAAAGAATATTTAAATTAAATGTTTCTGAAGAAACATATATATACATATATATGCACTTTCAAGAATGTTTCATAAAAGTCAGAGATCCATCAAGGCCTGTGTAATCCAAAAGCAAATCCTTGTAAAATATTACATCTTGATTCATTACTACCGATTTCAATCTTTGTAATTTAGATTACTTATTGATTCATTTTGTAAACTACTTCACTTACTAAAAAGTAATAGAAAAGAATTTATAATACCTTGCTGAAAACATTTAAGAATGGTGCATGAGAAACACCATAGAATTGTCAGATAGTGCAAGGGGAGATACTGCAGGGAAGAGAGAGAGAGAGAGAGACAGAGTGGAATTATCTACAATTGATTAAACAGGATTCTTATGCACCAGCAACTAGGGTGTTAGTATGTATGATGTTATAAGCAACCCTCAGGAATAGAAATTTTGCTGAATGAAAAGGAAAAGAAGGAGAGTCAATTATGTGAAATGTAACAAAATATATTATGGTGATTAATATAGCAAATTTCATGCCTTCAAATTTAAGAACTGGAAAACATGCTTCTGGAGCTACTTGTTTCTGTCATCAATTTTTGGTTAACGGCACAGATATAGAGAGATTAGATCCAAAATGCCCTATCCTTATATAATATGGTTGCTGAAGCACGTGTTTGTCAAGCCACCATTTTTAGAACTACACTTTTGTAATTAGAACGCCTTCTGTGAGTTAAATGTGCAACCAAAATAAGATTTTGAGGTGTTAAACGTTCAATTAGGCAGTAACTTTAGACTAAGTTTTAAACCATTGTAATGGTCAATATGTGTGTCGTGTTGGTTATAGTTTCTGAAATAGCTGAAACAAAAACAGGGAAAGGGAAATGTATTTCAATACATAGGTTAGTGTACTTATTGAAGTGATTTTTCGGTTGTATACTTAGTAAAATATGTTATGCACTATCAACGGAACGAATCTGTATTATTTGTTAAATTTTAGATTTCCAACTCAGAAAGGCTGCTTAGAAGCTTGGATAAATGCAATTCGCAGACAAAATTGGCAATCTACTCCGGTTTATAAGAAACCTCTTGCTAATTTGTCCATTTAGCAGCTATCATGAGAAATAATTACTATCAAATTATGTGGCTTATGATACCAGAACCGTGAGAACAGGGAGCGTGTTCCTTGGACTCGGAATGCAATGGTAATTATCACAATATTACTCAACTGAAATTCCTGATTAATATCACACATTCTACTAAAGCTTTAAACCAATGCCGTGATATATAATGCAGCCTTCTCTTACATTAACAGTAGTTTTAAACCAAGAAATTAGATCAAAATTAACTTATGACCTTGCCGCGATGTTTGCTTCAATAATACCAATTTATCAAAAATAACCTCTGGCAGGCCAAAAAATGTGATTTTATTAAATATTCCTTCAACTAGAGAACTCTCACCATCCATAGTCATTTGTTTTTTACTTCAAAATCAATTAATTTGACAGATGTTGCATACGGTGTATACGGAAATGATTAGTGTCACAAGATGGTGCATGGGCACGAAACATGCTTCAGCAAAACGCAAGCATTTGCGCCCTAAGGTAACGGCTGGTATAATACCTTGTTGTGGTTGTCCTTGTCCCTGTTTTTTATAGTGTTTTACTCCTGCTTTTACTATTTGTGACATCGCAGGCGATGGCACTGATACTTGAAATGAAGATGGAGCACCGGTGGAATCAGATGGCTGGGGAAATCGGAGAAAACCCACCCCTGGTCACCACAACCTGGTGGTGGTTGGATGAACCTGTGCAGTAGTATGTCATCTTCTAAGATTTCAAAATTAAAAGCCTGACTCCCGTTCTTCCAAATTTAAACATTTTCCCAAACTGTAAGTTCTGTTTTTCCTGATATGTTTTATAGTGTTTTTGCATGTCTGTTTAAGGCATTTTCACCAAATAATGCCAAGCTATCACTAATTTTCTTGCTATGATTGCTTTATATGTATGTTTTCTTTTGCTCTTGTTTTGTGTTTGTTATAGTTTTGTTGTATTTTTAGAAACCTTTTGAGTTTAACTGGATTATGTCTGGCTTATTCTCCTGTGGAATGTCATCTTTTAATTTAGAACTTAATGTTTTTAACACAGTAAGTGATGTAGTGCCATCAAACAATTCAGTAATTAATCTAAATGATGAGTGCACATCTCCTGTCACCAAGTTCACCATACTTAATTATAATTTTAAGTTGAATTCAGTCGGATCACTAATGTTCATCACCTTATATAATAATGCAAATATATAAAAGTTGCAAACATTCACTGATGTGTGTATCACAATAGACGTGAACGCAGAACTTTTATTTCTACACAATAAATACATTTCTTTTGCAAAAATATACCAATCTAGTTTTTCTTATGTTCTAGGGTGCTAAAAGTTTCTCTCGGGAGAATCTATGTACGGGAGACAATTGGATCGCAAAGGAAACAGCTGTATGTAATGAACTTTTATATTATTTAAAGCTTTCATAAATCTTCCAGTTTAACGATCCCTTGCCCAAGTGCTTTCACGTTTAACACTACAAATATACAGCTGACAATATAGAAAAATAAAAGTACCAGCAAGTAAAGAATTTTAAAGACAAAATTGGGTTGAAACTACTACATGAATCCAATGTTTGAACACATTTTTAATGAACTAGAAATAAAAAAAACTAGAAGAAACTATTTACAACTTAATAATATAACTATTGCTAGAACTTGTGCTTTATAAAGACATTTATGTTCTACATTGTCATCAAATTCACTCCTTTCTCTGAATTTTCCAGTATATTTTAAATGAGTTTAAGTTCCAATGTGAATTAGGTATCCGAAGCTATTTAAACAACAAGGAATTATATTCAAATAAAATTATTGATAAGGATTTGTGCCTAAATCAGTAGCAGCATGTCCATAAGTCTTCGAGCATAAAAAAATATATACACACACACACACACACACACACACACACACACACACACACACAGTCACACGCTTGAAGCCAAGATCTCGATCAGCTGACGATGGTATAGACAGCGAATGCAGGCCTAGCTTTAGCGTAGGACTTTTTCCTAAAATTCATTAAATTTAAGACAAGACAATCATGTATTGTGTGCAGCTTATGTCTGCAAGGAAGCATTCTGCAAAGAATCTGGCATTTTATTTCACTGGTACGCATGTCCAAATGTTAAAAGAAATTCTGGAGTACTGCAAATTCCTATAGAACAGAGAGTCCGAAAGTTGAATCCAATTAACTTAATTATAGAAAATATGCCTTAGAGTGAGCAGAAAAACTGTGGTACATTAATCTAACAAATTTTATAATTAAAAGCTGTTAGTTAATTTGGTTTTGGGGTTACAGTACATAAATCATTGTTACTATTTAAACAATAGAAGTAAATGTATGTTTTGTGTAACACACTGTTTTAGAACAGTAACTTAATCACCTTTCAATATTCTGCTTTGTTGCATAAAAAAACACTCTGTTTGGTGACAGTAGTTAAGAAATAGTGTCATAAGATGAAAGTTTTCACACTCTGCATGAGTATTCAACTCTTCTTTCGAACAGTTCTATTAGAGAAAACATATACAGGTTTTAATCTGTTAGCTAATTCTATTCAGAGTGCTGCGTGTTCTTGTTTATTTTTACTCCAGCCTGTAACATATGGTGTAATTCTGAGTATAGTATCAACATGGAAAGTTTAATTTAGTTGTATAGTGACCCACAAAGATTTTAAGTATCAAGATGTTAACAATAGTAATTTCAGAACCATAAAGATTACTTATAAAGTGACTACTGATTTATCTGAGACATAGTTTCCTCATAGTAAACGGATAGTAATCGCTATATTTATAACACATAGACGTCTGCACTTGGGGAATACACACAACTTGTACTAATTCACTTCAAGATAGCATTTTTAATGCACTTATTACGTAAACTTATCACTTTCGTCATTTGTGTTCTTAAATTACTCTGCAATTAAAAATATCATAAATAGAAATGAAGTCAGGTTAGCTCTTTCTGTATTAATGTTGGGTAGAAGTAGGAGTGATGAATAATAATCTATGTATAAAAACTATAAAGGAATAAGCAAAGTCTATTTTATATGGTTTAGCACTTGAAGAGTTTGGTAGATTATTACGTTACGCTTTATTCGTCACATGTAAGAGACAAATCACACTTTAGGGAATGAACTCTATCTTTAATAACATTACATAAGGTCAACTTTAAATTAGAACTATGCAATCCACAAAAACATCAATTTTTCGAAACAATGTCCAAGAATATTTACACTGCAAATAACTGACCCACGCTTTAGCACACAAATATGCTAATAGCGGTACAGTCTCGTAATATGGTAAAACGCCAACAGATTGTTCATCACTGTATATAGTTAAATTCTTCACTAAAAATAACTAATTTTATAACAACTACATAACCTATCTTTCACCTTATTAGGTTATCAGATCATGCACCACTTTTAAATATAGTTAATACGTTGTCTTATGTTCTATATTACTGAGGCATCAATTGGAAGTCTTGAATTTACACAATTTGCTTGTTGATAAGAAAATTCACCTTTATTTTAGCATTTTCGTCATACCTTTACATTACAGCTAATGGGAGATCCCACACTTTTCTTAGTCACGCGACTGATTTTCGTTTGCACTCTTAGCAAGGAAAAGGTTGGGCCTGCGCTTTCTATCTATCTATTCTATCCAATCCATCCTACCCTATCTATCTATCTATCTATCTATCTATCTATCTATCTATCTATCTATCTATCTATCTATCTATCTATCTATCTATCTATCTATCTATCTATCTATCTATCTATCTATCTATCTATCTATCTATCTATCTATCTATCTATCTATCTATCTATCTACCTATCTACCTGTCTATCTGTCTGTCTGTGTGTGTGTTTGTATGTATGTATGTCTGTTGGCCTGCCCGTCTGTCTGTCAGCCTATCTATCAAATATGATTTTTAACTGCTGTGCACTGCCAGCAGAAAGAAACAATGAAGAAGCAACTTCTGTAAAAGGTGTGCAATTTCAAGTGTCTTGTTTCTTGTAGGGATCAGTTTTTGTTTCAATGAACTTTCACATTCAGCGGATTTTTAGTTGAATAGGATGTCATGTTGGTAATGAATCTCAATGTTGCAGTTGGTGGGTGGCTCAGTTGATTAGGTGCTAGCCTTCTGAACCCAAGATCGTGGATTCAAACCTGGCCCAGACCTATGGTTTTTATGTAACCAAAAAAGTGACAGCCCCACATTAACAAATTTACTGTCATGTAAAAGGAGTAGGTGACACTGATATAATGCTGGTCACTAACAGCTTCGTTAACAAACAAATATTTACTTATTTTCAATAATGCATGTAAATCATTCCACATCATACTCACACATCTGACCTCATATTTTTCAAAACTTTTTGTATGCCTTTTGCAGGCAAACTAAAGATAGCCCTAAGTTTTTTGTTAACCAAATTTCATCGTTTTAGGCTTATTGTGACATAAAAGTTCTGGAAAGAGCACACGCACTAATGCACACAAAAGCTCATTTCCTACAACATATTTGTCATTTGAAGTTGAGACAAATTTTATTTTAAAGCTTAGACTACTACTTTCAGGCTATAATTTCATGTTGTGATAAAACATATATTCATCATCTATTAAATACAATTACTATAAATATACATTTTTATATATTTGTATAGTGCGTACTAATTTAGTTATGATTTTAAAATGATGATTTCCTTTTAATTATCTTTATGAGTGGGGAATTTCAGGTTGGAATAGTAATAAATGATGGAGCAAAAAACTTATAAATAAATGCGGGCATAGCTATCAGGCTACTTCAGCATAACATGGCACTGGACACTGTGTGTTGGTTTATGTACGTATATTATTTAAGGCCAATTGTCATATTACTTTCATGACACGTATCTTCCTGGGAAATGCTTAGTATATTCCCCTCATTGTATTATTTCTAAATGAATATCTAAAAGGTTTATTATGCTTGTTTATCTATACTGTCCCAAGGAAGAAGGTATTATAATTGTTCCTAGATTATTACAATCTAGTTGTTTGGATGAAAACAACAGCCCACTTACAGAATTGGCAATTGTTACTAAAGATTTACTTTATCACAAGTGGAGATTATAAAACTGGGTGTGTGTCTTTTGTGTACTACACAATAGGACAAAAAAAATGTGATGTGTTTCACTCATATGACTTTCTCTACATCTCTGTTACAAATTATTGTTAATAAGCTTATTCTTCTATACACTTCATGCTAATCAAAATAAACACTAGCAGAAATTCTCTTATTACTTAGTTCCTTATAAGTAGAAGGGAAATAAGGGAATACACTAGGCTAAACCGACAATCACATGCTTCAAAATGTAGTTGCTATGGGATACAAATCTGTTTCTTTGTGTGACCAGGAGTGACAAGTTCCTGTAAGAGAAAAGTGTTAAGTATTTTAAAACTGAAACCAATAAAAAGGAATATCCGGAAAACGGCCAACTCCAGGGAAAAATGTATATGGCATAAATTGTGTGTTTTAAGAATCTCTATATGTTTGAAGTTGCAAGTTTTGTCTATCTCTTACTGTTTACTAGTTATGCCAAATTTAAAACAATTCACCCATAATAAAGATGATTCAAAGACTATTCCCAGATAATTCAAGATGTGCACTTTAATTGCCATCTTAATGTTTTTAAATACATGAAGTATATGATATTTTACTCAAAATCGTTAGATATTTTTGAGAAAATAAAAAATTTTGAAAATTTTTCCACGTAAAGGATAGGGGCTAGGGGGATTTCCTCAAAAATCATTGTGTCGCATCCTTCGGAGATACTGAACTTAAATGTCAAGTTTGTTATTTAATGCCCGTTTCTTTTTAAGCTGTGCTGCCCACAGACACACACGGAGCTTTTTCTAATTTTTTGGATTCAGGGGTCTCAAAACATGTATTTCCGGTGAAATCTCGGTATCGAATTTTTGGGAGCAATACAGTACATTTTCTATACACTATTTACTACATAGTACAAGTAGAGAAGGTAATAATACTGATAAGTGGCACAAGAACATATCTTTTCATACTAGTGTCAAAATTGGAAGCACTCATTTTCTTCTTACTCTTTAAATCTCCTTAGTAGTTTCTGAAGTTTAGCAGGCCTGTGTTGCAGACTATTTCTAAGTAATCCTTGTTTAAAATAATGTAGTAATAATAATGCAAAAAGTGACAATGTAGCAACTGCACTACCACACAGTGCGAGAATAATGCTACAATGGCTAGGCACCACAGTCTGACACAAAATATTGTAGCCAACTGGGTAAATATGTTTTTTTTCCTTTCTCTATATAGCACATGGTACGTAGGTAGAGAAGGTATTTCACTCCACTTAAAACTGTGATACTAAAATTTCAACAGAAATAAACGTTTAATGTCCCGTGTATAAAATCTGATGTACTACACTCCAATGACTTTATAAAATATTATTATTCTTTCTACTCAATGCTAATCAAGATAAACATTAGCGGAATGTTCTTATTGCTTAATTCCTTGGTAGTAGAAGGGAACTAAAGGAATGCGCTATGCTAAAGTGATAGCTAAATGTTTTAAAATCTGTCGTTATGCGATTGTCATTGCAAATCGCTTCTTTGCTTGACCAGGAGTAGAGCAAAAGAGAAACTTCCTGTCAGAGAGAAGTATAAGTATTTACAATTGAAAACAATAACAAGGAATATTTTGGAAATGGTTACCTCCACAACAAAAACGTAAACAACTAAATTGTGTGGTTTAACGAGATCTACATTTTTTGTGTTGTAACTTTCTGTTTATCTCTTACAGTTTAGCAATTAAGTAAAATATCTACAATAAAGGGGTCTTCAGAGACTATTCCAAGAAAATTCCAGATATACATTTTATTTGGGAGGTAAACATATGTAATATACGTGATTTTAATCAAAATCGTTAGAACCGTTTTTTTAGAAAATTAAAATTTTCGAAATTTTTTCCACATAAAGGGTAGTTTATGGTCGGGGAATTTTCTTCAAAATCTTCGTGTTGCATCTTTTGAGAATACTAAACCTACATACCAAGTTTGGTATATAACGGTATAGGAAAGTAAAAAAGCATTTTTAGAAAAAGGCCTATGTGCTTGCTTGTGCGTGTGTCCATATGTCAGTGTGTTCCTGTGTCTGTGTACACGATAACTCAAGGACGAATAGTTGGTACATACCAAACTTGGTATTTAAGTTTAGTATCTTCCAAGGGTGCAACGCGAACATTTTGAGGAAAATCCGCCCACCTCAAACTACCCTTTACATTGAAAAATGTTTTGAAAATGTTGTTTCTCTCAAAAATGGTTCAAACAATTTTGATTAAATTCTTTGCATTAATGATATTTAATATGACAAATAAAATTTACAGTTTGATTTTTCTGGGAATATCCCCTGAAGATCTCTTCATCCTGACTGAATTTTGCATAAGTGGTAAACCATAAGTGACAAACAAAAACTAGAGCACAAAAAAAATGTAGATTTCGTTAAAGTGTAAATTTATGACGTAGACATTTTTTTCGTAGGATTGTCCATCTTTAGGTGCTCCTTGTTATTGGATTTAGTTTTAAAATACCAAACTTTTCTCATACGAGATTCTGCCAATCTTGGCAATGCAAAGAAACAGATTTTAACCACAAGGCGACCAGTTTTTAAAAGATTTTCCTATCGCTTTAGCCTAGTGTATTCCCCTATTTCCCTTCTGCGATTGTCATTGCAATTCGCTCCTTTGTTTGGCCAAGAGTAGAGCAAAAGAACAACGGACACTTCCTGTCTGAGAAAAGTAATTTACAACTGTTACCTCCATAACAAAAATATAAAGGACATATTATATATATATAAGATCTACATTTTTTGTGCAGTACGTTTTTGTGTATCTCTTACAGTTTAGCAAAATTCATACAGAATAAAGAGGTCTTCAGAGGCAATTCCCAGAAAACTCAATATATTTTATTTGGGAAGTAAATATCTTTAATATACGCTATTTTAATCAAAATCGTTAGTCATTTTTGAGCAAATCAGATTTTCAGAAGTGATTTTTCAAATAAACTTCATCCCTCACTACTAATCTAATTTCAAGCCGGTCCTTATTATAATGAATGATATTTCAGCCTTGGCTAAGTAAAATTTTTCTTACGCTATCCCATGTTTCTACATCCAGCAGAATAACGATAAATTGCTTTTCATTAGTCAACGGGTAATTGAGAGGGAGACATCATAAGAGCAAATGGGTATTCTTCGTGAGCCACATACTTCGCGGAGTCAAATGCAAATTGGAACCGCTTCTATTATAAAAACATGCTAAACATCTGGCCTTTAAAGTGCGAAACATTATCTCCATTATGACACCAAAATACGAAACAAACCGATTTACATCCCACATAGTAGATAGTACACTGATTGAGGTTAAGTTTTCCTGTGTAGGCTGTGATATTTTTTACCCTGCTCTCTGCCAAAATTTCGCTGCAACTTACGTTGAGCTTATTCTATGGGTCACTTTTCTCATGCATTGGCAGCAACCAAGCATACTTATTAAAAGTATCCGTTGCCATTAGAGTATATGTGCTTCTCATCTTGCATCTGAGAAGTGAACCGATATAGTCCACAAACAGTTCTCCATAGCTTGCTCTACAATAGACATGTGTTTAAGTGTCCCAAACGAGTGTTTTGCACCGGTGTACTCATCTAACAAATATGACAATCACTCACTTATTCCCACATGTCTCTGTTCATTCCTTTCCATATAAAGCACAGAAGGATCTAATGTTGTGTTATGTAAATGCCTTGATAAGTGGCGTAGATCCTTCAAAATAATATTAGTATAATAATAGTATAATTTTTTCTGGCATCACTATCTTACATTTACCTTTTAGTCTTTACAACATAGCGTTTGCTGACACATTCAATACAGATGTGTATTTAACGCCTGATTGGAGAGAAAGCATAATAGGTTTCAGCTTATCATTTTCCAACTGAAATTTAGCTAACTCCACTAATGAGAATAGTTATAACGGGAGCAAAATCGATCTCCACAGCCTTCTCTCCCGCCTTATCATCAAGGTAGTATCCGCTATACAGTTTGGTCTCTCTTATATGACTTACTTTGAATTTAAGGCGTCCATCTAGCAATTTTTCCAGTCTTACATGGAGACGCTAAGACCCAAGAGAGAGCCTAGTTAATGATTTCTAAAAGAAATAAATATAATTAAAACTTATGTAACACGCAAGGAACTGATAACACTTCTAACTCATAAGTAAAATATTTAGCTTGCTTCGGAGCTGGTCCCCTGGACGCATAATCTATTACTTTCCTCCTCTGCTCAGATTGTAATAAAACACCAGAAATGGCAACGAAATTTGCACCAGTTTGTAAAATAAAGTTTTAATCAAAGTCGGGCACCACAAGAACCGGGGGGAGAAATTAGTGTCAATTTAATTTTAACAAAACTTAGCAATTGCAAAGGACCACATTTAAACGTTACGCCTTTTTGTACAAACTGTCAATCACCCAGTGAGCATAATTAGAGATAAACCTACAAAATAAGTAATCATTCTAATAAATCTTGGCATTGGTGTTGCACGCCTGGGAATTAGGTTATCTCCAATAACTTTAACTTTATCCGGATCAATGAAAATCTCATCTCGAGCTATGATATAATGCAAACACTTCAATTGAGTTAAATTAAACTTCACTTTATCAGAGTTCAAAGTCAAACCAGCTTTCCTTAATCTTGTTAACACTTCTTTGAAGTGTAGCACATGCTCTTCCAAAGAGGAGAGTAAATGCACAAATTGTCAAAATAATTATACAGACACTTGTATGTACCAAAAATGTTCTCTGACAATCGGATTAAACCTTGAGCACCAGTAGCCAGGCTAAAATGCAATATACTAAACTCGAATACTTTATAATTGGTGCAAAATGCTGTGTATTTCTTCGGCTCTTTGCTTAAAGGAATTTGAGGTATACTTTCTGGGTCCCATCTCTTCGTCAATTTCAGCTTCCTATAAGACCGAATGAGTAATGTGAATGCATAGTGACTTATTAATGCTACACCAATTAGGGCTATAAAACACACATGAAATGTGTATATCTACTGAAATGAGTAATGTTTCTTTAACAATAGGAGAAGTGAACGATAGTTTGTACGTTTTAATGCATTAATTTCAATCCATGTTTTTCGTCTTATCGCTGCCTCCTACAGTTACAAGGCATGATGTTCGTAAATTTGGTAACACTGCACGAGAAATCAACAGAAAGTAAACACGTTGAAGCTAATGTTTTAATTCTGTTTTCAAAAACAGTAATATTACAATTGCATCACGTGTATTTGCAACTGACGTCTTTTTTTTTTTTTTTCTCTCGTTCATAATATTTCATGTTGTGATAATCAGATAGAACGCTGCTATAGTAAGTATCTCTTGTATTATATTGCACATATTGCACTTGTACTAGATTTTGTAAACTTTCGCGAACTTATTAGTATTGAAAATCTTTTGAAATATATTTCAGATGCCTAGAAAGTGCTGTGTCCCTGGATGTAAGTCAAATTATGACACCACGGTAAAGTCACAAGGCAATTCCCTAAAGAAGAAACAAAGAGGCAGGCGTGGATATATGCTATCCCACGATGTACAACATCGTCATCAGCTTTGTGTGCCAACCACTTTGGCAAAAAGACATAATTATTATTGCAAATTGGAAACATGAAAATGGTTCTGTTATGAAATTTGTGTTGCGATGCCCTAAATTAAAAGAAAATGCAGTACCCTGTAAGTTTTAGAATTTGCCATCATACTTAAGAAGCACTATTCCAACAGAGAGAAGAGATCCAGATTCCAGGAGGGAAGATATTAGACAAAGAAATGAAGCTAAACAGTTGGAGCTGGAGAAACAAGATACAGTGAATAGTTTTGAAATATTTGTGAATATTTTCGCTGAGAAGCTAAAGCTCAATAAATGGCAGTTTAAGGTAACAGATGATGGTGTTTAGTTTTAGATGTTAAATGTTTAACAGCTAAAACCAAACACCATCATCTGGATTTGGATATTGAAGTATTTTCCAGGCTCTGTATCGGGTGTAGTGTAATGGCAGACAAAATATAAATGTGAAGGTACATTTAAAAGACAATGAAATACCAACAAATGATATGAGTGATATATTTTCAGGTGTTGTCAAATTACATAAATGGTCACAGCTAGGTAACTTGTTTGAGAGGTACTATAACTTTAGGGCTCACTTTGTAGAAGTGCATATGTTGGCAATTGTTTGGAGAAAGCAGGCGTTGCTTTGAAAAAAAAAAAAAACAGTAGAACTAACTGCGCATGAAGATTTCCCCAGTAAGACAACATTGCAAATTGTAAGTGATCAAGTAAGATTGGTGTTGAATAAGAAGAAGCAATATTCCACTGTTACATGACTTTTTTCGTTTATGTTGTTTTCTCTGTCACCTGCATGCTATAACTTGTTGCGAGATTATTTGATACTTCCACACAATAGATATGTGCAGCAGATTTCATCAAAATTAAGTACTGCATGAAACTCACTTCATTAACTTCAACAATTTGCTAAAAATCTTAGTCAAACAGATAGATATGTGTGTTTAATTGTAGATGAAATAGATATAAAGAGTTGTTTGAGTTTTAAAGGCAATGATATAGTAGGAACTGCTGAAAATAACACTTGTAGTTAGCAAGAACTATGCAGACTTTTATGATTAGCTCTTGTTTTGGTAATTTTAAGCATGTGGTGAAACTGTTTCCAGCTAAAGGAATGACAGGAGAGCAATTCAAAACTGCAACATTAGAAGTGATTAATTTTGTACAGGAAACTGGTTTTATTGCTATAGCAATAATAACTGATAATAATAGAACCAACCAGAACACGTTCTCTCTTTTCTCAGACACAGAAAGTATGCAGAATCCAAAGTATTTTAATCTGCCAATTTTCCTAACCTATTATTTTCTTCATGTGTTCAAAAACGTCAGGAACAATTGGCTAAACTAAAAGATGAACTAAAATCTTTGGTGTATCCAGATTTTGAAACTGATGCTGTTATGAAAGCATGTCTTGAGCATCTTAGAGCATTTCATAAAAGTGAAATTGATAGTGTCATTAAAAAAGCATATAAGTGCAATGTTAAAGCATTATATCCGACAACATTTGAAAGACAAAATGTGGGTCTTGTAGACAGTGTGTTTCATGAAACAACTATAGTTGCTCTCAAAACTATGACAGGCAATTAAGGTACTGTTTTGTTTTTGTTTGTTGTTTTTTTTTAACTATTATAAAGAAATGTTGGGATATTGTGAATACTAAGGATGCACGGAAGGGAATAATCAAGCGCAATGATTGGGCAACTCCTATTACAAGTTTAAATGATGGTAAAGTTAAATACCTTAATCAATTTTTGCAGTGGTTAGAGAAGTGGAAAAGGAAAAACCTAGGTCACTCAGGATTGCCAAACGATACTTTTAAATACTGTCTGGAGTATAATCCGGGCTTGTGGGCCGTGGTCTACTGGGCTCCTGACTCAAGTACAGTATTTTCACCCATTATTTCTACTAATTACTTAGAAGATTATGAAGTATCAAGCAGCTCAGAAGTGTTGTATGTTTGAGGTTATGTGTCTCATAGTTCTGCAAATTTTTGAGATGTGAGCTTTGTATTTGTCTATTAAGAGAGGGAAAGGAAACAGAAGTCAGTTATGCATATTTTGACTATTTACGAGGACTTTCAGTGCCCAGTGATTTAGTTGTGGGCATCTTCTTTCATGTTGCTGCCTTATTTCAATATATAATGGACTCTTCAGACTTAGTAAGTAAATTCTTTACAGTAGGTAATCATAGAAGCATTCTTACTATACTAGGTATGCAGAGCTTAGAGATAAACAGTGTTTATGGTGACATTGATGAGTGCATCTGTGGTCAGAAAATAGCCCTCAGAGGTGTAGTGGTTACCATGCTAAATTCATATACCCAAGGTCGCGGGTTCAAACCCGGGGGAGGACGATGGATTTTTTCGGGTGAAAATCCTTAGTATGGCTTCCTTCGGAAGGGAAGTAAAGCTGTTGGTCCCGTGTCGTACATTTACGGTACGTAAAAGAATCACAAGCCTGATAGAGAGGTCTCTGAGTAAAACTAAGTGGTCTCTCACGCCCAATATAGAATGGAATGCTGAGAACCACAGTAGTTAAAGAGCATCCATAAATAACATGCCATTTATATTTGTTTTGTGGCCAGAAAGTCAAAGAGATTACTTCGAAAGTAGTTTTCAAGTTTGTAAATATTAAAATAAGAACTAAAGCTTTCCTGGCGACGTGTTAATTCAAAATCTTCTCGGGCTTCTAGCCAGGTAAAAACTTGGCTTGACACCAACGTTTCGAAGAAGTGCATCTTCCTCGTCTTCAGGGTGAACTGATCAGTTCACCCTGAAGACGAGGAAGATGCACTTCTTCGAAACGTTGGTGTCAAGCCAAGTTTTTACCTGGCTAGAAGCCCGAGAAGATTTTGAATTTGTAAATATTATCTTAAATAATAATACTAAGTGTGTAAACAACACAAATCACGAGAGCAGCAGGAAAAGAAAACTTCAAGCTTTAGGTTATTAACTTAAAATGCAGTAACTCTGATACATAGTTGTATTAATGTATTGTTTATTTATTATAAATATAATTTATTTTGTCCAGAATGCACTATACAGGTATACGAAATAACAACGTAAATAAATCTAATGCTATGGCAATTAATAGTTTGTTTCTTGCTTGAGATGGTCGTCTGCTCTAAGCCTACCACTTGACAGCTATACAGTGTTGCAACATCTATGAACATGGCTTGTTAACTGTAGGAGGCAATAATTTTGTACAATTATTATATTTGGTATTCATGGATTCATGATTGCTTATTTAGCCCTATCAAAGCCGTCCTTAGCTACAAGCCGGAGCATACACTTGGCAATGTTGTTCAGCAATACCAACTGGAGGCCTATGGTATCTAATAGAGTAATATGGAAAAGAATCTAACGGCTGTTCTTTTGCGATTTAAAAAAGAAATGCTGCAAGAAAGTATAAGTTATAAGGGCTGAGGAGTTAGTGAGAATGGCCTATTAGCAAAGTTCAATGATCCACAAAGCTAAACCTCAAGTATTCCTTATTCTCTTATGTTTTCTGCTCAATTTATTTAACAGTTTTCTGTGAAACAATTTTGCATTTTCTGCTGTTGCTCCAATGGAACTTTTCTGGATACTACTCGTGATTATACTTTTAAAAAATGATAAATCTTGAAATATCTTTCCTGTGACGTCTTGTACCAAAAGGAGATAACCTACATTTTGTTTCATTATGAAGTGGTCAACTTTTGTTTTTCAAGCGGTGTGCACATAAAGCATCCCAATACTTAAGCATTTTACTAACTTTTTTACACAATTTTGTTAATTTTACTGTAAAGTTATAAATATGAGCAACACGCATGCACAAAAACAAATACAGTAGTATTGGGTTACCTTCTTTTGGAGTAACAATGCAGATGATTAGAATGCTTAATTTTAGAAAGCAAGTTAGGTCATGTAATCAACATTTAAATATACAAATACTTCACAAATTATCACTTATCTGCCACATAGAAGTATCCACATAATTACTAATATGCAACTGAATATCTGAAAATATGTTTACTAAATCGGTATTTAAGTAAAGTAATCAAAGAAAATCAAGTCTCAGAGGACATTAAACAATATTATTCACGTTACAACAAAGTAGTTAGGATGGCAAAGAAGGGTTCTAACAGTAACATGGTGAAGAACTCAATAAATAAGTTGAAAACCATATGGAACATCATTAAGAATGAGACTACAGGACAAAAAAGTAAAGCTGAAGGGTTTAGTATAAATGTAAATGGCGAGTTAGTATCTAATCCTGAAATTATTGCTCAAGAATTTAACCAATATTTCTCTTCTGTTGCCAATACTATTAGGAGGAAAGCCAATATAGAAAGTAACCCATCGATACTTAATTTACACAATATAATTTGTGAGTGTCTATATTTTTTACCAACAAATGAAAATGAGCATCTTGCAGTAATAAAAAATATGAAACCCAAAAGGTCTTTCGGTTTGGACGAGTTCTCGAATATATTTCTCAAAAAATGCTCTATTTATCTGGTAAAACTGTTATGCTACATAATAAACTTGTCTCTTAAAGAAGGTTATTTCCCTCAGAGTTTAAAGACTTCTAAAATTAAGCCTTTGTTTAAAAAGGGTTCCAAAGTGGAGCTGGAAAACTACCGGCCTATATCTATCCTATCTGTGTTTTCTAAGATAATTGAAAAGGTGGTGTGTAACAGGGTATTATCGTTTCTTAATAAACATAATATTATATCTAAAGATCAGTATGGGTTTCAACAAAAGAAATCAACAAATTTAGCTTTGCAGAACTTAATTGAAGAAGTGCATAAAAATCTAAATTGTGGAATTCAATGTTTGGGATTATTTCTAAATCAATCTAAGGCTTTTGACCTAGTTGATCATGATATACTTTTACATAAGTTTTATAATTATGGCATAAGAGGAATTCCCTTCAACTGTTTCGAATCATATTGGAAGACATTTTACCAAACGTTTGCAAAAGGGTACAGCGTTTCATATAAATTACAGTGTTTATGCTCTAAGAGCTGCCATTTAATTACCATCCCCGTGTAAAAACGAGATAGATTAACATGGACTCAAGACGGCATGGCGATGATTACTGAATCGTGAACGAATCGTATGTATCGATTCAATTTGCATGAACGAAACGTGTGAATGAGTTATTTACTGAAAATGAATCGTTCGACCCAACTCTTAGCAAAACGATTATTGTCCACAATTATTTATTGCATTGAGATTTCTCCCCATCAAACTTTACGTCTGGATTAACCTCACATAGTAGGTCGATCCGACTACAAAAATTTCCAAACATATGTTTCACTTGTGTCTTCAACTACGTCATAACTAATATATATTTCCTCCTTTAGAGGCTTTAGTATTCCCCATATCATTACTTTTACGTGAAAATGAACAAAACTGAGAAATAATAATGCCTAAACGTAGTCATTTTCTCTGCATCTCCAATAAATAAAGTGGGACAATGAAACTCTGTACGCTTTTTTTTGTACTTTTTCACCGTTTTTTATTATTATACAACCAGACAGGAAAAATATACGGGTGCTACCATCTGCTGCTGAACACCTTGAAATAGTTCAAATTTATTTCTGTAGATGGCAGAGTTCCAAGTGAAACAATATCTTGGTTTGCGAGTTTTTATGGCCGACTTTTTCAAGAACCTGTAATGATGCTGTAATTTAACCGCAAGAATGAATCTGTGGATAAATAACTTTTGATAATATTTGATACACTAAAGTAAATATCTTAATATATGTATAAAGAGATAAAAAATACTAAGATTATAATTCAGAGAACAGATATTTTATTGAGAAGATTACTTTTCTCGATGTTGGCAGACTTATAACGGTTTCTTCTTCTTCTTCTTCTTCTTCTTCTTCTTCTTCTTCTTTCTCTAACATCTGTGTCTTTTTGAGAGTTTAAATTGACAGCCTGAGATTGCGCAATCTTATTTCATTCCAAATGTAAAAAGCTTCTACATTATGTGCAAATTATGGAGCTATTATATATTTAAATAACTATGGAACCAAAAAATGGAGCTACAAAGTTTTCAAATGTAGCCAACCATAAAAAACCAAATAGATGCTTCAGAAGAAAAGGCATGTGTGTAAAAATGGGGTAATTTTGCCGTTTAAGGGTCAGTTGGCCGCGCAATGGTATAACCTTTACTTTTTTTACTAATATGATGTGTTCCATTCACATGACTTTCTCTACATCTTTGCGTCAAATTATTCTTAAAAACGCTTATTCTTATACTTACTTAATGCTAATCAAGATAAAAATAGCAGAAATAGTCTTATTACTTAGTTCCTTGTAAGTGGAAGCGAAATAAGGGAGTAGCATAGATTAAAGTGATAGTCAAACGCTGGTTGCTATGTGACTGAAGTTCCTTTGTTTGTATGAACAGGAGTTAACAAATACCTGTATGAGAAAAGTATAAGATTATCTAAGCTGAAACCAAAAACAAGGAACATCTAAACAACGATCAATTCCACAAAACATGTATATAATATATATATCGTGTGTTTAAACGTGGTCTATATTTTTGGTGTAGTGAGTTTTTGTCCATCTCTTACGGTATAGCAGTTATGCAAAATTCCATAAAATTCATCAAAAATAATGCAGTCTTCAGACGCTATTCCCAGAAAATTCAAGATATACATTTTATTTGGCATGTAGATATCTTAAATATAAGAGATTTGAATCAAATTCGTTTGAGCCATTTATGAGAAAATCAAAATTTCGAAAAAGGTTTCGTGTAAAGGATAGTTGGGGGTGTGGGGGGAAAATCTTAGTGTCGCATCCTTAGCAGATACCAAACCTAAATACCAAGTTTGGTATTCACGGACTTTTCGTTTCTGAGCTATGCTTTCCACACACACGCACACACACGAACATTTTTTCAAAAAATCCTTTTTTTGGGTTCAGGGGGACCCAAAACATGTATTTTCGGTGAGATCACTGCATCGAATGCCTTTGTTGCAATACAATACCTTCCCTATACATTATGTACATAGTACGTGTAGAGAAAGTAAAAATAATAAATTAATTTACACTTAACGCAAATTAATGTAATACAGAGAATGCTGGTTTCGTTCCCATACTTAAGTGAAAGCAGTGGAAGTTACTAAAAGCAAATTACACTAAAATCGGTTAATTATACATACACTAACCTAGAGCTAACCGAGCTTTGATGGAAAGAGTGAAAGTTACTAAAATCAAATTACACTAAAATCGGTTTATTTATACATACACTAGCCTAGAGCTAAACGAGAGCATACGGGCGAGGCGAGCATACTTTTTATTTTCTCTACATGTACTGTGTACATAGTGTATATTGTAATGCACCCAAAAATTCATTACCGAGATCTCAACGAAAATACACGTTTTGAGACCCCCCGAATGCAAAAAATATCTTTTTAAAACATTTCCATGAGTGTATGTATATGTGTGTATCTATGGACAGAATAGCTCAAAAACGAAAAGACCGTTAAAAACCTAACTTGGTATTTAGGTTTGGGATCTTCCAAGGATGCGACACGAAGATTTTCAAGAAAATCTCCTAACACCCAACTACCCTTTACATGGAACTTTTTTCGACAGTTCTGATTTGCTCAAGAATGGCTACACGATTTTGGTTAAAATATTATATATTAAAGATATTTACACGACAAACAAAATGTATATCTTGAATTTTCTCGGAATAGCCTCTGAAGACTACTTTATTGTGGATGAATTTTGCATAATAACTAAACCGTAAGAGATGGACATAAACTTATCACACAAAGAATGCAGAGCACGTTAAAACGCAGAATTTATATTATATGCATTTTTTTCGTGGAGTTGATCGCTTTTGAGATATTCCTTGTTTTTGGTTTCTGCTTTAAAAAACTTATAGTTTTCTCACACAATAATCTGTCAACTCCTGTCCATACAAACAAAGGAACTTCAGTCACATAGCAACCAGCTTTTGACTATCACTTTAACATATGGTACTCCCTTATTTCGCTTCTACTTACAAGGAAGCAAGTAATAAGACACCGTTTCCTCCATTAGCATGAAGTAAATAGAAGAATAAGCTTTTTAACAATAATTTGTTGCAGAGATGTAGAGAAAGTCATGAGAATGGAACACCTCAGGTTTTAACTTCTGCGGTTCTCAGCGTCCCATTTTATATGGGTATGAAAGATGCTTAATTTTGCTCAGAGGCCTCTTGATGTTCTTTTACTAAATACACTAGCACTAGATTTTTAATATCGAAAATAATCCAGTGGCCACCGCCGGTTTTGAACCCGCGACTTTGCGAATCAAAGACCAGCATGCTAATTTAATAATACTAATACAAACACGTTTTTTCTATGTTACACAAACACGAAATGCTACACTTCTGAGAAAGGTTGTTTTGTGAACCAAGTATTCGTATTTCCAGAATATTAAAATGTATGGTTCCAAACATTGCTTGAACAGAATCTGGCAAAGATATTCCGTATTAGTATTATATCAATCCTAACTTTTGATGATGTACTACACTATACCTCCAAACATTTTGTATTTAAGTGTATTTGAAGAAGCAATTATGAATGAAAGCGCATAACACACGAAATGTGAACGAACCCTCTAATTCGCTCGACTTAACCTTAGATTCGAGTTTATATGTGACTAATTTCAATAAGAGATACGTTATCAATAGTGATGGGAGTGTTCGAATGTAAAATGTCGATGTATTCGATTCTTGGAAGTTCTCGAGATGTTCTCGAATTATGAATGTTGTATTCGAATCCTTCACTCGGATGAGTTCTCGTTTGAATATGTCCTGAAAGCTGTATTCGAATCCTGCTCACGGGTCTCGGATATGTGCAGGTGCACCGAGAATCGAGATCTCATGTCTGATTGGTGCTTTTACTTAAAGGTCATTCTAGCGCTTGGATCGTGTAGGGTAAGAGCGGGGAGAGGGGTGAGCACGCTGATAATCAGCTGGCCAGAATAGAATATGAGAATATGCTATCAAGTAAAGCTACGAACTTCTTATCATCCCAAAGCTAACCAACGATTCCCATACATATACGCGATCATAATATTTTAATTTTATTTCGTGTTATAACGGAATGTGCGATCGGTTAGGGCAACGAATGAACAATATTAGAAATTGGAACTAAACGATTGCATTGTCTTCTCAACCCAGAGATTCTGGGTTTGGTTCCCAGCTGGGGCAGGAAGTTTTCTTGAACCTAACAGAGTCGGAAGTATGCATGTGTGAGTGAATGTGTGTGCATTTTTATAGTATTTTAAAACTGAAAAAAAAAATAAATAAATAAAATAAAAGTGTTCCATTCTCATGACTTTCTCTAGTTGTTCCATACACAAAACTTTCTTTCAAAAGATTATTCATCTTTTACATTATGGTAATCGAGAAAAACATTAGCAGAAATGGTCCTATTACTCGCTTCCTTGTAAGAAGAAGGGAAATGAGGGAATACGCTAGGCTAAAGTAATAATAAAAAAAAATAATTAATAGCTGGTCGTTATGTGAACGAATGACGCGGTTCGCTTTGGATGGTCCAGTTTGAGAAAAGTTAGGTATTTTAAAACTGAAACCAATAACAAGGAATATCTTGAAAATGGTCAACTTATGTTTTTAACCCGATCTACATATTTATAGTAAGTTTGTGTCCATCTCTTACGGTTTAACCGTTGTGCAAAATTCTGCAAAACTCATGCAGAATAAAGAGCTCTTCAGAGGCTAATCCCAAAAATTCAAAATATACATTTTATCTGTCATGTAAATATCTTTAATACACGATATTTTAATCAAAATCGTTGGAGCCATTTTTGAGAAAATCATTATTTTCGAAAAATGTTTCATGTAAAGGATAGCTGCGGTTGGGGGATTTTCTTGAAAATGTTTCGTGTCGCATCCTTGGAAGATACTAAACTTAAATACCGAGTTTGGTGTTTTACGGTCTTTTCGTTTTTGAGCTATGCTGTCCCCCCCCCCCCACACAGAAACGCGCCCGTGGGCCTTTTTCTAAAAATGATACTTTTCGACTCAGGGGACAGCAAAGCATATATTTCCGGTGAAATCTCGATATCGAATTTTTGAGTGGAATACAATACCTTCGCTAGCTACTATGTACATTGTTATGTACATACGGCTAGAGAAAGTAAAAATGCTTTTTGGACTCAGGGGACCTCAAAACGCATATTTCCGGTGAAATCTTGGTATCGAATTTTTGGGTGGAATACAACACTTTCACTATACACTATGTATGTACATAGCACGTGTAGAGAAAGTAAAAACAATTAGAAAGCCTACACTCCAGCGAGAAAGACACCAGCGGTTGTTTTTACCAGTCAAGGCCCTGATGTAACCATACAAATTACAGGGGACTATAAAAACCAAACAAAAGAGCACAAATTCTGATGTGTTCCTCTCACATGACTTTCTCTACCTGCAAACAAACTATTCTTACAAAACATTACTCTTTAATTACTTCGTGCTAATCCGGATAAATTTTAGCAGATATGTCTTGTTACGTATTTCCTTGTAGGTAAAAGGGAAATATACTAGGCTAAAGCCATAGTCAAATATTTTAAAAGCTATCGCTATGCGATTGACTTTGAAATTAATATCTTGGAAATCGTTAACTGTACAAAAATTAAAAATAAATAAATAAATAAATACATTGTATTCAATTTAATGGAAGAAACTGTTATGAATGAAAGTGCATAACGTTTAAGCCACGATAATCTTGAATAGAAACTTCAACATTTTGAGAATAATATGTCATATTTTTGTCCATCATTTAAATTACATGCCTTGTTCGAGATCAACCATGGCGAGAACTACGAGCATCACTCGAGTAGGGATAGTGTAGGATCCGTGAACTTGCTAATGAATACAAGCTGATTTCGATTAGCGCAGTATTCGAGAACTGAGAACGTCTCTCGAGTGACGATAACGTAGCATCCGAGAACTTGCTTATGAAGAGGCTGATTTCGAAACCATTCTGAATACAGTATTCGAGACCTTGTTCTCGGATGAAGGTTTCGATTTTCTAGAGTATTCGAATGCAGAGGATTCGATTCTTGAAAACATTCCACTCTGCCCCAACACAGTTTTTGCTAGATGTTGCCATACTTACCAAGTTCCGGCTTGTAAGCTATAAACGGCTATGATTCCATCATTTAGGATTCAATCTCGCGGCATTGATTCTTTTAACCGGATTCGTTCCCTTGCGAAGAAAATAGTGCTACTGCTACTGCTACTGCTTTCTAATGGCGTTTATTCAATTAACTGGATTACCAACCTCAGCATTTTCCCCCATGTTTTCTACTTTTTGTTTTCTAGGGGTTTTGAAGCCAATGCAGCATCCAGCCTCAGGATCTTAGTCACATCGATTCAGCCTCCTTGGCACCTCACCGTCAGTCTGCAACATTACTTAATTTGTGGTGTGCGGAAGGATATCAGTGGGGCAATAGGAAATAAGGAATAGTTGTACTCCGTTTGAATACACCGTTCTTAGTCTATCTGTTCTTGCTGTCAGGTCAACATGTGTATGCTTCTCACAAACCAGCATCTTTAGTAATGTCATTGGTGTCGTTTAGAGTCAAGTTTAGCAAGCAGCAGGCTTAAGAGGATTAATTTATCTTTGAGTTGTAGATTTGCCATATTGTACTCATCCACTATTTTGTTATCCTTTTCTGCATTTGTATATACTACAAGTTTGTCTGTCTTCTGTGTATTTTTGTTCAAATGTAGCTATTTTATCTATGTTTCACATGGTGATAGAAATATAATTTAGTTTGGCTTTCTGGTAAATAAAAACTGGCTACTTCTATATTGATATATAGTCCTCTATTCTGTTGGAAAACATCTATACACGTTTTTTTGCTTTTGTTGAGAAAGTTGGTTCTGTTTTTAGAGAAGGTATACATCAAAAGTTTATCATGTTTCCTGTGTATGAAGGTGGTTTAATAATTTTTTTTTTTTTTTTTTTTGTTTCTTTTGACTTTAATAGTTTTATTTTTGTGTGTATTTTTTAGTTGTTTCCATGTAATTTAAGGGTCAACATCATTTTGCTCATATTGTAACTCAGACTGTGTAGGATGCTGTTTACAAGATTCTCCCTAAAGATGGGGTTCATATGCCTCAACAACCAGCCACACAAATACTATAAAATGCAATCATTTCAACTAAAAGTCCCACCAGCTCACAATTTTAAATAATCTGCAACTCAGATTGGTCAATTTTCTTTCAGCTAAGAAATACAAGAAGTACCAGAAGATCATTAAACTAGTACTTATTAATGGATTTAAATCACAAGTGATGGACAGGAAGATAAGCAGATTCAGAAGAAACAAAGAAATCAACAATCCCTAAAACTATGGGAAAAAAATGGCATGTTATTTATGGACGCTCTTTAACTGCTTTGGTTCTCAGCGTCCCATTCTATATTGGGCGTGAAAGACTGCTTAATTTTGCTCAGAGGCCTCTCTTATCAGGCTTGAGGTTCTTTTACGTGCCGTAAATCTACGACACGGGACCCACGGCTTTACTTCCCTTCCGAAGGAAGCCATGTAAAATTATGGAAGACAGGAAGAAAATTAAAAAAATATCACATTGCTCTCCTTACTGACAAAAGAATTTCTCAAAACACAAAGTAATTCTGGTCCCCCAAAATAAATGCAGCTTGAAAGAAATCTGTTGAGAGCACATCCCAAAGATGAGCTACCAAAACTTCCAAACCTGGGATTTACAGGATAAACACCAAGGAATGCAATAAGCTATTCATAAGGAAAACCAAGCGCAACATAAACTTCTGCACTGAAGGATATTTCCGGAACAGAAAATGCAGCATTTGCAGCACACTTTTGGAAAACCAGCCAAGAATTAGGCCTAAAGACCAAATTAAAAGATCTTCATCCACAAATAATACAGAATTATGACATTTTAAATCCTGCCCGCAAGCACCTATAGCAAATTCATCCCACCATCTACTACTGACCATAATGAAGATGACAGCAGCACCACCAGTCAATCTACAGCTGATGATGGAAGCTAAAGCTCCTGAAACTTGTCCTGTATAATAACAGAGTAAGTGAAGCAAATGTGGCTCTAATTCAACCTTCCCAGCTTAGCTGTTATTAAATTTCTACCTAAATTAATAATATGAAATACATTATTCATAATTTTAATTTGCAAAAGCAAAATACTCTAGAATTGGAAAACTGCTCACAGATATAAAAGAAATATTCTTGATTGTTTTAGTTTGAAGTGGACTAATTTCCAGATTTATATATTTTACTTTCTCTACATGTACATAGTGTATAGAGAACGTATTGTATTGCACCAAAAAATTCAATACCAAGATTTCACCAGAAATACATGTTTTGTGACACCTGAATAAAAAAAATCATTTTTACTTTCTCTACACATACTACATACATAGTGTATAGAGAAAGTATTGCATTCCACCCCAAAATTTGATACCGAGATTTCACCGCAAATAGACGTTTTAGAGTCCCCTGTATCCAAAAAAATAACTGTGTCTGTGAACATGATAACACAAAAACGAAAAGTCAGTAAAATACCAATTTTGGCATGTAAGTTAAGTATCTTCAAGGATAACAATAAATATTTTTAAGAAAATCCTCCACCCCAAGTTACCTTTTCAGATGGAAAAATTTTCGAAAATTTTGATTTTCTCAAAAATGGCTCTAATGATTTTGATTAAAATAAATGTATATTAAATGTAAACGTATATTAAAGATATTTACACAAAAAATAAAATGTAAATTTTGAATTTTGTGAGAATAGCCTCTGAATACCTCTTTATTGTGGGTGAATAGATAGACAAAAACTTATTACACAAAGTATGTAGATCTCATTTAAAAACACAATTTATGTCATATACATTTTTTTTTCATGCAGTTGACCATTATTGAGCTATTCCTTATTATTTGTTTTAGTTTTAAAATACAGAAAAAATAAACTTTTTAACAATAATTTGTTACAGAGATGTAGCAAAAGTCATGTGAATGGAACACATCAGATTTTTAGAAAACTGTGTGTGTGCATGCGTGCATGTGTGTGTGTGTGTGTGTGTGTGTGCGCGCGTGTGGATAGCAAGGGACAAGACTGTTAAATACCAAACTTGGTATTTAAGTTTAGTATCTCCCAAGAATGCAACACTAAGATTTTCAAGCAAATCCCCCCACCACAAATTACCCTTTACATGGAAAAATCTTTGAAAATTTTTATTTTCTCAAAAATAACAACAATTTTTATTAAAATACTGTATATTAAAGAAACTTACATCCCAAATGAAATGTATTTCTAGGAATAGCTTCTGAAGACCTCTTCACTCTGGTTGAATTTTGCGGAACTACTAAACTGTAAGAGATAAACAAAAACTTACTGCACAAAAAAGTAGATCTTGTCAAAACATACAATTTATGTCCTTTATATTTTTGTTGTACAGGTAACCAACCGTTTCCGAGATATTGCTTGTTAATGGTTTCAATTGTAAAGTACTTATACTTTACTCGGACTTATACTTTGTTCTACTCCTGGCAAAGCAAATAAGGTATTACAATGACAATTGCATAACAACAGCTTTTAAAACATTTGACTATCACTTTAGCCAGGTGTATTCCCTTAGTTCTGTTCTACTAATAAGGAACTAAGTAATAAGAACACTCTACGAATGTTTATCTTGATTAGCATTACGTAGAAAGGAGAATTTTTTTTTTTTGTTAGAAGATTGTTTCAAAACAGCTGGAGAAAGTCGTGTGAGTGTAACACAGATTTTTTATTTACCTTTTGGAAATTTTGTACAATTTCATGGCTTCATTACATACATACTAAATTAGAATAAAATATAGGCAAAGGTAACATTATCATATATGTATACACTATTATTTGCAAACTCTGACTGAAGTATTTATTGAACTCCTGTGAAGTATAAAATCACAGATCAATTAAAAAACTCTTCACCTACTTTCTAAATCTAAATGAGAGTTTTGTCAGTTATTGCATCAGTAATTGAAGGGTGCAGGGAAAAAAAAAGATAAGCAGGATTCAAATAAAGGTTGGGGGGGGGGGATTGTTACAGAAGAATTACTGCCCTTTCAGGGAAATATTTTTACTTTCTCTACTTGGTATATAGGTACAGAAGGTATTGATTCCACCATAAAAATTTGATACCAAGATTTCACTGGAAATACATGTTTTAGGGTCCCCTGTGTCCCAAAAAATCTTATGTGACTTTCTCTGCATTACATTAACAAATTATTCTTTAAAATCATATTCTTCTACCTGCTTTATATAATCGAGATAAACATTAGCAGAAATTTTCTTAATTACTTGCTTCCTTGTAAGTAGAAGCAAAATAAGGGAATATACTACACTAAAGCGAATGTCAAATCTTTTAAAAGCTGCTTGCCATGTGGTTGAAATCTGTTTCTATGCAGGGCCAGCCAGGAGTTTACAATTTTCCATGTGAGAAAAGTAAGTATTTTAAATCTGAAACATAAACAGAAATCTCTCAAAAGCGATCAACTCCACGAAAAAAATGTATATGACATGAATTGTGTGTTTTATCATGGGCAACATTTTTTGTGTGGTAAGTTTTTGTCTATATCTTATGGTTTACCAGTTATTCAAAATTCAATAAAAATTATCCAGAATAAAGAGGTCTTTAGAGGCTATTCCCAGAAAATTCAACATTTACATTTTATTTGGCATGTAAATATCTTAAATATAAGACATTTTAATCAAAATAGTTAGTCATTTTTGAGAAAATCAAAATTTTCAAAAAATGTTCCATGTAAAGGGTAGTTTGGGGTAGGCAGATATTCTTGAAAAATTTTGAGTCTCTTCCTTGGAAGATACCAAACTTAAATACCAAGTTTGGTATTTAATGGTCTTTTCATTTTTTGAGCTATATTGTCCTTAGGCACACACATAATGTACCTTTTTCCAAAAATGCTTTTTATGGATTCAGGGGGGCCCAAAACATATATTTCCATGAAATCTCAGTATCAAATTTTTGGGTGTAATACAGTACCTTCTAAAACACTATGTATGTAGTACCTGTAGAGAAAGTAAAAACCATTTTCGTTTGTGTATGTGCACACATAATGCATTGTTCACATATAAGACAATGTTTGCCAATGTTTATCTTGATTAGCATGATGTAGATAAAAGAATAATCTTTTGTAAGCATAGTTTGCAGAAGAGGTAGAAAAAGTCATGTGAATGGAACACAAGATTTTTTATTACTTTCTGTACATGGACTATGTACATAGTGCATAAAGCAGGTGTTGAATTGCACCCAAAAATTTGATACCGGGATTTCACCAGAAATACATGTTTTGGATCCCCCTGAATCCAAAAAAAAACATTTTTAGAAAAAGGTTCATGTGTGTGTATCCCCCATAGCATAGCTCAAAAATGAAAAGATCATTATTTAAGTTTGGTGTCTGCCAAGGATGCAACAAAGATTTTCAAGATACCCCAATTACCCTTTACATGGAACATTTTTCAAAAATTTTTATTTTTTCAAAAATGGCTGTAATGATTTTGATTAAAATTTCTTCTGTTTAAGTATTTTTATGACAAACAAAATGTGTATCTTGAATTTCCTGGGAATATCCTCTGAAGACCTATTCATTCTGAATGACTTTTATGTAACAGGCAAACCTTAAAATATAGGTATATACAAAAACTTATTACACAAAAAATGTAGATCTAATTAAAACACACATTTTTTTTTTCTTTCTTTTTTTTAAAGCTGGATTTTGGTTTCAATTTTAAGCCACTTAAACTTTTCTCAAATGGGATGATTTGTTTCTTCTTGTTTCTTGTTTGTTTACTCCTGGCAAAAAAAGAGATAGGAATTGTAATTGTTTCACATAGTGACCATCCTTTAAAGGGCAAGACTATTGCTTTAGCCGGTGCATTTTCTTATGACCCTTCTACTTACAAGGAGCTAGTAATAAGACTAATTGTACCTAGGTTTATCTTGATTAGCATAATGTAGATAACAGATTAATGCTTTGAATAAAAGCTTTGCTTACTGAACAGCTAGAGGACATTATGAGAATGGAACACATTAGATTTTCTCCCTTCTACTTGAAAGGAACCAAGTAATAAGGACAATTTCTGCTAATGTTTATCTTGATTATCATGAAGTAGATAGAAGGATAAGCTTTTTAACACTAATTTGTTTCATAGATGTAGAGAAAGCCATGTGAATGAAATACGTCTGATTTTTTACTTAAATAACCATGCAAGCTAGATGTTGATGCATTACATAAATATCACTTATCATGTATAATAATTAGTATAAATTTCAATAAGATACCTTACATACTAATAATTTTTCCAAATTCCACACATGCATCACTTCAATTCAAAGGAAGGATTTAAATATAAATGTAAATGTGTGAAGTGGTGAGTAATTGTTATGTTTAAAATATTTTACTGCAGTTGTTTTTAAATATCTGTAAAATTATGAGTATAATCAAGGGTAAATTTTAAAGTAAAATGAATTATAAGGTTTGGGATACGCACCATGGTTCAAAAAATCTAATGAGTTTCATTTACATGGCTTTCTCTATCTGTTCCACAAACAAACTTCTTACAAAAGATTCTTCTTCTTTCTTCTCCATCCTAATTGAGATAAACTTTAGCAGAATGGCCTTATTACTTATGATAGAAAGGAAATAAGGGAATACATTATGCTAAAGTGATAGATAAATGTTTTAAAAGCTGTCCCTATGTGATTGTCAGTGAAATTCACTTCTTTCAATAGCCAAGAGTAAAAGAAAAGAAACATGGACAATTTCATGTTTGAGAAAAGTATAAATATTTTAAAACTAATACCAATAACAAGGAATATCTTGGAAATGGTTAGCTCTACAACAAAAAGGTAAAGGACATAAATTGTGTTTTTTTACAAGATCTACACTTTTTTGTTTAGTGTTTGGTTTACCAGTTATGCTAAAGTCATTCAGAATGAAAAGGACTTCAGAGGCTATTCCCAGGTAATTCAAGATGTACATTGTCATGTAAATATCTTTAACATACAGAATTTTATGCTAAAAATGTTCGAAAGTTTTTCCATGGGTAGTTTAGGGTGGGGGGGGGGGGGTTCTTGAAAATCTTAATGTCACTTCCTTTGAAGATACAAAACTTAAATACCAACAATATAATGAAAGGGTGTTTGGGAACAATGATACATATGAATAGAATATTTATGAGTTGGATTTGTAACACTCAGGTATCACATATAGTTTTGCCAGACTGGTTTCGAAGCCATGTGGGCTTCATTGTCGATGGTTTCCAATTGAATTTCTACAGGATGTTCTATGTTAAGGTGTGATAATGGTCTCTAGTGGTTGAATTACGAACCTCCACAAAATATATATATTTTTTTTTTTTTTTTTTTTTTTTTTTTTTTTTTTTTTTTTTTTTTTTTTTTTTGGCAGCAATTCAAAGTTGAATATTGGCATTGACTTTTAACAATGTGGATTTTCTCCCAGACGTCAAGCTCTATCGTGTATCTGGCAGGTTTTATAAGGTGTATGTTAGGTTCTATTTCATGGTTAGTAGACCAAAAGTGGTGTGCAACGGCTGATCTGTCAGTTTGTTTGTATTTTACTGCTCTCAAGTGTTCTTTAAGTCTTGGTTCAAGGTGTCTTTTTGTTTTACCAATGTCAAATTTGTTGCAATCTGCACAGTTTGTTCTGTAGATTCCTGATTTTTTGTGATTTGGGTTTTGGTCTTTTAAGTTGCTGCAGTTCAGTTGGAAACCATCAACAATGAAGCCCACATGACTTCGAAACCGGTCTGGCTAAACTATACGTAAGTGATACTTAAGTGTTACAAAGTTAACTCAGAAATATTCTTAAATGTCAAGTTTGATATTTAGCAGACTTTTCGTTTTTGAGTTATGCTGTCCAGACACACACACATGCACGCATGCACGCTCACACTCTCGCTCACACTCTTGCTCTCTCACTCACATGCACACGCACACATGCACGCACTCTCGCTCACATGCACACACACACACACCTTTTTCTAAAAATCTGATGTGTGCCATCACATGACTTTCTATACCTCTCTGTGACAAATTATTGTTAAAAGCCTTACTCTTCTATCTACTTCATGCTAACCAAGATAAACATCAGCAGAAATTGTCTTAATTACTTGCTTGCTTGTAATTAGGAGGGAAATAAGGGGATACAATGAGCCAAAGTAATAGTCAAATCTTTTAAAAGCAGTTGCTATGTAACTGAAATTGGTTTCTTTGTTTAGCCAAGAGCTCCCATATGAGAACAGTTTAAGTACTTTAAAACTGAAACCAATAACAAGGTGCATCTTGAAACTCCACGAAAAAACTGTAAATGACCTAAATTGTGTGTTTTAACGAGATATACATTATTTGTGTAGTAAGTTTTTGTCAATTTCTTACGGTTTACCAGTTATACAAAAATCTTCCACCATGAAGAGGTCTTCAGGAGCTATTCCCAGAAAATTCAAGATATACTTTTTTTTTTGTCATGTAAATATCTTTAATATACAGTATTTTAGTCAAAATCATCAGAGTGAGTTTTAAGAAAATCTAAATTTTCAAAATGTTTTCCATGTAAATGTTGGTTAGAGGTGGGGAAATTTTCTTGAAATCATCCAGTTGCATCCTTGGAAGATGCTGAACTTAAATGCAAAGTTTGGTATTTAACATAGTTTTTGTTTTTGAGTCATGCAGCCCATAGACACACACACACTCAAGATATTTTTCTAAAAATGTTTTTTTTTTATTCAGGGGATCTCAAAACTTGTATTTTCAGTGAAATCTTGATATCAATTTTTTGATGCAATACAATACTTTTCTATGCACTATATGCATAGAACGTGTAGAGAAAGTAAAAATGCTGTTTTTTAGATTCCAGGGAAATCTTGGTATGAAATTTATGAGTGGAATACAATATCTTCTCTACCCACTATGTACAATCACGATAACTCTGTAGCGTGGTGCTTGCAATGTTTGCCTTGTATTCAAGAGGCCCTGAGTTTGAATCTTGGTTAGGGTAATTGTCTAGATAATTCTTTTTCTGGGGTTTTCCCTTTTCCTGAGAAGACAAATGTTGGGCAACTCTAAGGTCTATGCTCATTTCACACAATTCATTCATCTATTCATCTCATATGACTTACCAGGTTAAACAGCATTACAACACGTAAAATCTAATGTGTTCCATTCACATGACTTTCTGTAAAACTATTGTTACAAAAGATTATTCCTTTATTTGCATACAGCATGGTAATCATTATAAACATTAATTGGTTGCATTAGTTCCTTCTAACAAGGGACACCTTTCACCTCGAACTCACCTAATCATGTAAAAACATGCTTATAATATAGCTTTTCTTGTTTTATACCTCTAAATGATAGTACTTTCTATTGAATATATTAAATTGAATGCTATTTTAGGTACTACTTTAAGGTTTTAAATTTTATTGTTTCTATTATAAGTTTCTATTGCTTAAAATATATTAAACAAAAAAACAGTTTATTTTCATTGTATTTTTCAGGTACAACAAAAGTGTGAGTCAATAATAAGTGAGCTAAAAATAGAGCTACAGGAAATAAAAATGGAGGTAAATATTCTAAAAACTCCCTAATGTGTGCCACAGCAATAACCCAAAAAAATGAAAACAGAATATTGCTATTGCTATTTTTGTCGGTTAATTTAAACTTAAATTTGTGAGTTAAGATGTAGACACTTATTGCTTCAGTTATTGTTTGTTTTTAAACAGGACATGTTTCAAAAGCTATTGCTTTTATCTTCAGCTGTAGTTTTTCAACTAGTGTGAATGCCATTGTCTTCTCCATATCTATGGTATAATGTAACAACTTGTTGAATATGTCTGGTGGCAATATTTCAAAATTCATGACCCAGTGCAAGTTCTTTTTGAACAGAGAAGTCAGCAGTTGCAGCACATTTTTGGAGTTCCAACCACAAAATAAACAAACACACAGAGTCAATAATCCATGTGAACCATCCTACAGATCTATATGTTTGGGAAAAGATATTTATCAAAAGGAACTTACACCGGGTCATGAATTTTGAAATACTGCCACCAGACGTATACAACAAGTACATTACGCCATCTATAAGCCGTAGATATGGAGAAGACAACACCATCCATGCCAGTCAAAATACTACAGCTAAGATAAAAGCAATGGCTTTTGAAACATGTCCTGTTTAAAAAAAATCTGATGTGTTCCATTCAAGTGACTTTCTCTACATTTCTGTAACAAACTATTATCAGTAAGCTTATTCTTCTATTTTATGCTAATCGAGATAAACACTAGCAGAAACTGTCTTAATGCTTAGTTCCTTGTAAGTAGGAGGGAAATAAGGGAATACACTGCACTAAACTGACTGTCACATGTTTTAAAATGTGGTAGTATAAGAGATTTTAATCAAAATTTTTAGAGCCATTTTTGAGAAAATCAAAATTTTCAAAATTTTTTCCATGTACAGGGTAGTTAGGGGTGGGAGTATTTTCTTCAAAATCTTCAGGTCGTATCCTTGGGAGATACTGAACTTAAATATCAAGTTTGGTATTTAACAGACTTTTTGTTTTTGAGCTATGCTGCACACACACATGCACGCATATATCCACAAGCACGCACGCACATGCACACATTTGCGCACAAATACATGCACACACTCACACTCACTTTTTTTATAAAAATGATTTTTTTTGGATTCAGGGGGTCCCAAAACATGTATTTCCAGTGAAATCTTGGTATCAAATTTTTGGTGCAATATAGTACTTTCTCTATACACTATGTACATAATACATGTAAAGAAAGTAAAAGAACATGAGGATAGATCAAATGCTATTTTTGTAATTTGGTGTTGCAGTGTAAGAATCTCCGGGGTCAAGTCAGCAAGATATCACAACGGCGTGATAACCTGCAACACACAATAGAAAAGGTACTGCTGCTTATGTTTAGTATTGTTGTAAAAGCTTTGTACTAACATAACTGACTTTACTGTTTTTTATAATTTCAGGAGAATTGTCGTGTCACAGAATTATGACTTGGCTGCATCAAAGTAAGAGGAGGGCTTTTGTATTGAAAATGCGTGAAAATTCATAACAACTGCTCCTGTTACAATAACATCACCTGTGCTGAAATAAATAGTACATTTATACATATGAGATGCAAATATCTACGTAGTTTATAAATTATTTTCTTTGAGGTGTTATATCATAAGGGAACCCAGAAGTGCCTTTAAGCAATTGTGGTCATAAATATAGTTTATTTTTATTTTTGGTGTAAAAAATGCAACATATTTTAAAGTACATGTTTGCAATGTTTAATTTTCATAGCCCAGATGTAACATAAGCTTGGATGTAATTTTAAACCGTTGCACTGGTTAAATAGCCTACTTCAAGCTTTAAAGCCATTTTTCTCAGGTTCAAATATGTTGTTGTTTTCCCAGGTTCAAAATCTATCCTCTACAAAATTACAGCCAGAATTGAACATTTTTTCCAAAGCACTGAAGAATGTATGTAATAAAATATCTGTTTGGAGTTTTGATATTTATAATAGATTAGTTTTAAAAAATTAATTAGTGTAATTACACACTCTTTTTTTTAAATTTTTTCCACTTTGTGATGTAAAATAATTTTTAAAAAAAAATACTATCCTCTTTAGGAACATTTCAATTTTTTTTACAAAGATTCTAGGAGATGTAATTTTAAGAAGTTGTGCAGTTAGTTCAATATATGTAGAAGAAGATAGATTTTGATTTCGCTAATTAAATTGAATAAATTGATATATCCAGAACGAAAAGACATTGAATGAAACTTGATATAAATACTTTTTTTTTTACCAGTAATATCTGTACAAAAATTAAATCTCCAGCTTTAATACTTAAGAAAATCATCTAATACTTTTGACTTGCAGTTGTTTTGTGTGCAATTAAATGATTTAGTATACACTGAGCTTACATTTGGAAGGAAATTAGTCTTTGTGATATCTTAATTTTTCTTCCATACTAACCATGTACAGCAGGTTGACTCTACACTTTAATAATGTTGTGTCATAGCTGGGAGATGAACCCTGCATCTTTTCACTTTAGCTGTGCTACTCTTATTAAACTTCCCTCATTGGATTAATGCATTCTGATAAATGTCAAGGGCAACCTAAATTGCTTCAAAACGCAGGGTAAGTACAAATAAATGGAACTAGTCTATGTATTTATTATGAAGACACTATTTATCATAGAAAAACTCTCTTAAGTTTACATTACTGCAATCTGCATGCAGTATACATTAATCTGGGGTGCTATTGTGCGAAAAAAAAAAAATTAGTAACCAGCAGAGAAGCTATGTTTTTTGGAGCCAACAATATCAAATTCACTCACAACAGCCTATAGCATTTCTATACATGTTAAATCCATTGTTTGACGAAACTGGTTCTGTTATAAAGAAAAATCTGATGTGTTCCATTCACATTTCTCTAGCTGTTCCAAATATAAACTATTCTTACAAAAGATTATTCTTTTATCTCATCATACCAATTGAGATAAACATAGACAGAAATGGTCTAATTACTTGCTTCATTGTAAGTAGAAGGGAAATAAGGGAGTATATTATGCTAAAGCGAGTCAAATCTTTAAAAGCTGGTCACTATGTGAAACAATTGACCTTCAATTCACTTTGCTTGGTCCCATTTGAGAAAAGTTATAACTCCATGGCATGACAGCTCACGGGTAACCTTGGCCTACTGCCGGGCCACTGCGTCCCCCATCTTGGTCTTGGGGTGCAATATTGGAGGATGAGACGTAGTCAGCACCTCGAGCCCCCCCGGCCGGTTAATGCGGTCCTCATGACCTGGAGCAAGTAGCCCCTCAATTGGTCCCCTAGGGACCTCACAAGGCTGTGCACCTCAGGGCAGGTCTCCCAGCGGGGAAAAAACCCCCACACTAGAGGGTGAGACGTGGTCTCCCAGTGGGAGAAAAATCACCACACTGGTACTGGGGATCAAACCCAGGTCTCCCACTTGATATGCAGCTGCACTACCACACTAAGGAGACGACCTTGAGAAAAGTTAGGTAGTTTAAAACTGAAACTAATAGCAAGTAATATCTAAATAAGGTCAACTCTCCAAGAAAAACATATATTGCATAAATGATGTTTTAACAAATCAACATTTTTGTGTATTAAGTTTTTGTATCTCTTACAGTTTAACTTATGCAAAATTCTGCAACACTCATCCAGAATAAACAGGTCTTCAAGAAGCTGCCCAGAAAATTCAAAATATACATTTTATTTGTGATATCTTAAATATATAGTATTTTAATCAAAATTGTTAGAGCATTTTTGATAACATTTTAAAAAAATTTTCCATGCAAAGGATAGTTTATGGTGGGGGGATTTTTTTGATAAGCTTCATGTCACATTCTTTAAAGATACTAAACATAAATACAACATTTGGTTTTTAATGGTCTTTTTGAGCTATGCTGTCACACACAGACACACACACACACACCCACCCACATGCACCCACCCGTACATGTACATGTAGCTGTATACACACACTCACACACCTGGACCTTTTTCTAAAACTGTTTTTTTTTTAACTCAGGGGAGCACAAGACATATATTTCTGGTGAAATTTTGACATCAAATTTTTGGGTAAAATACAATACCTTCTCAAGTTACTACGTACATTATATGTACATACGTGCTAGAGAAAGTAATAAAAGCACAGAATGGGCAGCTGTGTATATTGACAGAATCAAAGAAGTCTTCAGATATACCCTGCAGAAGAGCACATTTTGCACCAGTCAAAAGCTCCAGTTGTTCCAGAAGACCATATAGAAAGTTCTTCCTATGGCTGTTCATGAAACCATACAGATTGCAGTTGCTTGCCTTGCCAGATTGCAAGCCTTGTAATCAAATCATAAGAATTTTATCACATCACTTCTGTGGAAAATGCAAGCGAACATCATGGAGTAGGAAGATCTTTATGGATGCCTGGATTTCTCTGAAGAGGCTATGTTTCGTTTAAGTGGGACAGAGAATCACCATAATAAGGGGCTCAGAGAACCCTCAAGCCATCATTTAGCAAGACTGGATCTCACAGAAAATCAATGTATTTTATTACAACATAAAAACCAATTACCATTTTACTGTCTCCAGGTAGAGAAGGTACTGCATGCCATCAAAATTTTGATACTGGGATTTTATCTGGAAATACAACTTTTGGGGTCCCATGGATCCAAAAAAAAATTTTTAGAAAAATGTCTGCATGCTTAAACAACATAACTCAAAAATGAAAAGTCACATAACACCAAACCTGATGGTTCAGCATCTTCCAAGGAGACAACACAAAAAATTTTCAAGAAAATCTCCCATCTCAAGTACCCTTTACAAGAAAAAATTTTGATTTTTTCAAAATTTGCTCTACTGATTTTGGTTAAAATAATAAATAGTAAAGATATTTAAATGACAAGTAAAACATATATGATGACTTTTGCATAATTGGTAAATTGTAATAAATAGATGTCACTCTCCGTGGTGTAGTGGTAGTGGGTTCAAACCCAGAAGAGGACAAGGGATTTTTTTTCAGGCGTAAAGATCCATAGCATGGCTTCCTTTGGAAGGAAAGTAGTCGTAGGTCCCGTGCTGTAGATTTATGGCATGTAAAAGAACCTCAAGTCTGATAAAGAGACCTCTGAGCAAAATTAAGTGGTCTTTCACACCCAACATAGAACCACAGCATGTGAAGAGGTCCTTAAATAAAACCCTCTTTCCATTTTGTAAGAAATAGATAAAAACTTATTTGCACAAAAAATGTAGACCTTGCTAAAATACATAATTTATGTCATACACACTTTTTACTTTCTCTAGTATATATATGTACAATGCATATAGTAGGTACCATATTGCATCAAAAAATTTGATACTGAGATTTCACCACAAAATTGTTTTGAGGACCCTGAACCCAAGAAAAAACACATTTTTACAAAAAGTTTCATGTGTTTGTATGTGGACAACATAATTAAAAAAATCTGATGTGTTCCATTCACATGACTTTCTCTACATCTCTGCAACAAACTATTGTTAAACAGCTTATGCTTCTATTTACTTCATGCTAATTGAGAAAAAATTAGTAGAAATAGTCTTATTACTTGCTTCCTTGTGAGTAGAAATGAATTCGGGGAGTTCCTTTGTTTGTATGAACAGGAGTTGACAAATTTCTGTATGAGAAAAGCGTAAGTTTTCAAAGATGAAACGAAAAACAAGGAATATCTCAAAAATGATCATTCCAAGAAAGAAATGTATATAACATAAATTGTGTGTATTAATGTGCTTTACTTTTTTTGTGTGATAAGTTTTTGTCTATCTCTTACGGTTCAGCAGTTATGCAAAATTCATCCAGAATAAAGTAGTCTTCAGAGGCTATTGCCAGGAAATTCAAGATAAACATTTTATTTGTTAGGTAAATATCTTTGATATACAATATTTTAATCAAAATCAATAGAGCCATTTTTGAGAAAATCAAAATTTTTGAAAAAAGTTCCATGTAAAGGGTAGTTGGGGGTGAAGGGATTTTCTTGAAAGTCTTCGCAATTTTGGTATTTAACAGTCTCTTCGTTTTTGAGCTATGCTGTCAACAGACACACACACACACACACACACACAGAGACCTTTTTCCAAAAATGCTTTTTTTGGATTCAGGGGAACCCAAAACATGTATTTATGGTGAAATCTCGGTATCAAATTTTTGGGTGCAATGCAATACCTTCTCTATACACTATGTACATAGTACATGTAGAGAAAGTAATGAATAGTTTGTTAAATACCAAACTTGTTTTTTGGAGTTAACATTTTTAGATATTCCCTTTTATTGTTTTCGTTTTAAAATACCTAAGGTTTTCGTAATCAGAAATTTTTCATTCCTGTTTCTTTTTCTTCTGCTCCTGACCATGCAGAGAGAACCAAATTTTAATTTCCTAGCAATCAGTTTTTAAAATATTTGACTATCACTTTATGTAGTGTATTCCCTTATTTTCTTTCTGTTTATAAAAAACTAAGTAATAAGATGATTTCTGCTAATGTTTATCTTGATTAGCAGCAAGTACATAAAAGAG
This sequence comes from Hymenopus coronatus, assembly GCA_030762935.1. NCBI lineage: Eukaryota > Metazoa > Arthropoda > Insecta > Mantodea > Hymenopodidae > Hymenopus > Hymenopus coronatus. The sequence continues at coordinate 153,161,190 of CM060897.1, read as the reverse complement.
TAAGTTTTTATAAGAATTGTTTGTTACAAAATAGGTAGAGAAAGTCACATGAAAGGAACGCATCAGAGTTTTTCTTGGTAAATTAAATGGTGTTTCATTTATGGATGCTCTTTAAATGTTGTGGTTCTCAGCGTCCCATTCTATACTCGGTATTGAAGACCACTTAATTTTGTTGAGAGGCCTCTCTATCAGGCTTAAGGTTCTTTTAGTGCCATAAATCTATGACTATACTTCCCTTCTGAAGGAAGCCATACTAAAGAGTTTTATGCCCAAAAAATCCATTGTCCTCCGCTGAGTTTTCATTGGTGAAGAGACTGTAAGTGGATTGAGCTATGCTGATATGCTGCAGCAGTACGTAATCACACTTTTACAATCACTTGTCCTAACATCATTCCATTATCAAAATGAAGTAATAGGATCAACATCTATCTCACCACTGGATTCGCCGTGCTGCTGCTAGTGGCCTAAGATTCTGCAGTTGTCCACCTTCATCTTACCCCAACACTGCTACAACTACATATTATTACCAGCAGCAGATCAATAGATGCAAGCATGCTGGACCTGGTATGGCAATAACTTGGACGTATGCATGTGAGATTCAGTTTCCATATTGAATGCTTACAAATGTTTTTTAATATGAGTAAACTTTGAGCTTTTTTTTATCCATTATTGACTCATTGTTTTCCTGTGATAAATATTGTCTTCATGAAAATATTTAAACATTTGTACTTATCCTAAACACACCTTAACCCACAACTACATGCAAGTGGTCTGAGAGATCAGGGAGAATATTTTCACATTAATACAGCATTAGACAATTGCTTCCAAGAAGATATCTTCCCACTACCTCTAGGTGAGCATAATAGTAGTTGCTCGGTGTGGTATACCTGGTATTGCAACAATAGCTTATGACTAACAGTATAGGGTATCACAGACCAGCTGGCATCAGTTTATTTCTAGTTTCACATAGCTGTTCCCATGCACACATGTATGCATTATCAGTAGAGCAGATTTTGTTTTCTTGCTGGGAACCTTATAAGTGTTGTAACCACATTATGGCATATTCTTACGAGGCAGAAGAAGAGAGAATTAGACAGCTAATTGAGGAAGTAATGGTTGAAGGTGGAGCTGATAGTTCTTGAGACAGCTTTCTTTTGCACCTCTGTAAGACAACTTTTGGCAAAGGACATTGTCAAAATCATTGACAAAAAAGTTAATAGTTGAAAGAATTGGAGAGCAATGTTTTATGAAAAGTTCTGAAATAGAATCAACTACAGCTCACGATGATGATGTGTAGACTGCAATAGCAAAGACAGAAGAAACATGTTTCTGAGAATTGCAAGAAATACATTTGCCTTGAACATTCTGTTACTGTACATCAAAATATCCCATTGAATATGCACATTATTTTGATTGCACCTCATTTATATGTATTTTAATTTTGTGCAAATACTTTTGATCAAAATATATATGTTTTTTTAGATAAATATATTACAGTAATTGATAATGATAATACCTCATTACTACGCCTTCCCTCCATGAAATATCTTAACATGTTAACTTCATATACCCAAGGTTGCAGGATCAAACCCAATGGAGGACGATGGATTTTTTTGGGCTTAGCATAGCTTTCTTTGGAAGGGAAGTAAAGTTGTTAGTATTGTGTCATAGATTTACGGCACGTTAAAGAACCTCTGGCCTGATAGGGACCTCTGAGCAAAATTCAGCGGTCTTTCATGCCCAGTATAGAATGGGACGCTGAGAACCACAGCAGTTAAAGAGCGTCCATAAATAAAACTCCATTTCATTTCCATGATATACCACAATAGCCATTTTAAAAGTGATGGAAACTGTAAGGATCTGTGAGACCAGCTCTGTATAAATGTTAAGATACCAGGTATATACACTGCCGGGTTAGGGTTGCTTACAATGCTGTAAGAACCTTCAATCCCAGACATCACAATTTAAGGTTAACTTATATTGTTTCACCCTGGTTAAGGTTGGAAGCCTGCTGTGGTAGCTGAGCATTGAAAGCTGAGGATTTGAAGGTTGACTCCAAAATATAACAATGAATTTTTAAATCTGATTCAATTTGTGTAGTGATATCTGATACAATGCAACTGTGAGCTGTTGGTAGTAGCATATTGTGATGTGTCATCTATTAAGCTAGAACAGGCATCACCAACTGTTTGTCCTTTGATTAAAGCACTGAGAGCAAATTTGCTCAATGCTCCTGCAAATCTCTTATTGTGCACTGTGCAACCAACTGCTCTGAAAGTAAGAATGATAATCCTTCAGTGCTGTGGCAGTATTTAAATAATAATCCACCTTTCATACATTATATACCTATTGTAGGTTCATGATTGGTAGAAAAATTACTGTATTATGTCTCTTGCATTAGTATTTATGCTTTGGATATGAACATATACATATTTTCATAGGTTTAGTGGTAATTGTTACCCCTAACCTAAGTAATTGCAAGAAATAAGGACAATTAGTTGCTTGAAAACTTGCAAATATGCAAAGAAACTTGTGACAGTGATGTGATTAAATGAAAAACAAAAGAATTTGAGTCAGTTTTTGTAACACAAACCAGTTATTTTTATTTACTGGAACAAGTGTTCCAGAAACCGGTCCCAGTAAGTAAAAATAAGTGATGTTTGTGTTACAAAAACTGACTCAAATTATTTTTTTTACAATTAGTTACATTTGATTTTTTACTTTCTTCAAATACTTTCCCATGCTCATACAATTTTGTCTTTGATTTATATTAGTTAAACACATTTCACACTTTTTCTACAAATTTCTGTTTCCATGCATTTGAATAAAATATATTGTGTATGTTCCTTTCACCCACATAGTGAACATTCACCTTGCGAGGGTCTTCTCTCTGCCCTTTTAGCCTCCATACCTGCTCTTAGCCATGCTTTCTTTCCCAGGTGTTTTTCAACATAGCATAAAATACTAATGACCTCTTCTCAGTTACCGTACTAAACAACTTTTATATCTCAATATCTTCAAACCTCCTTCTGACAACCTTCCAGAAACCTGTGTTATTTGTTTTACTTTTTCTCTAAGCATCCCCCAATTTATTATTTTCTAAGCTATTTCTTAATTCATTTATCCAACCCGTGCTTTGTGAACTTGTTCAAATTATTTTCTTCTAAATTCATGGTCCAGATTTCAAGCTCTTATTTATGTATTTAGCCTCTGAAACATATACATGTTATTGGAACGTCAAGTTTAACAAAAAATATATATACATGGATACAATAAATGCAGCCACATTAATATCTTGCAGACCTAGATTTATCATGTCATTTATGCAAAACAAGAGATTTTATACAGCAGAAGTAAAATAGTAAACATAACACATTCGTAATGAACCACTTAACTAAACAATTTCAAAAAATCCACTAACCGATTAAAAACATCATTTTGGCATTGAGTATATTGGAAAATGGAACTCAGCATTTATTTGGATTTTAAATATTCTGTTGCTTTCAGCAACTTATTTGTAGGTACACTGTATTGATTAGGTATACAATATTGATTAAATTCCTCAACTGAGTGTAAAATTGGTTAGAAAGCAAGAATTTATTTAAGTCAGCCTTGAATTTTTAACAGACCTTATATTCCTCAGACTAGATGGTAAATTATTAGTTTTAAGCTATTATATTTAAATGACTTCAAATAGATTAGTTTTACAATTTATTTTATTCTGTGTATTCTTTCCATAATCAGCCCTTTTTTTTTGCTACTCTTTGTATGAAATTTATATTATAGTATTAACATAATGAAACAGCATGCTTCTTACTGGTTAATATCATCGTAATCATATTTAACGAAAAACTTTGACTTCTATAGCAGTGAAAATGAGTAGACAATTTAGTAATTAATTGGTATCGAGCACAATTTGAAAGAAACATTCTTCTCTGTGGTAACTGTCATATTGGCTTGCATGGGTTGCATAATGATGTTGCAAATTGGATTTCCTGGGTGCAGAATTGTGTTGCAAACATTTATTCCACCACTTTCTATAAATAAACATTCCTCTTAGGCAGGCATAAATGTAGGAGTCAATGGCTTGTATTCCCAACATAAACTGACACAGTGTACAAGGAAGAGAGACAAACCCTGTTGTTATGTATTTACCCTCTGCATGCATGGAGCAAGGCTATTTTCTGTGGCACAAAATCAAGCGAGTTGTGAGAATGTTAAATAGTTACTTAACAATGAAGTAATGCAAATATTTGTATAATAATACTTTATTTGGCATACATACTTAATCTTTATACATCTCTACAATATATGTAGTTTATAAATTCCTCTCACTAATTAAACCTTATCTATTTGCCTTGTCCATTTCATCTGAACTTTCCAAAAGAATTCTGCTAAATCTCTTAGCTCACCTTGGTCCTTGAAGATCATCTTTATGCATACTAGCCACTCTAGCTAACCACTTCTGTGACTCGCCTATGGTGTCACAAGTAGTAAAATCAGGCATTAAACATTACAAAAAATAAAATAACCACTTCTGTTTAACCAACTTCAGTCTCCATTCATTTGTGCTTTTACATTTAAACATTATGTGCAGTTGATCTTCCTCCTCCCATCAAATTGGATATAATCCCTGCCTCACTCCTCTCAGACCTTTCAGAATATTATTATAATAATAAATAATTTGTGACAGAACTTCACTTATCTTTGTAATTAAGTTGAAATCAGAAAAACATGTTTCACGTTCCAATTTGATAAATTCATGATGTGAAGTTCTCTTACAAATTATTTATTTAAGTCTTAATGTTAAATGGTTACTTTAGGATAGCAAACTCCAAACCACTTGACATGGAACCCACAAATTGGCCAACACCACATAGTTTAAAACAAACAGACAATGGATGCTGATTTAGATAAATAGTAATCATTTCTTTTATTTACAGTTTAGACTGCGGTAAAACAATACAAATATTGTTGTATTTTTTGTTATACTCTTTTACATTCGTAACTACTGTATTAAATCTAGGTTAGCTCCAATAGAGATAATCTCAGCTACAAAGAATATTAATTGTGTGTGTTTTACAAAGGGTAACTGTTTAAATAGGTCATCATGTTTACTATGGTACAAATATTTTAAAAAGGTAACATTTTTACCAGATATTAATTATAGCTCAATTTTGACATGCATAGGATTTACAAAAAGCTCAAAAACATTTACCAGCAAATGGCTTACTCTTTAGATTCTCTAGTACTTATTGCATTACTTATTTTCATTTGTATTTTGAAGGAATTCCTAAGAGGGAAAACGATACATCTGCCACTGTTGTAACTGTCCCTCCCACAGTTCCAACTGCACAGCAAAGATTTTAATTGCTTCATACACGTTCACTATATTTTGATTTCTTCCTTGTTGGGCAAGCTCACCTAAGTGTTTAATTATTATTTACTTATCCATTTCAACTGATGTGAGTCAACTACAGGCAGCAATTGTCAACAAGGAAGGTCCAATATCTATATACAGGCTTAGAATTTGCCATGATGACCACCCAGTTGGAACTCTGACATGGCTGACACTGCTTGCCTATAAGCTATGTGTTAAACGAGCATATACCTGTCACATATATCAAACTGACATGACATCTTCTGTCAGATGCGGTAAGGTCAAGAACCACCACTGATTCCCAAATCAGTATATGCCCACGCCTGTTTTAGGATACTAATAAAAACTATTACAACTACAGTTGAACCTCATTTAATGCTGTTCACATATAGTATATGTTATATTTTTCGGCCCAAACTTTATCCTTTAGAATTCAGCTTAATTATACATTTTTAGGTTATAGGTTTTATGTTTTAATTAATAGGTCACATTTTTCTGAAATCCATAAATGAAAAATGTTAATTTGCTACTCGTTTATATGTTATGTTAAGATATATTAATGATTTCTGTATACTATATATTCATAGCACTTGGTATTACATTTTGGAATGACTGCAAATTATTTGTTAGTCTATGTAAGTCCTGCCTATGTCTGATCTCTTTATAATGAATATCTGCATTTTTTTGTAAACTATTCTGGGTTATTTATTACAAATGACAATATGGCTAGAATATATTCACAGGCTAATGGTAAAATTCCAAACATTTTGAAAAGTGGTTTGCAGTTAGTTGATCGTCTTACCCCTGCCATTATTCCTTATTGAAAATTTACATGATAAGGATGAGAAGAAGTTTGCAGTAATAAGACAAAATGAAAACAATTTATAAGGTATTAATCTAGCACTTGAGTGAACATAAACTTGGTGTGTATGCTAAATTAATTGGATGCTTTGTTGACCAGTTCCTTCTGCCATCTGGCATTAAATTTTGTGCCTGCTATAGTAACAGTGAAGCAAATATTAGTATAACAATAATTTGTAACAAAACTTCTCTTATCTTTATGAATAAACTCAACTTCAGATGACCTCTACAGTTCATTGCATCATCAGCTCAACTTGTTGTCATTGTTCTTTTATTGAGAGTGACAATAATGATAATATTGCATGTAATGAGCATAAGATATATAAATGTTTAGATTCTTATTCCATATAATTACAGCCCCATTATATACATAACCTGGTGCTAATTATAATGCGGTATAAAATAAATGCAGCTCCTCAAATTGAGGTACATAAGTTGTGAAATAAAGGATATTATTAGTAATAAGTAATGTTAACACTGTAATTAAAAGTTGTATATATAAGTTGTTAAATAAAAGTATTTATTCATTCATGCTATATGTTCTTGCTACCACAGCACAAAACAGTAGACAGTTGAGCAAGACATCAATATTTTAGAAATGTATTACTGTTGTGCATCTGTTAGCGATATGGATGGTCCTTCGTAGTGACATGTTAGCCTCTGGTTCCCAACATCACAGATTCAAACCTGACAGAGGGTGATGGATGTAAAACTCCTTAGGAATGGCTTCCTTTGAAAGGGAAGTAAAAGTGTTGGTCCCATGTCATAGATTTATAGCATGTTAAAGAGTGTCCATAAACAAAAATACAATATGGTCTAGCAAATGCCTTCTTCTTCTTCAGTTATCACCCGATGATACAAATGATGATATATTTTTACTTAAGCTAATTGTGAATTAGTATAAAAATGCAGAAAATAAAACAAGCATATAAATTATGAACATGATGTAATAAAGAAATTGTTTGATTTTATTTTGTCAAATTATACATATAAATTTACAAAAATAAGAAACGAATAGTAAAAATTACAAATAGTTATAAATCAAAGCCAGATGTTCTCATCATATTATTACTGTTTGAAATAATTTTTGCATGTGCTAAAATATTCTTTGCTATGAAAATGATTATGTATGAATTCCTGCAGTCTACTTTTAAATATGTTAACATTGGTCATATTTTCAATGCTATTTGGTAAGTGATTAAATAAGATGATACTACTGTATGTGAAGCTTCCCTCAAACAGAATGGAATTGTGAGAAATTATTCATTACTTCAAGTGTAGTGATTATGTACCCAAATTTTGTCAAAATTCCTTAAATTATTCTTAATATACACCAAAACTTCAATATAAAGAAGATAATGGTAAAACATGACCCCATAATAAATGAGTGAACTGAAGGATGAATAATAGAGAGTCTATGCTTAATATTTTTAAACTAATCTGATTATAAAACAAATTATGCTTTAGCTTTTAAATAATATCTTAATATGCTCACACCATTTCAAATGTTCATCAATACGAAGACCAAGGAACTTTGTTGCATTTGTACATTTAATAATTTTGTCACAGATGAATGATTTGGTTATTTAAATTCTTATTTTGGACATGATGGAAGAAAATAGCTTTTGTTTTATCTTCATTAACTATTAGCCTATTCCTTTGAAACCTTTCTTTTAATTGATCAAATATACAATTTACTTGATTTGTGCAGTGTTAAAGCTTTCCCCTCTAAAATACAGTGCTTGCATTATTTATGCTTTATTCAAGGTCATTGATATAAACTGAGAAAAATGAGGGATCCAAATGTAAGAGCCCTGAGGTTCTCCTCCTCATCCAAACCTTCCGGTTCCTACACATTCTTTTCATTCCCATTCTTTCAATTGTATCTTCCCAGTTTATCATTGGTCGTCCCTTACTCCTTCTTCCTTTCACTCTTATCACTTCCATCAGTTGCTTTGCTTTCCTTTCTTTGGGCATCCTTTGGACCCTGAGGTATTCCAAATTTTACAATTCTTTTTTATAAGCATTTAAAATTATTTAAATTTTTTTTATTTATTGCTTTCTACATAATTAGTTTTGAGTATAAATCTAATGAAACAGTTTCAGTTCCATATGGAAATTCACTTTTTAAGTTTTTAATTTATATAGTATTATTTTAGCCTTACAAAAAAAAAAAGACATGTTCCATCCACATGACTTTCTCTAACTGATCCAAAAACAGCTTTTCTTTCAAAAGATTATTTTTCTATTTACATAATGCTACTCAAGATAAACATTACCAGAATCAGTTTATATTAGTTGCTCCTCTGTAAGTTGAAGGGAAATAAGGGAATGCACAGGCTAGAGTTCATCAAATCTTTTAAAAGTTGGTCGCCATGCAAAAACATTTGAAATTTGGTTTTCTGCATGCTAGGAGTAAACAAAAGAGAGGAAAGAAAAGTTTAAACAGCTTTAAACTAAAACCAATAACTCAGAATATCTGCACAAAAAATATATATGACATAAATTGTACATTTAATGAGATCTACATTTTTTTTGTCTATATTTTATGGTTTATCAGTTGTACCAAAGTCATCCAGAATGAAGAGCTCTTCAGAGGCTATTCCCAGAAAATTCAAGATATACATTTTGTTTGTCATGAAAATAACTTAAACATTTTAATAAAAATCCTTGGAGCCATTTTTGATAAAATCAACACTTTCAAAAAATGTTCCATACAAAGGGTAGCTGGGTGAGGGATTTTCTTGAAAATCATGTTGCATCCTTGTAAGATACTGAACTTAAATACCAAATTTGGTATTTAATTGACTTCATTTTACTTCCTCTATACGTGTTATGTACATAGTGTATAGAGAAGGTATTGTAATGCACCCAAAAATTTGATACCGATATTTCACCAGAAATACATGTTTTAAGACACCCTGAATCCAAAAAAAAAGCATTTTTAGAAAAATGTCCATGTGTGTCTGTGAGCAGCAAAGCTCAAAAACGAAAAGTCCGTTAAAAACCAAACTTGGTATTTAGGTTTGGTATCTTCCAAGGATGCGACAAGAACATTTTCAAGAAAATCCCCCCACTCCCAACTACCCTTTACATGGACTTTTTTCGAAAATTTTGATTTTCTCAAAAATGGCTCTAATGATCTTGATTAAAATATTGTATATTAAAGATATTTACCTGACAAATAAAATGTATGTCTTGAATTTTCTGTGAATAGCCTCTGAAGACTAATTTATTCTGGATGAATTTTGCATAACTACTAAACCGTAAGAGATGGACGAAAACTTAACACACAAAAAACGTAGTGCACGTTAAAAAATAACAAATTATGTTATATACATTTTTTTCGTGGAGTTATCTTTTTTGAGATATTCCTTGTTTTTGATTTCAGCTTTGAAAAACTAATACTTTTCTCATACAGGAATTTGCCAACTCGTGTCCATACAAACGAACGAACTTATGTCACATAGCAACCAGCTTTTGGCTTTCACTTTAACCCATGCTACTCCCTTTTTTCGCTTCTTCTTACAAGGTAGCAAGTAATAAGACTATTTCTGCTAATTTTTCTCGATTAGCATGAAATAAATAGAAAAATAAGCTTATTAACAATAATTTGTTACAGAGATATACAGAAAGTCATGTGAATGGAACACATCAGATTTTTTTTACCTATGACACAATACACACACACTTGACATACTTCTAAACATGCTTTTTTTTTTTTTTTTTTTTTTTTTTTTTTTTTTTTTTTTTTTTTTTTTTTTGATTTAGCAGTTCTCTAAACATGCATTTCCAGTGAAATCTTGATTTGAATATGTATTTGCAGGTATCTTCACAGTAGCTTTGATAGAGTACTGACTCAGTAAGCCAAAAGTCCATTTTTTTAAATGTTGGTGTAGACACACATTTACACAGCTAATATAAATAAAAGTAAATAACAAATTATGGCTTGTAAGAATAGAAATAACCTCAGCAGAGAAGATAGATGGTAGTTAGAGGGAAGTAAACTCAAAGTTGTAAACAAGTTTGATTAGTTAGGAGTAAGGCTAAATAACAATGGAAAAGGGACAGAGCAAAAGAAAAATGTACTGGGTAAGAGGAAATTAGCTATAATAGCATAAGAACATCCTTAAGGATAACACCAAATATGAGAGTAAACTCGCTAGAGAGAATATGTACAGCAACAGTGGAAGGGTGGGAATGTACAGATCAAATTCATAGACCTTTTGCAAAATGACGTTGGGATTACTAAGAATAGCTCCAAATAGGATAGCATTAGTTAAATTGGGAAGAGCTGGGAGGAAGGGATCAGTAGTCTAATGGATAGTGAAATATTGGAACAGGATCCAAGATTTACAGGAAGGAAATATTGTCAAAGACCGTTTTCACACACAAGAATCAGCAAAATGGGAAAGATATTGGATATGTCAAATAAAAGAAAGTGAAAACCACGATAGATGATAGGGGGACAAAAAGTGTGGAATAAAGTGAAAGCTAGGATACATGATATAGAGCAGGCGTCCCCAACAGACTGCACACTCGGGCAGCAGTAAAAGCCCTCAAGCCCTGACCATTCGGTTGCGGGCATGAAATAGAGGTGCTGCAGTGGCGGAGCTGCAATTGTGTAAATTAACTTCCATTTTCACTGTCAATTACATAATAATGATAGTATTTTATACACTTTAATACTGATAACTAATATAATAAAAATAAAATCTAATTGGCAGGAAATTCAATTAACGAAATACAAACACTCATATAAAACCAATAAACTAAATAATGTAATATGACACAGACCTTTCTTCTTGTTGGTACTATGCAATTCAATGAAGTAAACAGTTCAAATAAACATAATATTCTTCAAATAAATGTCTATGAAAACTACTCTTTATTAGGCATCAGACAATTTCCATAATGTTTGCGGTTGTCTGTTTTCAACCAGCTGTTCACTACATGGGACTATTGTTTGTGAGCTACCCAATCGCAAACATGCTTTCAAGTGTTCATCACTTAATTGGCTTTTGTGACATGACTTTGTACACTTCATCAAGGAAAACGGTGATTCGCAAACAATAGGTTGTCCCGAACATATCATATTGTGAGTTTAGGAAATCTTTCGCATCTTACAGAGATGTAGAAATGGTTTATACATTTTTCTATTTTGATATTTATCTTTTAACTCAATACTATTTTGCATATCTATTTCTTCCAACTACAGTTAAACAGGACTATCGAGGATGGTGTTGCAAATAACTTAAATTGTTTCTCAAGTGGTATAATGTCCTGGAATCTACGTTTGAATTCTTTGCGCAATTGTTGCAGTATGGTATATATTCATCAAAGTCCAAGGTTTCTACATACTGATGTAGATGGCAAGATGTGCAGTGTCAGTTATAACATTGCTCTCATCTATTGCAAGAGAAAACGCAATGAATGTTGTAGTTATCTCAGACAACCAACTCTGAATATTGTCTGCAAGGTCCTCCACTCGACATGTTATCATGGAGATGGATAAACTGACTGATTGATAGTCATGTACATACTCTGGGCTTAATTCTTCAGTTGCATCAATTAAATATTGAAGGATTGCATGTTCCTGGCAATACATGATGCTATTTTGTAACTCACTCTAACGATACTAGCACAAGTATTTACATCTTCCTTGTTCATTTTACATTTCAGATCTTCAACAACACACGTGCATTCAGTGTCTTTGTATTTATCATAATTGTGTGCATGACATAGCGAGTAATGCCGTTAAAAATTATATTTAATTATTTTGTTTAGAAATTTTTAACACACTAAACATTTTGCCACATCATTTTCTTCCATAAAGAGAAAGTTTTCTTCCCATTCTGCTCGAAACATCACAGGTCGACGACTGTCTTCCCAACGTGGATGTACCAGCCATAAGTAGCGTTCAGTCCTGCGCACCCTCAAGTGACCTTGACTCGACTTGGGGATGCCTGATGTAGAGAAACAAGAAATGATAAGTAGCTTAAGGGATAAGAGTACTTTAATAATATTATATGCGGATATTAAAAATGAATGGGGAAGAGAAAAATACATTGTAGCGTTACACCACCACTGCACGGATATACTGTGTAGCTGTGCAGCCTGCAGTGAGTGTGATGTTTGTGAGAAAATGGAAAGAGAGGGTCTGGCATGGGCAAGAATAGGAACAATGTTATTAAAAGATCTAAAAATTGATCAAGATCTATGCCCAATATGTGGCAATGTAGATAACAATTTACACTGTGTAATCGAGTGCGAGGAAACTAAAGTGTGGAGAAAGATATTATGGAACAAAAACTGGGAATACATTAGGCTAAAGTAATTGTCAAATCTTTTAAAAGTTGTTGTTATGCAATTGTCATTGAATTTGCTTCTTTGCTTGGCCAGGAGTAGAACAAAAGAAAAACGGACACCTCCTGTCTGAGAAAAATATAAGTACTTTACAATAGAAACCAATAAAAAGGAATATCTTAGAAATGGCTACCTCTACGTAAAGCACATAAATTGTGTGTTTTGACGAGATCTACATTTTTTGTGCAGTAGGTTTTTATGTATCTCTTACAATTTAGCAGTTATGAAAAATTTGGCAAAACTCATCCAGGATGTAGAGGTCCTCAGAAGCTATTTCCAGAAAATTCAAGATATACATTTTATTTGTGATATAAATAGCTTTAATATACAGTATTTTAATTAAAATCGTTTGAGCCATTTTTGAGAAAATAAACATTTTCCAAATATTTTTATGTAAAGGATAGTTTGAGGTGAAAGATACGAAACTTAAACACCAAATTTGGTATTTAACAGTCTTTAGTTTTTGAACTATGCTGTCCACAGACAGACAGAAATGCTTTTTTCAGACTCAGGGGACCTCAAAACACTTTGCTTGTGAAATCTTGGTAAAAATTTTTGGGTGGAATACAACATCTTCTCTATACACTATGTGCATTATACATGCGGGCTAAAGAAAGTAAAAATACTATAAAATGCACTGTAATCTGAACACTAACAGTAACATGCAAATTTCAACCCATATACTTAAGAAGAACCAAACTTTATTGCTGTAAACATAGGGTTACATCTTGTACATTTACTTGCTCTGGTTTTTTTTTTTTTTTGGTATAATAACTTTTTCCCTTTATAAACATGCCACTTCTCATCTGATTTTAGTCTCTTTCTCTTACATTTTAACACTGCTACATTTCTCAATAACAGAAATGTGAACGGTTCTTTGAAAATCTCTTGTATCTTTGGTCTCATAATCCTTCAATCCCCTTTACCTACAGGTCGGCTGGGTCCTTCAGGATGATCATGTGTAGATTGCACATAAAAAAATCTCATCATTTCATCAGTATCAAGGCTTGCATTTCCTTCGGAATCTGCAATTTCCAAGGCTTCAGAATTTTCTGGGAGATAATCAAATCAAATTCTTCTCCTCCTTAATCAATACATGAAGCAATTTAATTTACGTTAAAATATATAAATGGATCATTATTGACTTATTTATATCAAATCTTATAGTTTATTCTTTGTAGATTATCATGTCTTTTGTTGACTATTAATTGCTATGCAATGTATTTTAATTATTTTCCATTATTGTAATCTCCTCTATAGAAAGAATTTTGTATCCTTATTTCATGAAAATCGTATATGTTCCATTCACATGACTTACTCTACATCTCTGTAAAAATTTATTGTTGGTCTTATTACTTGCTTACATGTAAGTAGAAGGCAAGTAAGGGAGTACTTTGGGCTAAAATCTTGTAAAAACCGGTTGCTATGTGATTGAAATCAGCTTCTTTGCATGGGCAGGAGTTGACAAATTCCTGTATGAGAAAAGTTTGTTTTAAAACTGAAACCAATAACAAGGAATAATCTAGAACGATCAACCCTACAACAAAAATGCATTTGAAAGAAACTGTATGTTTAAATGAGATCTACATTTTTTTGTAAGTTTTTATTTACCTGTTATGGTTTACCAGTTTGCAAAATCCAGCAAAAGTCTTCCAGAATGAAGTCTTCAGAGGCTATTCCAAGAAAATTCAAGATATATATCTTATTGGTCATATAAATATGTTTAATATACACTATTTTAATCAAAATCGTAGGGCTATTTTTGTGAAAATCAAAATATTTGACACTTTTTCTATATAAAGAGCAGTTTGATGTGGGGGGATTTTTCTCAAAATCTATGGGTCACACCATTAAAAGATACTAAACTTTAATACAAAGTTTGGTAGTTTACAAACTTTTCATTTCCGAGTTTCCTGTTCACAGACACAGACATGGGCCAGCTTTCAATCACATAGTGATCAGTTTTTAAAATCCCTTTATCCTAGTGTATTTCCTTATTTCCCTTTTACTTATAAGGAACTAAGTAGTAAGACTGTTTCTTGGTCCAAAGTTCAAAATTCTGATTGTTGATTTTAAGTGATTCACAAACTGAACTTACGGCTATAAACAATACAGTTTAAATACTTTGGCAGTATAAATCAGATCTAACATAATATCGTATGAGAAACATATTTATCATGGAAATGAAGCCATATCAACACAGAGAACAAAACAGCTGATGACTTGGCAAAAAATTGCTGCTATCTCTAACTAAAATTTTAGCTACAATTTATGTCCCTTATCTTATGTTAGGAATAAACTTAAGGAGTATATTAGAACGCAATGGAACAAACAGTGGATGACCAGCTCTAAAGGAAACACCACAAGCCACAAGAGAAATCTTTCCAATAGTTGAATGTTACCTACGCCAATTAAATATAATACCATATTAACTCAATTTTTGCCAGAAAATGGTAAATTTGATTTTTATTTTGAAAGATTCAAGATACGACAAAACAGATACCAATGTATATGCAGTGAACAACAAACTGTTGAACATCTTTTATTTCATTGCCCAGTCCTGGAGCATACAAGCAGAATATTCTATGTCCAGTTAAACTTTTGTAATATTAGATTTGACAAATAACTGTGTGAAAAATTGAAAAAAAATGTTACCATAGGGAATTATAAAAGTTTTTATGTTCTATTTATAGAACATTATAATGGTGTTTTACTTATGTGCTCTACACGTACTATGTACATTGTGTATAGAGAAGTTATTGTATTGCACCCGAAAATTTGATACCAAAATTTCACTGGAAGGGAGAGAGGGGGGGGAGGTGTGTGTGTGTGTGTGTGCGCGCATGTGTGTGGTATTTAAATTTATTATTTTCCAAGGATGTGATACAAAGATTTTCAAGAAAATCCTGCACCCCAAACTACTCTTTACATGGAAAAAGTTTTGAAAATTTTATTTTTCTCAAAAATGCCTAAGGATTTTGATTAAAATATGTATATCAAAGTTATTCACAACACAAATAAAATGTATATTTTTAATTATCTGGGAATAGCATCTGAAGAGCCCTTTGTTCTGGTTGATTTTTGCATAACGGTTAAACCATAAGAGATAGACAAAAACTTACCTCACAAAGAATGTAGCTCTTGTTAAAACACACAATTTCTTTCAAATGCATTTTTATTGTAGAGCTGACCGTTCTAGAATATTCCTTGTTATTGGTTTCAATTTTAAAATACTTATGCTTTTCTCAGACAGGAAGTGTCTGTTTTTCTTTTGTTCTACTCCTGGCCAAGCAAAGAAGTCAATTCCAATGAGAACTGCATAGCAACAGCTATTAAAACATTTGATTATCGTTTTTGCATTGCGCATTTCACTAAGTAATAAGAACATTCTACTAATGCTTAGCTCAATTAATATGGTGTAGAAACAAGAAGAATCCTTTGAAAGAAGTCTGTTTGAAGAACAGTTAGAGAAAGTCATGCGAGTATAACACATCAGATTCTTATAATATATATTGCTTTCTCTCACCAGCCTGACTTGCTGTAGCTGTAGCTAATATGTACTTAACGGCATAAATTCATTTGTATTTTAACTCTCATATTAATATACCTTCAGGCAAAATAGGGTTTTATGTACTTCTATATTCAATAAATGCCTAAATGCTAATGTTCATCTTGATTAGCAAGAGGTAGATAGAAGAATAAGTTATAAGTTGTTATAGAGAAAGTTATGTGAATGGAACAATTTATTTTTTATCTGAGTACATTTGATTAGTTATACGTATCCATCTTTATTACAAAGCATAATATTTGTACATTTAGTTATTGAAATATTGATTGGTTACAATAACACAAGACAGCTTGTAAATCTATCACTTTATGGTTCTGAAAACATAGGGAATATTTGACACTGTAGAAATTAACTCAGGATCAAGATGGGTTAACATTCTTTCGACTTTAGCCTTTTGATTTCTGATGACAACATGTAACTTAGGATAGGTTCCACTATACTTGTGGATGACAAACTGCATAGCAGAGTATATCAACCATATCACCTCCTTGTGGTCCACATTACCTGTAGAGAGAAAAACACAATTGCTTCAGTTTTTGTTTCTTCAAGAGAGAGGATTTTATTCAGGTAGGAAGGAAATCAACTGCATATGCAAGTGCTGCTTTGTGCCATTGAGCAGTTTTAAATCCATTTAAGCCATCAGTCAAATTTGGTAAAGAATGTGAAAACTTATGCTAGACACTTTTTACTTTCTCTACACGTACTGTGTACAGAGAAGGTATTGTAATGCACCCAAAAATTAGACTGAGATTTCATCAGAAATACATGTTTTGAGACCCCCTGAATCCAAAAATGTATTTTTAGAAAATTGTGTGTGTGTGTGTGTGTGTGTGTGTGTGTGTGTGTGTGTGTGAGCATAATAGCTCAAACACGAAAAGCCCGCTAAATACAAAAATTTATATTTAAGTTCAGTAGCTTCCAAGGATGCGACACAAAGATTTTCAAGGAAATTCCTCCCCCACCCTCAACTACACTTTGCATGGAAAAATCTTCAAAAATGTTGATTTTCTCAAAAATGGCCCTAATGATTTTGATTAAAATATTATATTTAGATATTCAAAACCAAATTAAATTCATGTTTTGAATTTTCTGGGAATAACCTCTAAAGACCTTTTATTCTGGTTGAGTTTTGCAGAATTTTGCATAACGGTTAAATGTAAGAGAGAAAAAAAAAACTTTCTTCACATAAAATGTAGATCTCATTAAAACACATAATTTATGTCATATACGTTCTTCTTGTAGAGTTCACTGTTTTCAAGATATTTATTGCTAATTTTAAACTAATTAACTTTTCTCAAATGGGACTATGCAAATCAATCTAAACCCAATTGTTTAACGTAGCAAACAGCTTTTATAAGATTTGACTATCGCTTTAGCAGTGTATGCCCTTATTTCCCTTCTACATATGAGAAAGCAAATAATAAGATCAATTCTGCTAATATTATTTAGATTATGTTATAGATAAAAGAATAATCTTTTGTAAGAAAAATTTGTTTGTAAAACAGCTAGAGAAATTTATGTGAATGGAACACATCAGATTTTTTAATATCAATTTTAAATCCACAAATGTCTATTTAATTGACCCTGTAACATTTGGGTAAAGCACAGCATTGAACTTTTAACTCCATCATTCTCAGTTTTTTGTCAGAACTTTTTCACTTTTCAAAATGATCCTTGGACCATAGTCTATAACTTATTAGTAGGCAATGGATTTTAAGCAAACCTATTCTTTTATTAACAGAGACTTGTTTCAACTTTTGTATTTACATGTTTCATAAATGTTTAGTATAAATAAAGCAGCATGATAGTTGATTGATGTTTGGAGGAATTTAGTGACAGTGACGGTCAAATGTCAAATTATTTGTTGAGTTGGTTTTTTAACACTACATCACTTACATTGTTATTATGAGGGACTAGTTTCGAAAGCCTATGCTTTCATTTTCAACCTCACGGGTCCAACTGCCATTGCTGGCTGCATTTCCTTGTACACTCTTCTCTGGTGGTGAAATGATGAACTTCTTAACTAAGCTGTCTACTGGCGGGATTTCAAAGTTTATTAGCCAATCTTTGTTTTTCCATATGAGGATGTTTTCCCAGGTTGTGAGTTCATTGTGGCCTGACATGGTTTTAAGCAATTTTGGATTTGGATCTAGATTGTGGTTTTCTTTCCAAAAGTGAAATGCTACTATCGATTTATCTTCTTGTTTCAATTTTAGGTTTCTAAAGTGCTCTTTGGATCTGATTTTTAAACTTCTTTTGGTTTGTCCTATGTAGAACTTTTAACAATTTGTGCATTTAATTTGATATATTCCTGACCTATTTTCTGGTGGAATTTCATCTTTTATTTTTGAATTTAGTAATTTTATGACAGAAAATCTGTTTATTGGAGCTAGGGTGATGTCTTGTTCTTTGAAGATTTTTTTGAATTTTCTAAATGCTCAGGGGTGATAAGTGAATTTTTTGAATGTGTTAATATTGTTTTTTCCTGCTGTTAGGGTAGTTATTTCTTTTATGGTTTTTTTCTGCTTTGCTTTGTTTAGTTTCTTGTACACAAGGTTCTTGCTGTATCCATTTTGTTGCCCATAGAGAGTCCTGATTTTTGCCTGTAATATTTACTATTGTCAATTGGCAAAAATCAGGACTCTCTATGGGCATTTTTGGCAAATTTATTTATGAGCAAATCCGAAACGCACATGAGGAAAGCATTCCCATGGATTTTCACAGTGGGGTACCGCTATGTTGACGACATATTTGCAATAGTACCAAGTAGACATTTAGATGATGCCATAAAATTATTAAACATACAGGAAAAAACAATAAAATTCACGATGGAAACAGAAACCAATGGAGAACTCCCATTCTTAGACCTAAGAATCATCAGAAACGACACAAAAGTAAACTTTGGAATCTACAGAAAACACACTCAGTCAGAAAATTACATTAAAAATGAAAGCTACAACCCATTACCACACAAACATGCAATAATAAACAGCCTCACACATAGATTAGTAAGTGTACCTATGAGCACAACCGAATTCAACAAAGAGTTAAAAACCATAATTCAAACAGCAGAACAAAATGGATACAGCAAGAACCTTGTGTACAAGAAACTAAACAAAGCAAAGCAGAAAAAAACCATAAAAGAACTAACTACCCTAACAGCAGGAAAAAACAATATCAACACATTCAAAAAATTCACTTATCGCCCCCGAGCATTTAGAAAATTAAAAAAAATCTTCACAGAACAAGACATCACCCTAGCTCCAATAAACAGATTTTCTGGCATAAAATTACTAAATTCAAAAATAAAAGATGAAATTCCACCAGAAAATAGGTCAGGAATATATCAAATTAAATGCACAAATTGTGAAAAGTTCTACACACCAAAAGAAGTTTAAAAATCAGATCCAAAGAGCACTTTAGAAACCTAAAATTGAAACAAGAGGATAAATCGGCAGTAGCATTTCACTTTTGGAAAGAAAACCACAATCTAGATCCAAATCCAAAATTGCTTAAAACCATGTCAGGCCACAATGAACTCACAACCTGGGAAAACATCCTCATATGAAAAAACAAAGATTGGCTAATAAACTTTGAAATCCCGCCAGTAGACAGCTTAGTTAAGAAGTTCATCATTTCGCCACCAGAGAAGAGTGTACAAGCAAATGCAGCCAGCAATGGCAGTTGGACCCGTGAGGTTGAAAATGAAAGCATAGGCTTTCGAAACTAGTCCCTCATAATAACAATGTAAGTGACGTAGTGTTAAAATACCAATTCAACAAATTAATAAAACATACAGCATGATAGTACCTAAAAGTGCCTATTTTGCTATTAGTGCCCATTTTCCACTGTAAATCTATTTTCCAGTTTATACTATTCTTCTGTACTACATTTGCATTTTTCTTTTATTTGTGTTATTTTACACTAGAATCCTAAATTTCTTTTATTTGTGTTATTTTACACTAGAATCCTAAATAAATCATACAGGTCCACTTGATATCTAAAATCATGAAACACTGCAAGACCAATATCTTTCTCTGAAGACCAAAATCCACTATGAAATATGCAGTAGAAATTTTAGTGACAGATCTCAGCATACAAATTAATACTTTGTGACAAATGATGTTGCCATGGCTGAGTGGTTAGACCACTCACCTCTCACCAAGGCAGTGGAATTTGTGGTGATATTGTCATGTGTGTGATCTGATTAGATTGAAAGAGCATAAAGAAACATCAAATTAAAACAAACTGACAAATCAGCAGTAGCTTACCATTTGTGGGCAATCACAACATTGGAAATTAAATTATTAAAATATTGACAACCATACTAGAACTCACCACTTGGAAAAATATCTTCATTTTAAAACATTTCAAGAGTTTGTTAAATTTTGAAATCCCTCCAGCCAGCAATGTTATAAAGTTTAGCACCAGACAACGGTTAGATGTTCATGCTAAGAAAAGAGGAAGAATAGATAGCAATCATCAATTGCCAACATGCTGATAATAGAGAAGAATTTCTCCGAAAGCATTGCTTGACATAAGTGACGTTAAAGTATTAACACTGACTCATTAATAATTTAAAAGGAGATTAAATTAAAATAGCATAACTTCACAATTATAGTGCTTCTGTTATTAAACTGATAGTATGCTGGAAATGGTTGTCACAAACATTTACAATAGAAACACAACACTTGTGGTTTACCAGTTATATAAAATGTGGCCTTCATTAGGAATATTTATGACACCTAAGGGATTGCAAGTTCCATTGCCATATCAGGCATAGAGGTTTGTGACTTCGTAAATAAAATGGAAAACCATTTCATTTTGCCTTGCAGAGTAGAAAAGGTGCTCTCAATCCATCTTCTCCAATCTTTTCTGTCCCTCATCATTTTCCTCTCTCTTCCATAATTTTAATCCTTTGCCTTCCAATCCTTTCCATTCTATCTTGTAACATTATTCCAGGATGTCTAGGTCTTCCGGGAAGGCTGCATCTTGCTGACATTTCAGCTCACTATGTGGGGCTTCATCAAGACCTAGGCGAACTGTCTTGAAGAGAGGACAAGCCCTGGTGAAGCTCCACATAGTGAGGTGAAACAGCAGCAAGAAATTCAGCCAAGATAAGGACCTTCCCAGATGACCTTGACACAATAGACACTAGCTGCTCAAGCTTATGCAAGGAATTATTCAGGGTCTTTCTTTTTCTCTTGTTACTTGTCTCTTCACTTCTAGTATCTGTTTAACTTAACTATCCTCTATAATTTTGAATGCTTGTCTCCACCACCTCAGTCATCTCTTCCAGTGGTCTCTGCCCTACTCCTTAAATCTTCTCATTCCTGGTTTTATTTAGTTTTTCTTAAATATTTCATCTCAATGGATTGAATTTTACTTGTTTGCTTGTCTCACAATGGTTATAATTCCCATTCCATATGCAAGAGTAGGGATCAATAACGTTTGATACACAAAGGCCAATTAGAAAATGGCAGACGATTTTGCGTAACTAAATAATAACAAAAGTTATCAACACAAAATTTTATTAACAAAGTTACAGTACTTTACTCTATTTTTTGACATAATTGTCATTGCTACCAAGGTATTTATTGTCACGTGGTATCAGTTTTTCAATGCTGATGTTATACTTTTCTACCGCCAAAGAACTTATTCGTCTTTTTTTTAATGCACAAAATGTTTGGCCATTCAAATTTTATAGGCAAATAATGCAAGTGTATAGTGATAATGAAATGAACGAATCTTTAGTGAGGAAATGGCACATAATTTATGAGTAATCAAGGATGAACCAGTGAGTGCGAAAAAGACCAGAGTGGAAGTTCATCAATTGATATGGAGGAGTTGAAAGCAAATGCTGATAAAAGAATTCAGAAAAATTGATGTTTCATTTTGGATACTGTACATGACTTTTTGGATGGAAAAGATTTCCCAGCCATAAAGACCTCAAAGTAGCAGTGAAAGAGTACATCTGTGTTGAAAAACCAGTACCACATGACAATAAATACCTGATACATTCAATTACATTGAAAAATAGATAATATATAACTTTCATTATTATTTAGTTATGCCAAATTGCCTGTCATTTTCTGGATGGCTCTTGCAGTTGCATTTTTGTTTTCATGGTTACTTCTTTCTTTCCTAGGATAATTTTTTGTAGTTAATAATACATATTATTAGCTTTTCTTTTCCTACTTAGTATTTCTATTTCCCATTGTCCATCATGAGTTATAATTACTCATATACACTTATTCCAGTCTTTCACTCCTGTGTTTAATGGATATTTCCTGACTAACATCTTTTGAGATACACATAACTTTACTTTTCTTTCCATTCCCTTCCTGTCGCCCTCTATGGTGTAATGATTACCATGCTAACTTCATACCCCAAGGTTGCGGGTTCAAACCTGGCGGAGGACGATGGAGTTTTTCAGGTGTAAAAATCCTTAGAATGGCTTTCTTCGGAAGGGAAGTAAAGCCGTTGGTCCCGTGTCGTAGATTTAGGGCACGTAAAAGAACCTCAAGCCTGATTGAGAGGCCTCTGAGCAAAATTAAGTGGTCTTTCATGCCCAATCTCTGTAGTTTCTCTGCACTATCTGCTATCAATATTATATCATCTGCCTGTGCTTGAATTAGTCTCATGTTGTAAAATTCTATCCGAGTCCATGGTGTCCTCCTTTAATTACTTCATCCATAAAATCAATAGGATTCATTCATATTATTTGTCATGTAAATATTTTAATATTTATATTTTAATGATTTTTGTTTTATTTAACATCCTAACTTGGGAGACCATAACCAATGATAGGTAAAATGGTGCTCAAATGAGCCTAGGGCCCATGCAGTTTAAAGTTATTAGATATTTATCTTCTCAGGATAGGGGAATACTGCCTGGAAAAATCCTTATCCAATAATTCACCTTAAACCTAATTTGAACTCAGGACCTCTTGAATGTGAAGCAGACACACTACAGAGGTTGGCTAGAAAATTGTTAAGATATTTTTGTGAAAATTAAAAGAACAAAAGGTGGGGGATTCTCTTGAAAATGTTCATGTCATCCAAAGATGAAATTAAAACAAAATGTTTAACCACAATTTTGTTTTTGAGTTGTGCTCTTCACAGATACATGAGTAGACTGACAGAAAGTCTGGTGGGGAGAGAAGAATTCAGATAATTCCAAGCTGTGTATTTCTGGTAAAATCTCCATATCTAGTTTTCAGATGGAATACAATATTACCCTTACCTACTATAGATGGGTTGAAAACTGTCAACTCAGAAAATTACACTCAACAGGTACTTACTTTTATTGCATGCTCCTAAGAGGCGCTGAACGTATGAAGCCAACCTCATCACAGTAGTTTTAATTAATTTAGAAATAAATGGTATGTGTAAACAATTTCTTTCAAAATACAAGCAAATCACTGCATGCATTTTTAGCGCGTGAAGCAAAGCCGCTTGAAAAATTTCATAACACACTATCTTTCGTTGATTGTAACTGGCATCTAATTGAAAACCACTCAACTTCAAACTGACAAAATTTTTCATCTTTGTATGCAGCACTCTGAAAAAAGAGAGAACAAAATACAAGAAAAGCAGGAAAATTATGCACACAATATTAAATGTAGATAAAACTATTGACAAGTGTTGAGTAATGTGCATATCCAGAAGGAATGTATCCAGCAAGCCCATTTACACAATTTACCAGAGCAGCAATCTCATACTCATATTGGAATCCAAGAAGGCAAGAATTGTCATTCAATGACCATATAGCCAAATTATTAAACATGTTTTTATAAATCTTAACTATATACAGATATGCACAGAAATATTTGGTCACAGAAGAATTTATCTTATAATGTAGAGATATTTAATACTACAAGTTGACTTTAAACAATTTTTATTTTCTGTAAAACATAAAACAAAATATTAAACATATTCTGTAAGTATACATTTTTGCAGCAACCATATAGATTGTATTATCTATCCAGCCTTAGTTCACCAGTAATGTAAACAAAAGCAACAGGTTGCAATGGTTGATTGGTTGTTGAACGTTTTAACAGTTTTCTCTATAAAAATAGTTCATCTTAATTTGCTAAAAGAATATCATATTAAACTATGCAATGTTGTTGAAATAATGTAGCAAGAGTTATTAATAAGCACAAATTGGTTGAATTTAAATCAATATTCCCTTATGCAATAATATACAAAGCAGATCGTTATTTGTCTGCAAAGCAGACTGTCTTTTATCTGTTGCCAACACCATGCAACCTAATCAACAAGAATAAAGATTCTCAGATTCACATTCTATTAATCCTATGGAAATTTCTACTACATCTCGTTCAATCTTACCACCATGCAAGTTAGTTCATAAATGCCTGCTCGAAGATCTCAATCAAGGCAATGCCTCCACGTAAGTGACAGGTTTTTCACTCCTAACAAAAAGCATATAGCTTCAACCTCAGCTGTAAACTCTAAATATATTGTGGACTTAACCTCCATACACAATAAATTTTCCCCTTTGGAAACAATGGAGGAAGCTAACGACACAGTTGCCAAGGTAAATTTTACTACAGCCTCTAAAACCAGGATCCCACCCACTTTTCTCCATGAAGTGAATAACTACCAACAAATTATCCATGATATAGGTTCTATTGTAAAAAGATGACTACTCAACACAACAACAAAATAAAGCCCTTAAGATAAATATGACAACAGTCAACGACTTGCGAGCCCTTACAAAATTCCTGGAAGAGTCAAACTTTCCATGACCCAAATTCCAAGAGGCTTGAAGTTATCTTGAGAAATCTTCCCTACTCTCTTACAAACGACGACATAACCACAGAATTAACCACTCTGAAGTTACTAGTGATAAAAGTTGCAAGACTTTTACAAAGATCGTCAACCTATGCCCCTATGCACTGTTGAATTATTTTTTTTTTTTTTTTGGTAGTATTTAACGCCCGCTTTAACTACTAATGGCACCGCAGGCGGTACTGTTGAATTAGAAAACAATGAACAAGGAAAGAAGATCTTTGAAGTCAAACACATTCACCATGCTTTAATAAAAGTTGAATACCGTAAGAAACCTACAAGCATCCCACAATGCACACGATGCCAGCTCTACGGGCATACTAAAAATTCTGTCGACTGGCACCTCAATGTGTAAAGTATCCCTCTAACCATCATTTCTCTGAATGCCCAAAAGACAAAGATATTCAGCCCACCTGCGTGAACTGCAGAGAAGCTCATCTGGCAAATTTTAGAGGTTGTATTTACATGGAATTAAAAAATAAATCCAATGCAACTGTAACCGAACCCGTAATAACCCTGCATCACCAAAGCTAAACCAGGAGAATTTTTCAAAGCTGACACCAACTTCTTCCTCTTCTGCTCCTGAAACTTCTCAGTGGCTATGCTCTGTTCCTCCAGAAGATAAAAGTTACCGACATTCCACTCAGCAAGCATTTACACAAAATTCTTCTTCTGCTTCTTCCTCCGATGACACTAGCTGAATAAAGTTTTCCAGTGCCATTTCATTTTCCGATGACACTGGAAACCTTATTCAGCTAGCTATTTATTTTCTAGCATCATATCTACCAAAATTCAAATCCTTTTTATTACAGCTTTTTGCAAGTTTGTTTGCTAATGACCACTAAAAATCAAGTATATACATTCTCTCAACTAACTATACTGAATTGGAATGACAACGGAACCAAAGCCAAGTGGGAAGTCTTTCTGGAATTCATCTCAAGACACAACGTCACTGAGACTCACCTAGACGACAGGAAAAGTTTTCAGTACCTGGTTATGCAGAGTTTAGGTCCAATCGCAAGGCTCTAGTTGCCTCGGGTGGAGTGGCCTTCTTCATTCAAAAGGACAAACACCACTACCTGGTCCTACTACCCAAACTAACCAGCCTCGAAGTTTGTGCAGTTCAAACATCTATGCAAAGCTCCTCTAAAACGACAATAATTTCAGCATACAAGCCACCAGGACTCTACCTCAATGACCAGGATATTACTGCTATATTCTCTGACACAGTGCCAACCCTTCTCATGGGAGATCTAAATAATAAGCATGAAACATGGGAATGCCGAGTGACAACTCCAAATGGAAGACGATTATTAACAGCAACTGAACGCAATGCAGTCAACATCTTAGCCCCACCTGGTTCTACTTTCTTTAGGCAAAATGTAGCCCCTGACATACTAGACATAGCACTTTACAAAAATGTATCAGGCATTCCCACCATGGCTGTTCTACCTGAAATGGACTCTGACCACTCCCCAGTCATGATATCATTTGACAACAATCTGATTTTACATCCACAGTCCACTAGGAGACTCAGCAGAGGTTTCATAAACTGGGAAACCTTCCAACATATAATTGATAACAAGCTAAAACCTGCGTGCAATCTGAAAACTCCCAGTGATGCAGAAGCAGCAATTCTTGTGTTCACAAAAGTCATAACTTCAACCATAGGCAAATCCATAGCTCCAGCTAGACCTCAGCAACAAAGAAAACCCTATCACGAAACTTTGCCCTCTAACATCAGATCTCTCACAAAATGCACCGGCTTTGGCAGAAGAACAGAGAAACCTGCCAACTTCGTTTGAACCAGCTCACAAGAAAGGTAAACAAAACAAATGGATGAGTACCGGCATTCAACTTACCAATGGCACCTCTCCAGCATTTCATAAGAAGATTCATCCTTGTGGACCAAAAGAATATTAAAAGAACAACACTTATTCCACCCTTAATACAAGATGGAAAACACTACATAGCCGACTTTGAGAAGACGGAACTATTCGCAAATCTCTACAAAGTATCTTCAGCCCAAACTCAGTGATTAATGAAGAAATCAACCACGAAATTGAATGCTTTCCTGATTCTTATACCACTGTTCCACTCCCCATTGACTTCACCTCACCAAAAAAAATCTTGTTCATAATCCGGCAACTACCAGCAAGGATATCGCCTGGTCATAACCTAATTCCAAATTTTGCATTAAACATCTGACTTGCAAAGCACTTACTGTTCTAGCCTCACACTTCAATAGTTTGATACATATGGGCTACTTCCCCAGAATCTGGAAACATGCTATAATTATTGTTATTCATAAACCTGGGAAAAGCTCCTCAGACCCAAATAATTATCGTTCTATAAGTCTGCTACCAACTCTGTCCAAAGTCTATGAAAAAATTATACTGAAGCGTTTAACAAAATTTCTCAATGAAGCATCAGTATTACCTCCTTTTCAATTCCGTTTTCGTCGCAAACATTCGACCACCCATCAAATTTTCCGTATTACAAAGCTTCGAGAAGAAAGAACACACAGCTGCAGCTTTCCTTGACTTCACTCAGGCATTCGACAGGGTTTGGCATCGGGTCTCCTATATAAACTGTTCATCAACAACATTCCAGACTACCTCTATAAAATAATTTCCTCCTTTCTGTCACAACGAACATTCTCAGTCCGCATAGGTAGTTGTCACTCTTCTACAAAACCTATAACAGCTGGAGTTCCTCAAGGATCTATCCTGGGACCCGTTCTGTTCAACCTGTACACCTCTGATATGCCTGCAATGCCTACAGCTCAAATCGCTATGTATGCGGATAATACTGCAATCTTCTCAACATATTGCAATATCCACACCGCCAGAAATCACCTTCAAGTGGCCTTAAACTTAATTATACCCTGGCTAGACAACTGGTGTATTTCGCTCAACCAGCAAAAATGTGAAGCAATGGTC
Organism: Hymenopus coronatus; assembly: GCA_030762935.1. NCBI lineage: Eukaryota > Metazoa > Arthropoda > Insecta > Mantodea > Hymenopodidae > Hymenopus > Hymenopus coronatus. The sequence goes on along the minus strand of CM060897.1, from coordinate 153,133,260 downwards.
TTTACACTATGCAGACAGAACTATCCACCACAAGTAACGCTTCCAGCGAAACAGATACCCTGGAAAACTGAGACAGAAGCAGTGAAATATCTCGGTGTACTCCTGGATCAACGACTCACATGAAAACCACATATAAGCAACAAACTTAAACTAACCTGAGCAATCCTGATATATGGTGGACTTTGAGACAGTGATGTGTTTTAACAATTAACATTTAGTTGAGTCGATTTTGTAACACTACATCACTTACTTTTTTATTTCAGAAAACATGTTTCAGAAGCCATGTGCTTCCATTGTCAATTCCTTTTGTCGACTGCCGGCATTGCTTGCTGTGGTGGTTGTCTCTGTCCCTCTGTCCGGTTTCTAAATTTATGTAGAATTAAAAAGGCCACGCCAAAATTTGTCAGAAAAATAATAAAAAATGATAATAGTAAACTAGAAAAAGCAGTCGTCAAAAAAGTCTTGGAAATGGAGAAGAACAAACATTACAAAAGTAGAAGTGAAGTAGAATTACAGCTATATGAATTACACTTGAAACTAACCAAAAAATTAGGAAGCATCATTTGGGAAAATTTAGAATACAATCTTTTGGCTAAATTAAGCATAAAAATGAGAAACAAAACTTTAACGCAAAAACGTAAACTTGAAAAGCTGTGCAAAGAACAGGGGAAAAGAAAACCAATTCAAAAATCCACACCACAAATGAACGTCAAAAACCTATCTACCAAACTTTCACCAAATCAGAACTGGATTTCTTAAACAAAGGGATGAAAACTTGCATCGATTTTTCAGATAAAATTGACGATTACATTGCGGACGTACAAATAGCCACCCAACACATAAATGATATTGATAAAAACATAATAAAAAGTGAATGTTGCCAAATTATCGAAACAATAGAAAGAAAAAAGAAAACTAACCCCCCAAAAAATGTAATAAGAGCATTAAAAAACAAACCGGTAATTTATAGCAAAACAGACAAAGGAAACACAATAGTAATTATGGACAAAACTGAATATGTAGAAAGAATGGAAACACTTTTAGAAAAAGAAGAATACTCTACAGTACAAAAAAACCCTCTAAACCAATGTATAGTTAAATTAAATGCCAGTATTCAAGAATGTAAACTAATAGACAAAAAAGAAAAATGCAAAATTAAAGTTGATAATCCAGTTCTGCCCAGAATTTATGGCCTTCCAAAAATACACAAGCCGGGAAATGCAATGAGACCAATTATAAACAATATAAGTGCACCTACATATAATCTAGCAAAATGGTTAACAAACAGATTCTCTTCCTTCCCTAAATTTGATACAGCAAGTATAAAAAACTCTCTAGATCTGATCGATAAAATTAAAGACATAAAATTGGAAAAAACTGATATGTTAGTTTCCTTTGATGTTACTGCTCTGTTTCCAAGCATACCTACAGAAAGCATACAATCCCACATCAAAAACTGGTTACTAGCAATAGGAAAAACAACAGAAGAAGTGCGAGAATACATCATATTAACGAATCTGTGCATAAATCAAATTTTTTTCACATTTAACGGGAAATATTACAAACAAACATCTGGTTTAGCTATGGGCAGCCCGCTGTCACCAATATTAGCAGATCTCTTCATGAGCACTATGGAAACTAGGATTAAAAAGGCATTCCCCTGGATGTTCAAAATATGGTACCGCTATGTAGACGACATCTTTGCAATAGTCCCAGAAAGACACCTAGAAGATGCACTAAATCTCCTAAATATGCAAGAAAAGTCTATAAAGTTCACAATGGAGAAGGAATGTGATGGACAACTACCATTCCTCGACCTAAAAATCATCAAAACTAATAATCACCTTACATTTGGCATCTACAGAAAACCTACCCACACCAACAGCTATATAAAACAAAAGAGTTACAATCCCATTCCCCATCAGCATGCTTTACTCAACAGCCTTACACACAGATTGGTAAATGTACCAATGGGCAAAACAGAATACCTATGTGAACTTACTAAAATATTGGACATAGCTACAGAGAATGGATTTCGGGCAGAACTGGTGTACAAAAAAGTTAATAAGGCCAAAAATAGAAAGAGAATTAAAGAAGTCAGCACACTCACTCATAACCAGAAAGAAAACAAGATCTACAAGAAGTTTTACATACCACCCTACAACTTTCTACAAATTCCAGAGGATTTTCAAATGACATAACATCATTCTAACCCCTAAAAACAATTACTCTATAAAAACATTTTAAATTCTAAATTAAAAGATGATATCCCACAAGAAAACAAACCAGGAATATATCAGTTCAGCTGTAATGACTGTGAAAAAATCTACATTGGCCAAACAAAAAGAAATATAAAAACAAGGGCAAAAGAACACCATAGAAATATTAAACTCAAACAAGAAGACAAATCTGCAGTAGCTTGGCATTTTTGGAAAGAGAAACACACTATAAATAGAAGCCCAAAAATCCTCAAAAACATCACAAGGAAGACAGAATTAAAAGTTTGGGAAAACATATATATTTGGAAAAACAAGAACCGGGTTTTCAATTTTGAAATCCCGCCAGGCGATCTACTCATTCAGAGGTTCATCAAACCACCACCAGGGACAGAGACAACCACCACAGCAAGCGATGCCGGCAGTCGACCAAAGGAATTGACAATGGAAGCACATGGCTTCTGAAACATGTTTTCCGAAATAAAAAAGTAAGTGATGTAGTGTTACAAAATTGACTCAACTAAATTTTAATTATTAACCTGAGCAAGACTGGCAAAGCTCTACCCTCTCCTCAACAAAATATCTTCACTCAAACTAAAAAACTGCACACTAATTTACATGACTCTATTAAGACATCTGCTACTATATGCTTGTCTAGTTTGGGGAGGTTGTCCTTCCGAAATCAAACATATCCAGACATTTCAAAACAAAATATTGCAAATCTCAACGAATGCACCATGGTTTTTCAGAAATAAACTACATAGAGAAACTGGAATCAGCATCATTCAACAGCCAATTTCTTCACAAGCCGATCAGTTTTATAGCAAGCTAAAAGATGTCTCAGGAGCCATTCACTATTCTCTTGGCAGAAAATTTAACTATCCAACTCATATCAAGAGTTGCCTACCACTGGACCAGCTCTTACAATAAGACTTTCTGTAAAATAAAAACAAAAATGTACCTACTTATGAGGGGCCCAATGGGGCTACCTCATTTCAATGTTATTCAGTACCATGCATGTAAATAATATCTAAAATCAATGATCTGTAGAGCGCACATGCGCTGATCGATCAATAAATTTAAAAAAAAAAAATCCTGGAATTGATTATTATCCTTTCCATTTCTTCTTCCACAAAAGCATCTCTATTTCAATGTGTTTCTTGAATATTTTTTGCCTTCTGAACTGAGTTTTTCCAGTCATTTGCTGTTATTCACCCAATAGCATTCTAAGAAATTATGATGTTTGAACCACTAAGTCAGAGCATTCTCTCAGTGAATTCTATCTTTACACTTTTTAAATTTCACTATTTTCCTAAGCATTTTTTTTACATCCAAAGAGATTAATCTCCTTCTTGCAAAAGTTCAATAGTTTTTGCAGCATAGGGATTTCTTTTTAATCTCATAATTCTCCTGATATTTTTTGTCTAATGATACACTCATCCATATCGTCCAAAACGATATTGTTTGCAAGAGGTTTATCAATCTTGTGAAGGGCTGTAATTTTGCTTGTCCCACTTTTTTCAAGCTTTTCTGATCCTGCATATCGTTGTTTTATTCTAATCAGTAGAAGCTACAAGTTCAGTTGGTAGTAAGTATTTTCTGAGCTTTTTTCTTCTCTTCGTCACAAACTTAAAAACATTATAAATAACATGTTTTGTGTTCCATCAGTCACTGAATACTACGAGAAGTGCTAGTGAAGTAAACCGGACTGTAGAGCATTTCATGACATATGCGTGAAGTCGTATTGCCTCATCACGTTGGTGCTCTCTGCTCCCACTGGGACTATACTGGCCTTGGCTGCTTATAAGTATGTGTATTTATTTTTGAGTGCTCTTGTTTCTTTACTTTCTGTAATTGGGACCAGTTCCTATTAAAACACAGTAAATAAATAAGTATATAAATATGCTCTCTCTCTCACACAATCCATACATTCACTCCCCTGCCCCTTGTCATCAGTAAGGTTATGCTGGATGACTTCAGGAATTTTGATAACGAAAATTTCTAAAAGGAAGAGAAGCAAACCAAGCAGCACAAGCTTCCTATTGGATCAAGACACAGTGGTAATATTTGCAGTAATAAATTTGCAGTCTGAGTGACAAAGCTACCTAGGCAGAGGTGGTTGTTTGGATGGGCAATGATTGGGTTTTATTCATAAGAAACATGTGAATTAATTATATTGGTAATGTTCCTTACACTGTGTAATGTTTTTTTTTTATTATTAGAACCAGAAAAATTCAATACCACAGCTGGGATTTGAACATGGTTCTCCCACTCTATGTGGATGCTCTAACCATTGAACTACTGTGACATCATGCCAGTAATTCAGGAGCATTACGATTATAGAAGAACAGCTTCACATAGAATAGAATAACTATTGGAATATTACCTAGATACTAAGTACTTATGAATGTAAGTCATCATTAAGGTTTCTCTGAAAGGACAGACATATCGGCTGGTTGACCAGGTAAAAACACGAATCACAGTAGCTCCTGGCTTATGCCACTTTAAACTCAGATCATGCAAGATTTTAAAGGTAGAACAGACCCAGTTTATGAACATCTATACCCATGGTTAGAGCAACTGCACAGAGAGTGGGAGAACCATTCAAATCCTGGCTGTGATATTGAATTCTTTAGCTGATTCTAATAATGTGAATCAATGCTGCAAAGCAGCTGGCACACATGTTTGATAAACTGAAAATTGTGACACATAACATGTTTGAAAGTATTATTTAGTATTATTTTTTCGTGCACAAAGTGTCAAGAAAACAACAATGAAAAAATTACAAACTTATTCTTCAGAAACATCTAATAAAGGATGGAAATGAAAATGTGAGACCAAATTTAAAAATCTGATATTACATTTACACCACCTTCTTTACCCTTTCTTCAACATGCCACTCTAACAAGAGCTTCTACTTCATGTTAATCAAGATAAAATTTGCAAAAAGTATCTTATGTATTTCCTTATAGAACACAAGGGGATTAAGCGATTCTAGTATACCTTAACCAATAGTGAAATCTTTTCAGAGTGGTCCAATATGTGATGGTTTGAATGCATGGTCAAGATGTACACTCACCACGCAACCTTGAAAGGTGCTAAACTTAAATAGTTTAGTATTCAATCTAATGTTTCTCTCTCTCTCCCTCCCTCACAACCCCCCAACATGGATTTTTTGATGAAAAATTTTTATAAAGGAATATTTTCAGTGATATCTTTAATTTCTATAAGCAAGCAGCAGATAAGTAAAAATAACTCTCACAAAGTAGGTAACTGAAAAATTGAACAAAACAGCTGAATTCATCCACTTTTCAAAATTCTTACACATACAAGTGATACTCCGCACAAAAATTTTCTTGGGTGCTTGGCTCCCTAGTCTTCATTTGGTAGGTCTCACACCATTTTGGAAACAGAGCAGAGTGACAACATTCAAACATGAAGTACGTTATACTTCCTGACATCTATATATGGCAAGAAATGATCTTGTGATTGACACTCCTGCTCGGCATGCTGTTGCAATATTTATTTGCTGTCCATCTGCAGCACCACATGTTCCACTGCTTCCTCTAAAATGCCTTCTTTTCCATGCATTTTCTATCACACTTCTAGTATGTTGAACTATTTTTCCTCATTTTTCACTAGTTACCTAATCTATTACTTTCACCACTGGATCATGCTCTTCACTAAACCTAAAGGTTTATTATTTCGGCTAAGGTAACCTCAGCTCATTTATCATAGCTGTAAGACATTTTCAAATCATAGATCACTCGTGGTAGTTCTAGGATGAGAACATGAGCAATGTCTGCAAAATATAAAAGGTGGTAACGATTATAAATGTAAATTTTCATGGAATCACTGTGTATAACACAACCAAAGTTTTCACAGAATGAAATCAAGCAATCAGATCAGTTATGCATGAGAACGTGCGCGTTAATTTCCACTGAACCCATAGGTGTTGCAACACCGATGACAGGATGTCTCTGAAGGTTATACATTCTTACATTATGATTGGTCAGCAACCTGAGAGGCCCCTGCCAGCAGATGACACACTCTATAAGTGTCAATCACAAGGAAATTTCTCACACACCATAGTGGCTTCAATGCTAATGTTTCATTCTTTCTGTAGATATTGGAGTACATAGTGTGCTGTTTCATTTAGTAATTCAGAAGTTTGCAATAAATTAGATAATCTATTCACTGTAATGACTGAGGGGCTCAAAGAAACAAACTTTCTTTGGTTGGTAACATCGCAGAAACACAAGCAAGCCCTCTCTTCTTACCCAAGCCCTCACTTCTCCATAAATTTCGCATCCAAGTGCACGCACGTATGTAACTCATTTATCACAACATAAAATTATGCAATTTAATAACATGGGACTAAAATATATCATTAAATAAATAAGTTTCATAGTACCTACTTTCCAGGCTTGCCTTTTCCAAATTTCATGCTGTGGATCATTTTCCAGTTCTTGTACTTGGAATAATCTCCTGAAACACTGAGATCTTTTATGTCAATTATGTTACCACAAAAGGGTATGTTACTTATTTCAGAGTTTATATTTGTCACACATTTTTGTGTGCTTAATAAACAGCCATATGTTTTGAGGCCTTCTTCCAAGTTCTGAAGAAACCTGCAACAAAAAAACAAAATTTTATTTATAAAATGTTTTGGTATTGATGGCAGCAAAACCTTTCCATTTAAACAGTTTTTAATAAACTCAGAATAAAAGAATCAATCCCCTTTCTTTTTCTTTTCACTGTTGTATGTAAAGCACTCAAGTGAGACCATGCAAAAAGTTTTTACACATTTTGTATAACCAGAAACTAACAATAATTGCTAACCATACTTGAAATTTACAAAATAGAAGCTTAAAGACTGGTTTGAAATACAAATGAAAGGCTGTACATGTTAAAACAGATTGGCCATACTTGAAGTTTGTAAAGTTGAACTTTACAAAGTAGCTGAAATATTTATAAATTTTATAGAACTACAACTGCTTTGTTTCACAATCACAAAGTAATTTCAGATATTTGTAAAGTAAGTAGCTTATTTACAATTGACACAAGGTTCATTCATGGTGAATGAATGAAATTGGTGAAATGACATTCAAATAAGCCCAGGTTCCATAGAGCTTATAACGACTTGACATTCATCTTCTCGTGCATGTGTGCGTACATGTGGGGGGGGGAGGCTAATGGTCAGGATTTAGCAACAAAGCCATTCTCCTTCTTGCCTCCCAATATTTTGAGGTCAAGTTTGGATACAGTTTAAGTTGTTCACAGATTGATATATGTTCCATATTCATTTCTTCTTCCTTGTTGCATAACAGACAGTTTGGAGATGATAGCAAACCAATTTTATGCAGGTGTTTGTTGAGACAGTCATGTCCACTGGTAAGTCTGAACATGGCGACAGCTGTTTTTCGAGGCAGTTCAGGAGTTAGTTTCAAGTTTTTTAAGAATTTTTCTCCTTTGGAATTTAATATATTTGTGGTTAATTTAGCTTTATAATCATTATTCATTTTCTTCTTAATGATATATTTAATTGATTCCAGTGGTACTTTTGGTTGAGCTAGTAACAATCACTTTTATTAAGGATGCCATTTTTTATGATATGGCAATTGCTTCACCATTTTCCAATTTTTATTAAACATAAAGGAGTGCTCCTGCTATTGGTCATTGGGTCCCTCGGAACAAGTCAGGAGGTTAAATTTCTTAATCACAAACTTTTTCCCACATTCTCCAGTTGTGAGTCAATCATTGTTCCATGGCAGGTCCAGAACAATTAAAAGATATAGAGAAAGTAGAAGGGATGAAATGATCCCTTAGGTCTCGACTACTCTAATGCCATTGGGGTCGAAGACAACAAGAGGTTAGTCAAGGAAGACTGGATAGGAAAGAAGAAAGAGGGAATCTGGCAAGGAAAAGGAAGAATACCAGATTCAGTCATTAAACTCATCAGGTTGACCAGTTTCATTTGATGAGCAGCCCCTCCCTTTAGTTCAACATGCATAAGCATGCACCGCAGGGAGGTGAGGGATGTCCCATAGGTTATTGTACAAATTGGTTCCTGTAAGCTTCTATTATAGAGCAATTAAAGGCTCTCCCTTCTGTTGAAAACAGTTACCTTTAGCAGCCTTTACCTTGAATATGAGGCAGATATATTATACCCACACTACAGAGGAAGGCTTATTCATTTTGATACATATCCAGTCTCCTTTATTGGTGATTGGCTTGCAGGCCACCATGTTAGCTCGGCTGCTTAACATCCTCTTTCGATTTTCTGCTACTAAGTTTACATTTTGTCAATGTGAATGACAACATACCACGTTAAGTTTAGTTCTTAAGATTTAATTATCAGGGTCAATCAAATATAAACAGGACTTTCTTTCCCATACTTTTTATTTGATGTCAAACATTAACAAACATATCCTGCTTTGGATATGCACTCAGCCTAGCATAATGGCAACTTCTTGATGCCGTCACCACAAAAAGAATAGGTTCGTGTCATTAGTCATTTGCCAATAAAGCCTTTCACACCAACGTCATTCTCAAATCTTTGGCCTTCCAATGCCTCCTTGAATGGCCCAAAGAGATGAAAATTGCAGGGTGATAAGTCTGGACTATATGGAGGGTGGTCACGTGTCCAACTCTACATGCCAACTTCTGTTCTTCAGTCAGGAGGCGAGGGACTTTATGAAAACCTAAGCTGTTCGTGATGATGGCATGACAGCTCCCAAAGCTTAATCAAACCCAATGAGAAATTTCTGAAACCATCAAACAACGATCACCTTCAATAGGGTTAGAAATGGCTTTGAATGTTCTCCTCCAAAATGCTTGTCCTTAAGCGATGATCGTGACACTCCTTTTTGACCCGTTCATGGCCTTCTATGAACACCTTATGCCAAGCAAACACACAAATCCTTGAAAAGGTTTCCTCATCAAACTGTGTTGCCAGTCTCTGCAAAATTTCTGCCGGTTTTACACCTTCATGAGCAAGAAATGTAATGATGATGCGTTGCGAAATTGAAGCATGTTGCTCACACATCTTGACAGAACAAACAACTGGTTCTGTGGAGCCTAACTCTTGCTCATCCCCATCCTGACACCCTCCCCCTTTAAACTATGACGATGTCACAGCACACTCTGTTGAAAACTACATGCTCAAAACAAAAAGTCCCATTTATATTTGATTGACCCTCGTACATTACTGCATATTTTCATTGTGAATGGCCTCTAAGGTTTGTAAAGGAAGCTGTATATTAGTGTTTATGGGGAAACAAATATAGAAAAGTATACAATTTTTAAGTACACAGCAAAATATCACTGAAACCTATATAAAATGGTATAGCACCAGTACCAGTGATTCAGATCTCATTAGATTACTTATTCAGCAGAAGTCATTACATTTGTATACACGTTTTGTCAAATTATTATATTAATAAAAAATTTATAAAACAGAACATAAGGATATAATTTAATCATAAAGTATTTACAAAAAGTCACATGAAGTCCTTTAAACAGTCCGAAGGATGTATGCAGGAAGTCAACTACTGAATAGAACTTATCCTTTAAAAGTATACTTTTGACCTCTCTCTGTTAAACATTTACCCATTATGTTTTGATAGATTCAGAGTTAATGATATAAATTTACTGCTTTATGTCAAACAAAATTTAAACTCTTGGTTAATTAGTGTTGTTGGAAATGGATTGCCTTTGAGATTGTTTTATTATACAAATACTATTTATTGTTGAGTTTAAAGATACTCTTGGAAATGGAGTTTTATTTACAGATGCTCTTTAACTGCTGTAGTTCTCAGCATCCCATTCTATACTGGGTGTGAAAGACCACTTAATTTTGCTCAGAGGTCATTTTGTAGCTTTTCCCTTTGGATTTATAACAAAGTATGTAATATTGCCATTTCTACAAAGGTTCATCTTATTAAAATGAAGCAGATGGATAAATAAATCTAATGTGTTCCATTAATATGACTTCCTCTAGCTAGTCCACAATCAACTTTTATTACAAGAGATTATTCTTTTATTTACATCATCTAATCAAGATAAATATTAATAGAACTGGTCTTATTACTTGCTTCCTCGTAAGTTGAAGGGAAATAAGGGAATACACTAGGCTAAAGCGATAGTCACAACTTTCAAAAGCTGGTCGCTAAGTGAAGCTATTGTAATTCGGTTCACTTTGCTTCCTAGGAGTAAACAAAAGAGAGCCAAAAAGAAAGATGTCTCCCATTTGGGAAAAGTTTAAGTATTTTAAATCAAAACCAATAACTTAGAAAATCTTGAAAACGGTTAACTCTACAAAAAAAATAAATAAATAAATAAATAAATAAAATAAATAATGTATACAACATAAATTGTGTGTTTTAATGAGATCTACATTTTTTTGTGTCTCTTACAGTTTACAGTTATACAAAAGTCCTCCAAAATAAAGAGGTCTTCAGAGGTTATTTTCAGAAAATTCAAGATATACATTTTGTTTTTCATCAAAATATCTTAAACACATGATATTTTAATAAAAGTCATTACAGCCATTTTTGAGAAAAATTAGAATTTTTCAAATTTTTTTTTTAATTTTTTTTTTATTTATGGACACTCTTTAACTGCTGTGGTTCTCAGCATCCCATTCTATACTGGGCATGAAAGACCACTTAATTTTGCTCAGAGGCCTCTTTATCAGGCTTGAGGCTCTTTTACATGCTGTAAATCAACAACACGAGACCAACAGCTTTACTTCCCTTCCAAAGGAAGCCATACTTAGGATGTTTACACCCGAAAAAATTCATTGTCCTCCGCTAGGTTTGAACCTATGACCTTGGGTATATGAAGTTAGTATGGTAACCATTATACCATGGAGGGTGACAAAATTTTCCATGTAAAGGGTGGTTGGGGGTGAGGGATTTTATAAAAATCTTCATGTCGTATACTGGAATATACTGAATGTAAATACTAACTTGATATTTAACCAACTTTTTGTCTTTGAGCTATGCTACCAGATATGTTTCTAAAAATTACTTTTTTTTTATTCAGGGGGTCTCAAACATGTATTTCTGGTAAAATCTCATTATAAAATTTTTGGGTGAAATACAATACCTTCTTTATCCATTATGTGAATTGTATATATGGGCTAAAGAAAGTAACATAGCCTCAAAGAAATACAGACAGTGTCTTGAGTAATAAAACTATTTCCTGGGCTTGTAGGCCTTGGTCCATTGGGTCTCAAAGTTTCCAACATTTTTCCAAGGGAAGAGGCCAAGCACAGCCCTTTGGGAACTTTGAGACCCAATCGACCATGGCCTACAAGCCTGGAAAATAGTTTTATTTTTCATAAGAATAGTTTGTATAGTAATAGATGGTAGAGAAAGTCATGTGAATGTAACAGATCAAATGTTTGCATTTCATGCCATTGTGGTTCTTCTATCACTTACATCTTTTACATTAGCTCCCTGCAAATTAGAAAGAACAATATTATATATTACAATGTACTTCAGTTTTCTACTTACCTCTCAACCTGGGCTTTGTCAGCACTAATAAAAATATAGTCATCAGCAGCACGAAGCATGAAATTTCCATCAGTGCAAAACTGATGAAGATAATCTACATCCATGTGTGATAAGTACAGATCACAAAGTTTCGACGAGAGCCAATGACCTTGAGCTAGACCTCTCTGCATTAAAAAATGCTGTTTTTTGAAGTGAAACACTTGCAGTTTAATAATATTTTTGATCCATTCAATCAGCATGTACACATCTACATTCTGAAAAACAGAAATATATTTTGTATTTTTAGGACATCCAGATTTGATAAAAAAGGTGAAATAACATGTAGACCCAAGAGAGTGAGTGATAACTGCAGTTATAAATTGATATATTCCCAAGCTGTTTTATAACTTGAGACAGTATTTATGTCCCTAACCTATGTTGCCAACATTTTGTAAATTATATTCTATTTTGTGTATTTATTGTTCAGCCGGGTTTGAACCAGCGACCTTCGGTATATGAAGCTAGCATGGTAACCATTACACCACAGAGGGTGATTATTCTGTGTGCTTTTGTTGGATATAAGTGTTGTGATTTTCTCTTTGCAATTTTGTTTGTTGTAAACAAGTGTCATGGTAATGTTGATTTTCTTGGTTGTGAAGCCAAAAATTATAAAAGAGGCTGATCATAAGCAAGAAAAGGGCACTTCGAGACTATTCATAGTCAAGTGAGGTCGACTATGACTTTGTGCATATTTCCTAGGCAGGGGATCCTAGTCTATTATGCGTGCAGTTAAGTTTCCACGTTAATTTAGAAATTAGTAAATATTTGCAGCGGGATAATAATTGACTTATGCTTATTGAATTGGAATGTAATAAAATATTTTGTTCTGAGGAAGTAACTACATTTCCTGTCTGAAATATTAAATTAAAAGAAGCGCAAGAGATAGAATTTTTATGTCAAAGAGAAGCACTAGTGTTTTCAATTTTGTGTATGCATTTTAAAATCTAATCAAAAATAAATTACAGTTCTGCAAAGAGAATTTGAGTTATGGACTACTTAATAAATTGTCAACCAACATCAATAGCCTGGATCTAGAGTCCATAAATCCCTGATAGCGCCCTGAGATCATTTAGAGATACTGACTTCTCAATCGCAGAGGCAGTCTATAAGGAGAGTCTTGCCCAGTTACTGCCACTTGATTTTAGTGGTTAGTGATACGATTCAGCCAAGAAAGCACTGCAACAGTGAGGTCTTGATACCCAAACAATTAAGTTCATTGTAAAGATTTGCCAGAGAATATATGAATCACACCAAATAAAAATGGAAATGAAGTTTTACTTATGGATGTTCTTTAACTATTGTGATTCTCAGCGTCTCATTCTATATTGGGTGTGAAAGACAGCTTAATTTTGCTCAGAGGCCTCTCTATCAGGCTTGAGATTCTTTTATGTGCTGTAAATCTATGACACAGGACCAACGGCTTTACTTCCCTTCCAAAGGGAAGGGATGAATTTTTACACTCGAAAAAATGCATCGTCCTCCTCTGGGTTTGGACTCACGACTTTGGGTATCTGATGGTAACCACTACATCACAGAGTGCAACCACACCAGAGGAGTTCATGGTACATAAAGAAAGCCATAGAAGTGAAGGTACATAATATGGAAAGCCCAAGGTATCAGGTTTGAATTCCAGCTGTGGCTATGAATTTTCAAGTCTGGTTGAAATTCCTATGACATTTTTAACATTATTATTTGCACCTTCTTTAAATACAAAAAATCTTGAGTTCCATTCACATCGCTTTATTTGCAACAAACTACTCTTATAAGGCTCATTCTTCTACTTCTCAACCTCATGCTAATCAGACAAAACATTAACAGAAATAGTCTTATCACTTATTTTCTTGTACGTAAAGAAATTATGTTTCAGTGGTAGTCAAATTTTAAGAACTAGTCACTAAGTGATGATTTTGAAATTCTATTCTCTTTGCATGATCAGCCATAATAAAGGAAAAGAAATGACAACTTCTCATTTGAGAAAACTAAGTATTGGTAAATTTAAACCAAAATAAAACAAATTTATTAACTTTTGTGTGTTCTCAGGCTTCTAGCCAGGTAAGTAGATGGATTGACTCCAATGTTTCGAAGATATACATCATCTTTGTCTTCAGGATAAACTGATAACTTTTATTTATGTATTTATAGTGCCCGAGTGAAGCTAGCATCTGATTGATTTGCACTGATATTTATTATGACAAGTATGGGCACGGACCTCGAAGAAAACTTTATATGATGGTTATCTAATGTTTTTAAGCACAATCTGTTGTATAAGAATGCAGTGAAGTTTTCTGAAGTCTGAGGAGACGACAAGTTGGGAATTAGGTGTTAAGACACTTTATCATCAGTGCCCATGCTGTATTTAGTTGTAGGCCTGAATCGTGATTATATTTGCTTCAGATTAGATGGCTAAAGCCTCTTTTACTCTTCTTTCCCAGTAACTTGAAGACTTCGCCACTATCCTAGTGTTGGTAAAATTGACCCTGTGGCCATTTTCAATACAATGTTCAGCCAGTCCAGATTTTTCGGGTTGCATAAGCCTGACGATCAGCTATTACTTTAAAATAATACGTTTTGTAAGATCTGCTCTTTCATAGCTTATTTTATTGTTAAGTTGCCTCATGGACAAAGTTTAACAAATTGTGATTTACCAGTTATATAAAAAGCAAACAAACTGAAGAGGGCTTCAGAGGCTATTCCAAAAAAATTGAACATATGTATATTTTTTGTTACCTATATTTTTTATTATTTTTTTTTTTTTATTTACTCAAAACTGTTAAAAATTATTTTTGAGATAATTGATAATTTCAGAAAATCTTCTATGTAAAGGGTGTTTGGGATGTGGAAATTTTCCTGAAAATCTTTGTGTCACACCTTGGAGGAGTTTGAACTTAAATACCATGTTTGGTATTTAAACAACTTCTTGTGTTTGGGTTATGCTGTGCATGCACTCACGTGCACACAGTAAACGGATATGTCAACCACAGGCATATTCTGTGGGCCAGCAAGACTAGTTGCAAAGTCCAATAAATTTGTGAAGAAGGGATTTCTATTACATTTATAAATAATGAAAGTATTCCTAATCAGATGGCTGTTTGTATTCTAACCTACTGTTATGGCATAAAATGGGCTCCTTGTGATAAAACTTGATTCTGTTCACAATGGAATATAGCCCTCTTCCCAGGTGCTATAATGGGTATATCTGCAGGATGAGATGAGAAGGAGGGAATCAGATCATAAATTTTCAATGTATTTTGTAATGCAAACTGTTCTTACCTGGAAAGATTTTGATTAAAATACTGTATATTAAAGATATTTACATAAAAAAAAAATTATATCTTGAATTTTCTGGGAATAGCCTCTGAAGACATCTTTATTCCGGATGAATTTTGCATAACTGGCAAACCTTAAGAGATAGTTTTTTTTCTCTTGATTGGCTATACTCATCACATTTTAGGAACAGCTTCTGTGCCCTCAAGACTTGTTGGCTATGCTGATATGGCAATTTTCCCCAGCAAGTGTTACATAATATCAGTCCAGATACAGAGCATAAACATTACCTGTTTCAATTAAAACATTAATGGGAATGCATAGTGAAGTAACTAATCAATTAAGAATAAAAACATAGATTACTCTCAAACTTAACGTTACTTTATTTCAAGAGTGAAGTTTGAGTGTAATCTATGTTTTTACTCCTAATTACCTGTTTCCTTATTAGCTGTATCTGTGTATATTTTTGTAGACTTTCATCTGGGAGTCCGACATATGATGTCTTAATGGGAAGCCATTTCACTGAACTTCTCCTTGGTGTGCACCTATATATTTTTAGTACCATATTGGCATCTGAAACAAAAAAGAAAAACTCTTTCCAGAAGCTTATTCTTCTACCTGATTTCGATTTGGGGACAATTTAACATTGGTCTCCTATGTACAGTCATGGAAAAAATGATTGAGTGCACTCTGAGAGCAGAATATTTCAAAGTGCCACTTTGTATTGCAGCGAGGTTTACACTGGTCACAATTTCTGATATGCAGCTAGACTTGCCTAACAGTGTCTGCGACATACTTATCGTCTGTCAAACACATTAACAGGATGTGTCTTACACCGTATTTTGCATTTGTATTGGTTCCTGATAGAGAATTTGGGAACAACTGCCATGCTACCCATTCTTGTTAGCCAATTAGTAAAGAAACCGAAAAGCGTTTCTACCTGATGCTAGGTTCATTGGTGGAGTAATCAATTCCCAATCAACTGAATCAACCAATGAGTTGGTTCAGAAGCCATGAATATGATAAATGAATCACGTTACCATAAGAACCATGACTACTACAGTCATGGTTACAGTGCATATATCAATGTGGCAGCAGTCGCCTTTTGGCCCAAACAAATATAGCTCAGAGATAACACAAGCACTTTGAAAATTATCAAACTTAAGTTCAAACCTCTACATTTTTTCTCCCACATTTATGTTGCTTCTTTTATCATATTTTGTATTTCACATTCTTAATTTACATTAATACAGAGTTTCTGCTATATTAGTTATAATTTGAGTATTAGATAATATACAGATATATATTATGTATAATAGTCAAAGTTTACAACTACTGGTGATAAGCTTGATTCCTTTGTCCATAATGTGTTTCTTTCTGTGTTGGTTAAATGTTTGTGCTTGGTTCCATTAGTCACCAAAAGAGATCCTCAATTACTACTACAATGATGCATTCATTCATACTTTAGCAATGGAGGTGGGTAAAGTTATATTGTGAAAAGGGACAGGTTGATGCAAGAAAGAGCACTGGTCGCTCGCATTTATCCACCGAGAATGAAGACAGGTCTCTCATGGTAGAGGCCAAAAAAGATCCATTTCTGATGGCCAGTGAATGCAAGGCTTTATCTTTATTCCCGGCAAGTGCAAGAACGGTTAGCAACCACTGTAAAGGTGCCGGAATTCGGCATAGAAGTGCGGCAGTAAAGGAAATGCTAACTGAAGCCCACAAAATTGACAGGTTGGCATTTACTTTACTGTATGAGAACTTCGACTGGAGTGAAGTAGTTTTCTCCGGCAAAGCTACATTCTACTGCAGATGTCAATTTGATGGTGTTTGTTTACAGGCCTAGTGATACTCAATATGATATGCGTTATTTGGCCAATCATGCAAGGAGTACTATTATTAATTATTAATTAGCATTATCATCATCATTATAATTATATAGTAGGGGAAAATCTTTCAAAGACACCCTCTGTGTGGGAGTTGGATTTTCACCAACTAAAAACTCCTACTTCCCGTTATATATAATTACGTCTCTTGGAACTGCTGGAGGCATTACTTCAACAGACTATGACACAATGGTGTTAATTTTTCCTGTTTAATTACTTCAGTTTGAGTTATGTCTATTTTGATTTGACATCATTATTTTGCCATACCCTTGTTTCTCCTGCAGAATTTCCTTGATAAATGTTGCAATAGCTGCAAGGAGTGGTCGAACGAGTGTTACTGCTTGGGCATGGATATCTTGGGAAGGTGCTGCTATGCTGGGACGTGATCATGGAAAGCTGAATAAGAAAACCTATTCTGAAATTGTACAGCATGTTCTGCTTCTATCTGCCCAAGAGCGTTATCATGAAGGTATTATTAAATTCCAACAGGATAACCATTCAGTCCACAAGTTGGCCAAAGTTCAAAAGTGGTTTTCGGAGCTCATGAATATCTTAGAGCAACTTACCATGGCCTACAAAGTCAGATGATCTCAACCCAATTGAACATGTTTGGACGAAAGTAAAGCAGATGCTTTCTCAAGGTCTCAGATTGAATAATGCTATACAACTCTGGTGTGTCATGACAGACACTTGGGATTCACTAGCAGAAGACATTAATTATTTTCAAAGGATAGTGGATTCTATGCAGTGATAGTAAATAATGGGGACTGCACAAAGTATTAGAATTGGTTTTCTCTTATTTTATTAGCCTTTTGTTGCATTTAAGAGCAACCAGAGTTCAGGTTGCTGGGCTCGAACCTACGCTAGGTATGGCAAGGAGTTTCAAACGAAGCATGTTTGGACTGAGCCATTTATACTCTGAGTACTCTTTTCCCTGTTTATAAAGCACTGTAGCGGACAGCTCAACTAACAAGGTTTGGCTTATTGTTTAATATTTCTTTGCATGTTAGTAAAAACAATTATTTTGATTGTTCCCTGGTTGCTATTTTATGCTATAAAGCAATAAATTATGTCTTACCTCACTGTATAAAAGCATGTTTTGTAGCATAGTGCACGTGCATGTATAAATCCAGCTTGTGTAATTTTGTGTGCTTCCATGAGGCTAAAGTGGCACTTTGAAAGGTTACAGCGCTCAATCATTTTTTCCATGACTGTACCAAGACCAAGAAGGGCAGTGCTTCTGGTGTGGTTCAGTGAACAATGAAACAAAGAAGCCTGAGATAATTTGAGAATTTCAATGCCACAAAAGGAGGAATAGATGCACTTGATAAAAATGCACTGCTTATGCCACCAAAAGCCATTGTAGAAGAGGACGCAAACTATTTTCTATACAATGAAGAATATTTTGATAGTAAATGCATTTTTATATATTCATCATTAGCAGAAAAGTTTAAAAATGCTACAGCTTCAGTAATTTCTTGCACTTTCTGTTGATGATGCTCCAATACCATTTCTGAGGTAGTGATGCCTCTTGGCCAACCACTAAGCAGATCGTTTTCCATGCTCTCCCGGCCCAATATAAATTCATTGGTCTGCTTAGCAACAGTTTAATATGAAGGAGCAGAGTCTCCCAATGTATTCAGCAAGTTGGCATGAATTTCATTTGCTTTCATACCTTTCTTTATAAAGTACTTTATCACTACTTGAATCTCAGTTTTTTCCATCTTCAAAATTTCTTACATGGGAACAACAATAATAAGACATCCACAACATAGTTCTCCACTCACAGCCTAAAACATGATTAAAATACCATGTGTTATAGATATTTACATGAAATATAAAATGTATATGATGGAATACCCTTTGAAGACCTCTTCATTCTGGATAATTTTTTCATAACTGGTAACCATAAGAAATAGGCAAAAACTTATCACACAAATAAATGCAGATCCTGTTAAAATACACAACTTATGTCATATACTTTTATTTTCTCTATACACACTATGTACATAGTGTATAGAGAAGGTATTGCATTGTACCCAAAAATTTGATACCGAGATTTCACCAGAAATATATGTTTTGAGACCCCCTGACTCCAAAAAAAAAAAGCATTTTTAGAAACATGTCCATGTGTGTGTCTGTCGTCTGTGTGTATGTGTGTGTGTATGTGGGCAGTATAGCTCAAAAACAAAAAGACCGTTAAAAACCAAACTTGGTATTTAAAGTTTGGTGTCTTCCAAGAATGTGACACGAAGATTTTCAAGAAAATCCCCCACCCCAAACTACCCTTTACATGGAACTTTTTTCGAAAATTTTCATTTTCTAAAAAATGGCTCTAATGACTTTGATTAAAATCCTGTATATTACCGACATTTACATACCAAATAAAATGTATATCTTGAATTTTCTGGGAATAGCCTCTGAAGACCTCTTTATTCTGGATGAATTTTGCTTAACTGCTAAACGGTAAGAGATAGACAAAAGCTTACTACACAGAAAATGTAGAGCACGTTAAAACACACAATTTATGTTATACAATTTTTTTTCGTGGAGTTGATAATTTTTTAGTTATTCATTGTTTTTGATTTCACCTTTCAAAAACTTGGAATTTGTCAACTCCTGTCCATGCAAACAAAGGAACTTCTACCACATAGCAACCAGCCTTTGACTATCACTTTAACCTATGGTACTCACCTATTTCGCTTCTACTTAAAAGGAAGCAAGTATTAAGACTATTTCTGACATTTTTTTTTCTCGATTAACATGAAGTAAATAGAAGCATAAGCTTTTTAACAATAATTTGCTGTAGAGATATAAAGAAAGTCATGTGAATGGAACATATCAGATTTTATTTTTTGTGTAATTAACCACTTCTGGGGTATTTCTTGTTATTGGTATAAACACTAAAATACTTAAAATTTTTCTCATACAGGACTTTGTCATTCCTTTTTCTTTTGTTTAATTTCTGGCCAAGAAAAGAGACCCAAACTTCAAACACATAGCGACCGGCTTTTAAAAGATTTGACTATTGCTTTAGTCTAGTGTATTCCGTCAATTCCCTTCTACTTACAAGAAACTAGTAATAAGACAATTTCTGCTAATGTTTATCTCAATTAGCATGAAGTAGAGAGAACAGATTTTTAATTACGTGGTGCATCCAGAAAGTAAGTCCCGATCGTGTCCAGAGATGGGAATGCACGTGCGCAGGAGAAGAGAGGAAGTATATGGTAACATTGTAGTTAAGTTTCAGTTTTGTGATGGCAGTGGTTACTGCTCTGTGCTAGGAGCAAACGGCTGCTCCAATATTGTCTACCGCCACATACGAGGTTCGTGCAGTCATCCGATTTTTGCATGCTCAAAAGCAATTTCCAGCAGAGATCCATCATCAATTGTGTCACGTGTATAGACAGGACCATATGTTTGATAGTAGTGTAAGACGGTGGTGTAGGCAATTCATGGAAGTAAGAATCAATATTCACAACGAAGACCATAATGGCCGACCATCCCTGGTGACGCCAGAAGTGTTGGAAAGTGTGTGGCAAGAAATTGTGCAGAACCAGCACTTCACAATTTCAGAACTCTCTTGTCAGTTTCCCCAGATGTCTCGCTCGTTTGTGCATAAAACTGTCTCCTGGTGGCTTGGTTTTCACAAAGTGTATGCAAGATGGGTGCCTAGACAACTGACAGATGAACACAAAACCAAATGTCTGGCCGCAGCATTGACATTCCTACAGCGATATGCAGTGGAAGGTGACAAGTTTCTCGACAATATTGTCACTGGGGATGAAACATGCCACACCAGAGACAAAACAACAATCATTGGCGGCATAGTGGTTCACCTGTGAAGACCAAATTCAAGCAGACAATCTCTGTCAAAAAAATCATGTGCACTGTCTTTTGGGATCAACGTGGTGTCCTCTTGTGCGAATTTTTACCGCGAGGGGAGACCGTTATTACTGATCGATATTGCCAAACGTTGCATAAACTCAGGCAGCCAATCCAGAACAAGAGACTTGGAATGTTGACAAGAGGCATTATGCTTGTGCATGACAATGCAAAACTCCACACAGCCAACGCCACACAAAATGTGTTGAACAAGTTTGGATGGGAGGTCTTCGAACCTCAATCCAAGTGACTTTCATCTCTTCTGTCTCATGAAGTGTTTTCTGGCAGGAAAACGTTTTCACAGTGATGCTGAGGTGCAGAATGGAGTAACTTCGTGGCAGACGACATTGGCGGCAGAATCCTATGACTTGGGCAAACAATTAATGGTGCACCGTTATGATAAATGCCTCAACAATGGTGGTGACTATGTTGAAAAGTAGCCAGTGAGTCTATGTAATTATACCAATAAATATTTCTTACTTAGTGATGTTTTGTTCTCTTTATTGGTCATCAGGACTTACTTTCTGGATGCACCTCATAGATCCAACCTAACTGAATCTCAGTTGTATCTGTAGCCTAGATAGTACAGTGCATTCCCTGAGCGACCAAATCGTTTCGCAGCTGCACCGTAATGGGTGAGGGCCGGCCGCCGCAAAACAGTCCGGTCGCTCAGGGAATGCACAGTACAAGAATGGGCAAAACAGTTTTCTGTTGCCACTTTTGAGTTTAAAAAAAATAGGTGCTACATTTATTTTATGCCTTAACCTTACCTAAAACTTTATCTCTTATATCATCCAGGATTTGACATAGCCTATCCAACTGAACACTTCCAAAAGCATTTGTAATATCTGCTTTGCAAAAATACAATTCTGGCTCTCCTGCACTTTTCCACCATTTCCAAAAGTTAAGCCATAGCTGGTGCATTTTGGCATCATTTCTTGGACCAATTCTATACTTGTTGATGGTTTGAAGCTGGAAGAGAAGTTGTTGTACTTCTTTTTTGTACATTCCACCTTTGCTGCAAATAAATGAACCAAAAATGCATAGTTTGAGATGAATATGACAATAATGGTGGCAATGGCAGTTGAACATGAAAATTAGTATTGATGGTGAGAGTATTCCTGAAACAAGTCAAACAAATTTTCTTGGGGTTGTAAATGATAAACACCTTAGCTATAAGCAACATACAGCACATAGCTAAAAAATAAACAAAGGTATGTACGTAATGAGACAAACTAAGAAAATTATTATGGCTAGTTGAGCTTTAAAACATGCAATGTAAGAAACAAAGCTGATTATTTTAGGACTATATTTTGGGGAACTCTAAATAACAGACCAATAGAAAAGTTTTGTGAAAGGTTTGCACAATAGGTTGCCTAAAAAACAATTTAATGTGTTCCATTCACATGACTTTTTCTACCTATACTGCAAACAACTTCTTATGGAAGATTGTTCTTCATCATTTTTTCAGGCGTAAAAATCCTTAGCATGGCTTCCTTTGGAAGGGAAGTAAACCCGTGGGTCCCATGTCATAGATTTACGGCACGTAAAAGAACCTCAAGCCTGAGCAAAATTAAGCGATCTTTCACGCCCAATATAGAATGGGACGCTGAGAACCAAAGCAGTTAAAGAGCGTCCATAAATAACACGCCATTTCCATTTTTTTAAAGCAGCAATCAAATGTTTTAAAGCTGTCCCTCTGCGATTGTTAGTGAAATTCTGTTCTCTTTGCCTGGCCAGGAGTAAAACAATAGAAACACGGATGACTTCTGTCTGAGAAAAGTATAAGTATTTTAAACTCAAAACCAATAACCAGGAATATCTCAGAAATGGTTAGGTGCAAAACAAAAATTTATAGGGCATAATTTTTTTTTGACAAGATCTACATTTTTTGTACTGCAAGTTTTTGTCTACCTCTTTATAGCAAAAAAAAACACCCACACACAGAAAATTCAACATGTACCTTTTATTTGCCATTTAAATATCTTTAATATACAGTATTTTAATCAAAATCATTACAAATATTATTCAGAAAATCGAAAAATTCGAAAAATCTTCCATATAAAGGGTAGTTTTGGATGGGGTGATTTTCCTAAAAATCTTTGTGTCACTCCTTGGAACTTACTAAACTTAAATACTAATTTAGGTATTTAACCGACTTTTCATGTGTCAGTTATGCTGTCAAGAGACTCCCATACATACATTTTTCTAAAAATACTTTTTAGAATCACGGTACTTCAAAACACATATTTTTGTGAAATCTCAATACCTAATTTCTGGGTGGAATACAACACCTTTTAACCTACTATGTACTTCATAGAATGTATAGAGAAAGTAATAAAACAATATAACATTAAGGTAATAAAAAGATACCTTATAGAGCAATTTTTTATACTATTGATGCCTGCAAAAATGTAAAGGATGCATACTACATACGTAGTGCATAGAGAAGGTATTGTATTCTACCCAAAAATTCAATACCGAGATTTTACTAGATGTTTTGAGGTTCCCTGAGTCCAAAAAAACATTTTTAGGAGAGAGTGTGAGCGTGTACACGTGTGTGCATGCAACGTTGGTATTTAAGTTTGGTATCTACCAAGGATGTGACACAAAGATTTTCAGGAAAATCCCTTCACCCTAAACTACCCTTTAAATGGAAAAATTGGATCTAACGATTTTGATTAAAATACCATATATTAAAGCTATTTATGTTACAAATAAGTGTGTCCTGACATTTCTGGGAATAGCTACTGAAGATATGTTCGTTCTGGATGAATTTTGCATAACTGGTAAACCATAAGAGATAGACAAACAATTGAAATACAAAAAAGGTAGATGTTAAAATATACAATTTATGTCATACATATTTTTGTTACAGAGTTGACTGTTTGCATGACATTCCTTGTAATTTGTCTCAATTTTGAACTATGTAACTTCTCATATGGGGCCATCTTTTGTTTCATCACTCTTTTGTTTTTCTGGAAATGCAAACTGAACCAAACTTCAATTGTTCACATGTCGACCTGCTTTTAAAAGATTTGACTATCGCTTTAGTCTGGTGTGTTCGCTTATCTCATTTCTGCTTATAAGGAACTAAGTTATAAGACTAATTCTGCTAATGTTTATCTCATTTAGCATGATGTAGATAGAAGAATAATGTTTTGTAACAATAGTTTTTTTCAGAACAGGTAGAGAAAGTCATAAGAATGCAACACATCAGATTTTTTTTTTATGAAACGATGTGTCCTTTGTAAGTAATTTTGCTCACCTGTTTATTAAAAACATGGTTTCTTGATATATTTAAGAGATCTAACCTGCCCACTGAAAAATTGTTGAAGGGCCATGGTATATTGACTGTGCAAAGGTAGTATAATCATTAGTCTTTTAATTGAAGGCTTGTATGAATAGTAAAAAAGAATGGAAAAAAATGAAATGAAACACATTTACTCACCGTCCCAACAAGAGCGGTCTGATGGATGTTTCTGTTGGAACACAGGATAGAGCACTGCTGCCAAGATAATGTGGTAGATTAGACAGTGTTATAACTTCAGCCTCTTCTAAAGGTCTTATAATGCCTCCCTGCTGCATCACTTGTAACATAGCCTTGATGCCATCAGTGTATTTATATTTGCAGTAGTAAAATATTTCATTGTTGCGTTTATTGATTTTAGTCCTATGAAAATAGTGTCTTAGCAGAGTTTCCACAATGTTCTCCATTATCCACAGCAGCACCTGCAAACAAATAAATAATACCTCAGTAAATTGTAAAGAAAAAAGGGAAGCATGAACATCCTGTTGTGTCTAATGATTTCACAGACCTAGTTTCAAGGAATCACTTTCTCATCGCCAGCTGACTGCAACTGGTTGGCTCTCCTCTGATGGCTAAATATTTTGTCTCTTAGTCCCTCTGGCAATGGTTCTATGAGTTCAGCAACCAGATTTTTATCCATTGAGATGCCAAAGTTCATTAATCTTGGACGAAATTTCCAAAGAAATATTTTCTCCCAAATATTTAAATGGGTGGATTTTTGTGCCTGCCTAATAAGTAATGTTGTGTTAACAATTTTGTGTCCTTGTATCCAAAAATGTGCGATTTTTCTTCTTCTGTGGATTTGATGTTTCACTCAGTTTGACCTATATAGATTTCATCACATTCTTTGCAATCTATTCTATAAATCCCAGATTTATTATGAGCTGGCATTTTTTCTTTTTGATTTGCTTTTATGATAAAGTTTATGTTGAATTTATTTTCTGGGATGAGTGCTATGTTCGAAAGATTTCTGAAATTTTTTATGTGCCCATGGATGGAATGTGACCTTTCTGAACATCGAATTTTGTTCTTGTGGTTTGACAGCTGTATTTTGGATATAAGGACACAAAATTGTTAATACAGAATTGCTTGTTAGGTAGGCACAAAAACCTGCTGATTTAAATATTTGGGAGAAAATATTTCCTTGGAAATTTCGGCCAAGACATCCCAATGGACGAAAATCTGCACTAAATTCGTAGAACCACCGCCAGAGGAACTAAGAGACAATGCTAACCATCAGAGGAGAGCCAACTAGTTGGATTCAGCTGGTGATGAGGAAGTGATTCCTTGAAACTAGTTCTGAGGTAATTAACCTAATTTAGTAAAATTGTATATTTGCAACTGCTACTAAACTATAAGAGTTAATCTTTTCATTATTTCTTCTGATTCAACAAACTAAATTTTGGCATGCTGTTTAACCAAATAAAACAATTAAATCATATTTGTTTACTTCCTCAAATTGAATCTGTAAAATTTTCTCTGTCCAGCCTAGCATTGCAATTTTGCACTGACATAAAGTTTAGAATACATAAATGTTCAGTGTAATAAATGTACAAAAATCTGATGTGTTCTATTCACATTACTTTCTCTAACCTCTGTAACAAGTTATTCCTAAAAAGCTTACTCTTCTATCTTCTTCATAGGTGCTGGCCTTTTGAACTCAAGCTAGCAGGTTCAAACCTGGCCCAGATCAACAGTTTTTAATTGTGCTTAAAAGCATGTGCATGTGGGATGAAATTCTGGCACACAGGCAGAGCTGATATGATTCTGGCAATTGCAGCATTGATAACAAACAAAATACTTTTAATTTAATCAAGATGTCACCCTCTCTAATTCAGTGGGTATCATGCTAGCCTCTTATATCCAAGGTCGTGGGTTCAAACCTGGCAGTGGTCCTGTGCTGTAAATTTATAGCATGTAAAAGAACCTCAAGCCTGACAAAAGGCCTCTGAGTAAAATTAAGCGGTCTTTCATGCCCAATTTAGAATGGGACACTGAGAACCACAGTAATTAACGAACATCCATAAATAAAAATACCATTTCATTTTTAATAAAGATAAGCATTACTTGCTTCCTTGCAAGTAGAAGGAAAATATGGAAATACACTAGACTAAATCAAGTTAATGGTATAATAATTAACATGCTTTGCTGGTTTAAACATAATTGACATGAAAGTAAATAAGTCAAATATCTTTTGATTATACATAAGCTGTCTTGTAGTCTGGGAAAATATTTTTTCATATGAACACACAAAAGGATTGACAAACTTAGAAGAAAGCACAATCATAAAATGTACATCTCTGTCATCTGAGGAACAGAAATTGCAACACTTGCAGCCATGATGATGAAGGGAAGACCCTTTAAAACAAGTTTTGAATATACAGAACAAAAAAAAAAAAGAGGTTGCAAATCTCTGTGAATAAATGTGTCTGATTTATCATTAGTGCTACCAGGTCTATGAAATTCCAATTTAAAAGTAGCCTAAAATATTGACCTGAGTTCCTGCACATAATGACTTTGTCACTGCAGAGACCACCGCCACCACCACCACCACCACCATAAAGATTGCAGATAAAAGTTTAAATTGAACTTACACTTGCCAAACAAGATTGTTTTTTCTGGTTATAGTTTTCAGGAAGCCATTTAAGCCAGGGAATGACTTTTATGCTCATACCCCTTGTAATTTTATGTGCTTCAAGTAAAGCTATTGGTTTCGCGGTTTTAAGATATTTTCTGACAAACATTAGGAAGCGCCTTTCATTACCATGAGTTCCAAATAAATCAGGAGGAAACAATTTCCTTAAGACCATATTGACAAACATGATCACTTTGTTGTAACTTATACAGATTAGCTTCCCTGTA
Source organism: Hymenopus coronatus (assembly GCA_030762935.1). Lineage (NCBI taxonomy): Eukaryota > Metazoa > Arthropoda > Insecta > Mantodea > Hymenopodidae > Hymenopus > Hymenopus coronatus. The sequence continues at coordinate 153,106,274 of CM060897.1, read as the reverse complement.
ACAAGATATATATGTATTGTTAAATAAGAATACTGTGAAAATAAAGCACAATGTTGATAATAATTAAACCCAACAATTCAACTTTGTATTTCTGCTAGTGTGCAGCCACTATGCTAGGGAAGTTAGCTTCTTGTCCTGCTCTAAACATTAACATTAAATCTAAAAGGAGTAAAGAGAAATAAAAAAAATCTGACGTGTTCCATTTACATGACTTTCTCTACATCTCTGTAACAAATTAGTGTTAAAGAGCTTATACTTCTGTCAGCTCCATACTAATTAGAAATAAGGGAATGTACTAGGCTAAAAGGATAGTCAAATCTTTTAAAAACTGGTTGCCATATGGATGAAATCCATTTCTTTGCATTACCAAAAGTTTACAGACAAAGTGTGTGTTTCAACAAGATTTTGTGTAGTAAGGTTTTATCTATCTCTTATGGGTTACTAGTTATGCAAAATACAGCAAAATTCATCCAGAATAGAGGTGTTCAGAGGCCATTCCCAGAAAATTCAAGATATACATTTTATTTGTCATGAAAATATCTTTAATATACAGTATTTTAATCAAATTGGTTAGAGCCAGTTTTGAGAAAATCTAAATTTTCGAAAATTTTTCCACATAAAAAAAATGAAATGACATTTTATTTATGGATGCTCTATGTAAAGAATAGTTTGGGGTGGGGGGATTTTCTTCAAAATCTTCATGTGTGTGTGTGTGTGTGTGTGTGTGTGTGTGTGTGTGAACATGATAACTCAAAAACAAAAAGACGCTAAAATACTAAACTTGATATTTAAGTTTATTATCTTCCAAAAATGTGACTCAAAGAATGTGCGTGCATGTGTGCGAACATGATAACTCAAAAACAAAAAGACGGTAAAATACTAAAGTATCTTCCAAAAATGTGACTCAAAGATTTTGAGAAAAATCCCCCCACCCCAAACTACCCTTTACATAGAAAAATTTTCAAAAATTTTTATTTTCTCAAAAATGGCTCTAACGTTTTTGATTAAAATACTGTATATTAAAGATATTTATATGGCAAATAAAACGTATATCTTGAATTTTCTGGGAATAGCATCTAAAGACTTCTTTATTATGGATCAATTTTGCTGAATTTTGCATAACTGAAAAACAGTCAGAGATAGACAAAAACTTACTACAAAAAAAATGTAATCTTATTAAAACATACCATTTATGTCATATATGTTTTTTTGTGGAGTTGATTACTTTATAGATATTCCTTATTATTGTTTTCAATTGTTAAACACTTAAAACTTTTCTCACATGAAAATTTGTAAACTCCTGGCCATTCATAGAAACAGATTTCAACTGCATGGCAACCAGCTTTTTAAAAGATTTGACTATCACTTTAGCCTAGTGTATTCCTTTATTTCCCTTCTACTTACAAGTAAGCAAGTAATTAAGACAATTTCTGCTGATGTTTACCAAATTATGATAAAGTAATTAGAAGAATAAGCTTTCTAACAATAACAATAATTTGTTACAGAAATGTGAATGGAATATATCAGATTTTTCTGTTATACTTGCTGAAATTCTTTTCGGTACCACATTAAGGAAAGAACATCATTTCCTAAACTATATACAGATTTCTAGTTGATATTTTACTCTTCATTAAATGGACAATAAACAAAACTCACAAAATATTGAAAGCAGATTGCATGATGTCCAAAACAAGCCTGACATAGGGAAATAATGTCAATGAATTAAGTGATAATTCTTCGAGTTTTGTTCAGATTTTGTCTACCTTCCACAGTTTACCAGTTATGCAAAGGTCACCCAGAATCAAGATGACTTCAAATGCCCATTTGCAAACAAATTTTCATTTATCATGAAAATATCTCAAATATATGATATTTTAATCAAAATTAGAACTATTTTTGAGAAAATCAAAATTTTCGAAAACTGTACCATATAAAGGGTAGTTAGTTACTATGTGTTGCATCCTTGAAAAATGCTGAACTTGAATTAACTTACTTTTTTTGTTTTTGAGTTCACTCTCTCCCTCTCCCACTCCACACACACGCATGCACGCACCCACCCACACACACTGACACACACACACACACTTTTCCCAGTAATGCATTTTTTGTATTTAGAAATCTCAAAACATATTTCCAGTAAAATCTTGGTATCAACATTTTTAGATGGAATATAATACCTTGTCTACCTACTGTGCACATTGTACACATGTTAAGAGAGTAAAAATGTATTTTAATCCAGGGACCTCAAAACATATACATCCAATATAATCTTGACATCAAAATTTTGGGTGGCATAACTATACTTCTACTTACTATACTCAGATAAACTATAAATGAAGTCATACCAGGTTTAACTTTCAAATACTCATTTTGCTTTTTTTTTCTTTCTCGTGCAAATTTTTTTCTAAGGTAAAACCATCTCAAGTTTCTTTCGCTTCTCCTTTTTTCACTTTCCTGTGATTTAGTTTCATTTTCAATATTTGCCACCTGTCTGCTTTGTGGTAGGTCATGGTGATCCACTACTAGAGCATTCTGTTTCTCTTCTTTTGGTAAACCTTTTGCCTTATTAGCATTGCTGCTACAGCAATACCTGGAAAAAAGCAAAATTCATGGTTTTACATTTTCTCTACCACTTAGGCATCTAAAGAAGTACAGCCAAACTTGACTAATTTGAACGTTTTTAATTTGAAATTGTGAATAATTCACGCTTTTAGCATGGTCCCTTGACATTCCTATAGAAAGCAATGTTAAAAAGCTCACTGTAAATTGATATTTTTTTTTAATAATTTGATATAATGTTCAATGAGAGTGAATGAAAAAATTATATGTTAGTCAAACTTGCTGGATAAATTCCAGGAATTGTGCCATATTTTGGTCTCATTCCCTTCCCTTACTAAATTACAGGAAATGCATGATATAGTAGTTTCAATTCCCTCTCCAGCTGGAAGGAATGTGGGTTACTCAGGCTTCTTTGTGCAATTCTAGGAAGGCACTTGTTGTCATTGTGAACAGTGCACCCTTTCCATTCTGTCCACCTGCCGTCACATGTTGGCCTAAATTTGCAGCAAATAACTTCCCATGCAGTAAAGTAAGCATTTTTAAACAAATGACACAGTTACATCAAAATCATTAGTGTGTGTTTAAGTAGTGAATTGAGTCGACAATGGCTCTCTCTAAACCTAAACGTGAAATTACAAAACTCATACTTCAGCTGAAAAGGCAGCAGCGACAAAAATAAAAAAAAAAAAAACAAAAGAGCCTGAAAATCTCTGAATCTGTACTGAACCTGAGTTTTAACATTACAAAACTGTAAGTATACACCCTAATATTGTGCTTCCTATAATTTAATTTAGACATGTTTTAATTAAAAACATTTTTAAAAAATCAAACTTTTATAATTTGAAATCCTGAAAATTCAATATTTTTTCTTGGTTCCTTCAACTTCAGAATAGCCAAGTTAGACTTATTATGTTCTACCAAAATATTTAATATTAAGATTTCACTTGGAACACGCATTTTAAGGCTTCATTTCAAAATCTTAAAACAGATATTACACAGTATTGTCATAAGTTCTGTCAGTACATTCAATGTATCTACTACTAAATAAAGCAATGCAAATCCATTAATATGCATATATACTGGCTGAAATATAATCCGGGCTTGTGGGCCGTGGTCTACTGGGCTCCTCCTTCTTCTTCCCAGACGTTTCAACTGTGACTGCGACAGTTGAAACGTCCACTAGAGCACTTCGACCTCGCCGCTGCCACCGAAGATGTCTGCTGTAGTCGCAGACGAAACGTCTGGGAAGAAGAAGGAGGAGCCTAGTAGACCACAGCCCACAAGCCCGGATTATACTCCAGCCAGTATTGACACCGGCCGTGTAAGCCTAAGAATTTTGAATATACATATATTCTGAAAGAACACCAAAAATGCTACAAAATGAAGATACTCTCATTTGAAATGATTGCCATGAAGCACCAAAGACATTGAGACCACTCATAAATAGCTGCACAAATCGCGTCCATTGGAAGTTTCTTGCCACTGACACAATTGATTTTTTTAACATCCCAATATTGCAGTGCCTCTTTTGACATGCTATTGCCTTGAGCTTCTGCCAGAGAGAATAATCCAATGGATTGAGGTCTGGACTTCCACTAGGCCAGTCAGCAGCAGTGATGAACCATGGGACATTGGTTGCCAACCACTACTATGGTATTGCTTTGTGTTTTTTCTCTCCCCATATGCCTTTAATAAAGCCTGGGATCGGAACTGGCACATTTCCTTTAATTTTTACTTTTTTCTACATGTTGAGAAGGTATTGTATTGTACCCAAAAATTCAATACCAAGATTTCACCAGAAATATATGTTTAGAGACCCCCTGAATATAAAAACAAGCAATTTTAGAAAAAGAGGTGTGCGTGAGTGTAGGCAACATAGCTCAAAAACGAAAAGTCCATTAAGTGCCAAACTTAATATTTAGGTTTAGCATCTCCAAAGGATGTGGTAAAGATTTTTAAGAAACTTTTCCCACCCCCAGCTACCCTTTACATGGCAACAATTTTGAAAATTTTTATTTTCTCAAAAATGGCTCTAAAGATTTTGATTAAAATCTGTTATATTAAAGATATTTACATGACAAATAAAATATACATCTTGAATTTTCTGGGAATAGCCTCCAAATATTTCTTTATTCTGGGTGAATGTTTTGGAATTTTGCATAACTAGTAAACCATAAGAGACAGACAAAAACTTATTATACAAAAAATGTAGAGCTCCTTAAAATACACAATTTATGTTATATACATTTTTCCTGAAGTTGACCATTTTTGAGATATTCCTTAGTTTTGGTTTCAGTTTTAAAATACTTAAAACTTTTCTTATACAGACACTTGTTAACTCCTGGCCACAGAAAAAAATGGATTTCAATCCTATAGCAGCCACTTTTTAAAACATGCGACTGTCAATTTAGCCTAGAGTATTCCCTTATTTCCCTTCTACTTATAAGGAACTAAGTAATAAGACTGTTTCTGCTAGTATTTATCTCGATTAACATGAAATGGATAGAAGAATAAGCTTATTAACAATAGTTTGTAACAGAGATGCAAAGAAAATCATATGAATAAAACACATCAGATTTTTCAGTTAGTAAATGCCTTGGGTATCTTTTCTCTTTTAATGCACTAACATGTAAATCATGTTTCAAAATAAGTGATATTGTTCATGAAGAGATGTTTATTTCACGAGACAAAATTGTTTGTTTATGCAAAGGAGCATGTCATACATCGTCCTTGCATGAACAGCATTCAAAACTTCTTTTGTGATACACACCTATGTAGGATGGCCAGATCCAACACGATCAACAGTTGCACCTGTTTCTTTAAACCATGCTATTGTCTGAAACAGAAATCGTTCATTGATGCCAAGAGGTTTCAGCATCGAAAAAAGTTCCTTTCCACAACGAAAATAATGCCAATAAAGTGATACGATTTTCATCCACTCCCCACTCCATCTTTCTCTCTTGCCTGTTACTGACACACTGCAAGCAGTTACTTGCGGAGAAATAAAGGAGACCTTGTGCACAGCAATATACAGCATTGCCATGTTTCTTCATTCACAATTTCCATACTACAGAGTGTTTAAATTTTACTGACAGAACTTATGGCAGTACTATGTACAAGATTGAAAAATTCAATGCCATATCCGGGATTTGAACCACAAATCTCCTGGTCTTGTCCAACTATGCCAACCCTGAGTCAGCATCAACATGCTGATACAACATTAAACTCCCCAAAATGTAAATGGCTTGTTATTTAAGGACGCTCTTTAACTCCTGTGGTTCTCAGCGTCCCATTCTATACTGGGCATGAAAGATCACTTAATTTTGCTCAGAGGCATCTCTGTCAGGCTTGAGGTTCTTTTACGTGCCGTAAATCTACGACACGGGACCAACGGCTTTACTTCCCTTCCGAAGGAAGCCATGCTAAGGAGTTTTACGCTTGAATTAAATTTCCCAACTGACTCATGTAAACTACAAGAAGATCTAAATTTTCTTTGAGATGACATACCCAAATGGCAACTTACAATGTCGTAAGTACAGGGTCATTATTTTATATGGTAACCCACTTGCTCCCTCTCTAACAATGCACAAGTGAGCCAGGAGCTGCCGGGAAAACTTTGCAGACAGAGGTAGATTAAAATTCTTACCTTATAATAGATACTGGAAATGTTGACCTTCTGCTCTCAAACAAGCATTGTATCTCTTAAAAATCTTGTTACTCCTTGTTGGAGCTCAGCAGCATGAATTGTGATTTCTTGCACGATATTATCTCTAAGTTCCTATAGTGTGTGAGGATTGAAACGATACACTTTGTCTTTTACAGAACTCCATAAACAAAAATCACAACTTCTTAGATCAGGAGAACAAGGGGGCCACAAATCAACACTAATAATTCTGTCATCAAACACCTCTCTTACTGTATTTAACGATTTGGCAGCCGTGTATGCTGTTGCAGAATCTTGCTGGAACCAACCATATGATTTCTCTTCCTCTTTCAAGCAATCGAAAAATGGTTTGAGAATTACATGGGGCCTATTATTCTTCTAGCGCTTATTGCACACCAAACTCCAATTTTCTGATCATAGTGAGGCCTTTTTTTCAATTGCACAGATTTTTCTGAAGCTCAGTATCAACTGTTGTGGGTATTCACATGCCCATTTAGCTGAAACCAAGATTCATCAGAGAAAAATAAAAGCTGTGGAACAATGAAACCTTTTTCTACAGTTTAGAAAAGCCAATTAGAATATTTCCAAATGACCAGGGTCATTTACTTCTAATACTTACACTTGTGTGTAGTGATAAGGTTTAAGTTTCAACTGATGTGTAGTATTTCTACCAGAATATGGAGATACACCTGTCTGCTGCATAATTTATTCAGCAATTTTTGAGGCAAATGCACCAAAGTGGCATTGATTTCATCCAGTTTATTTCCTGTTAACAATGACTTTCTCCTAGAATGTTTCTTGTCCAACACTGAACCTGAAGCTTCAAATTTACTGACCGCATGTATAGTTTTTCTTGCAGGTTCGTACAGAGTTCGTAAACTTTTCAGCAAACTCCCAGCACACACGACGAGCAGATTCATGCTTAAAGTAAATTCTACACATAAACACGTGTTCTTCCACAGTTATGTGATGCACCATCTTTACTCCAGTGACAGAAGCACCTGACTGACAATGATTAATTGTATGTGCACTTGACTCAGCAACACAGAAATGGCAACAATGCATTTTCAAGCAGAAATTGGCAGTCCAAAGTCCCAGCAGACAAGCGTGAGAGTAGCAAAGGATAGAAAGGTTGAATATGACTCTATACTTAAGTCACAGGCTTCATTGTTTAAGCAGCTGTTAGATCAATTATTGTTAATGTTTCTTCCATATTAGCCATGTGTAGGACAGGAGTTGGGAAGCTAGAGTCAGAGTGAAAAATTTAATGCCAAAGCTATGGCATCAGCATCTTCAGTCTTACTCTGTCTTCCCAGCTTCTGTGGAAGAAACAATTAATTGGCAGTTTGTTCAAGTCTGACTTAACATTTTTGAGTGTAAAATATTAATTAGAAGATGTAGCACTGAATAAGTTCTGCAGAAGAGATCAAGATTCCTTGTGAGTAAACACAATCCTTTATGATGGTATTCAGTGCATGTACTGAATTACAAGTAAAGCTACAATCATAACAATATGCAAGTGCAGATGTAAAGCAGCAAAATCGAAGGCATAATATAGAATATGATTAATAATATTTGCAGTTTTTGGAGGAAGTAGGTATATTAAATTAGATAACTTATTTAACTCCTTATTTTATTTCTTTACCATTAATTATACAGATAATACCAATTTTGTTAAAATTATTAGCTATGGTTAGGTATATTTTATTTAAATATACTTACATTGTTATTTAAATTTATTTGAATATTATGGAATAGTTATTTTTTCAGATCTTCACAATGCAGTCGTAACATGGGAAGTTGGCACAAGCCAAATGTTGCACAAGCTTAAAATTCAATAACATAACCTACAATATCATATAAACAAAATCTTCTCAATTGTTTATAAACAAATAGGTTACAAAGATTACATACACACAACTGATGCTTGAGGCAGTGATGTCACAATACTTGTTAGACCAAAGCAGTGCAAGCATGGAAACTACAGAAAGTGATAAAGATGTACATTTAATGTAGCGTGAATTATTAATTTTGCTCCTTACGATTTGTGAGAACCAAGACACAGTGAGTGGGTACATCCATTAAATCAAAGGAGAATTTGCAAGGAGACTGCCATAACCTTATGAGGGAGTTGAAAGATTGTGCTACATGGCTAAATGCAGGAGCAGCGTTATTGTTACTTATGCTGATAATACTACAGCTATTTGCTGGGAAAAAACAGATGAAGAATCCCTCAGAAATATAAAAAAGCTCTACATCTTTGCTTCTAAATTATTTTGAAATGTAATGTCCAAAAAACAACAATAATGGGATTCAGTAGGTCAAATAAAAATTTAAACAATGTCAGTTTGCAGGCTCAGAATATAGTAGTTCAAAATGTTAACACACACACATTTTTAGGTATTAAAGTAGACAACTATTTAAAATGGACAGAAAATATAGACTATATATGCAGTGTAATTAGCAAATCAAAATACTGAAGTATTTCTAAAATTATGGTGATGTTCAAATTTTAAAATTAATATATTTTGGATGCATCTATCCTCATCTAACATATGGTGTGGAAATATGGGGGGGGGGGGGGGGGTTGCTAAAATTAAGATGAATAAACTTCTTATTTTGCAAAAGAAAAGCATTAGATTGATATATAAGATGAAATCATGGGGATCATGTAGAACTGTCTATCAACAATTTATTCTCTGTATGTTTATAGAGCTTACTATATATAACACATAAGCAATCATTAATAAGAAACAATCAAGTGCACAACCATTATACAAGAGATAACTGCAACCTCTTGAGATACAAAAATAAAAGTTTCACTGAAATGATATTGGTACAAGAGCGGCAATTTTATTGAATAGGCTACCAGTTGCACTAAAACATTTAATCAGTGCCCAAAAAACACAATTCAAACATAATGTGAAAGAATATCTCAGTAATAAGTGTCTGCATAATCTAGATGAATTGTAAATAGCACATTGTAAGCAGTGGTATACATATATGTATATTATTTATGTTATGTAACAAATGACCTGTCCAATGTCAACTACAATATACAAAAGATTTACTGGATCAATAAATTATTATTGTGATGTTTTACAAACTGAATGCTGCCCTCTTAACTGTGCAGACGGTATGCACTCTGAACATGCAATATTTACTTTTATATTTTTCAGTTTTATGGAGAAGCAGTCATTGGTGCAAAAATCTTGTTTTTGTCATAATGAATAATCATTTAGAGCAAAAAGCATTATCAAGCCAAGAAATTTGCTGTAGTTATATTGTTGCAGTTGTACTTAATGCAAAACCACAACCAAGAAACAAATCAGAAGAAATTGAATTGGACAAGTACGACTTTGGGTTGCAGCCAATATCATATACTAAAAAAATGAAACACAAAAGTAAAAACTATTGTTTACAGATAAAAAATAAATGCTACTTACTGATAAAGCTCATCCACATATATATGAACATAAGTATTGAGAAAACAATGAATTAAACTTAATAGAGCATCAAAATCCTTGGGGTCATATTCAGTGGACTTTGCTTTAAAAGAATGTCTCAAGATGTCATTCAAAATAAATTCTGCAGCTGAAACTCTATTGTCGTAATTACTCATCCAATTACGTCTTTTAGCATGCCATCCAAAGTACCTACTAGGCTTCTCCTTGTTCATAACCGCTACTGAAACAAATCCAGATATAACTTGTCTTATTACTCGCCCGTCAAATTTGCAGTAGATGTATAATTTTAATTCAAATACAATACACTCTCGATTATCCAGGGTAATGAATAATCAAAAAAAACAAATAATCAAGAAACCCATAATTTAATGTTTTTAAAGTACAACATACATAATATGTAAATAGTCAATTACATTTAAAATCTTTTTTCAACTTGTATTCTTTGTTCAAAAGTTTATTCTACTTCTGTACTTCTGTACATAGGTATTGTTTTTCTTTAGAAAACGGCAATAAAGGTCTCACCGCATGACAACATTTAAACAATCATCGTTTCGTTCATTGTTATTTAAACAATTACTGCATAACAACAAGATACCTTTCCCATTGTTATCGGTCTGCCTGTTCTGTGTAAATTAAAAACACATTCAGTTTCTCTGATGTAAATCAGTGTGTGTCGATGAAGCAAATTAAAAGACTTTTGTAAAAGAGATGGCAGAGAATTGATGGGGGGAGGGGATAATCTGCTAACCAGTTAATCTGCTCATGAATAATTGTGAGTATACTGCAATACAAGTTTCTTAATGTTATGTTTGCTTGGATTATCAAAAGTAAATATTAGGCAAGATTAGGAGGAGGATGGGCAGTTACAGATGACGTGCACAGGATATTCTGTAATTACCAAATGCAAATGTTAGGCAGAGTGGCAAGTAACAGAAGATAATGGAAAGGGTACTGAAATTTTGGTATAACATCTTGAACTTATAAGGAAGAAAGAAAGTTGTTAAAACAGTGTCTAGCATATCAGGAGAAAAGCTTAAAGGACAATGAATGAGTAATTTGTCTTAGAGATAGCTTGGAAAGTAATGGGTTAGGCAATACAGGATCATTTCATATGGTAACCCACTCGCATGCTGTCAATGCATGAGAGGCCCGGGAGTTGCTGGGAAAACTATGCAAGCAGAGGCGGACTAAAATACTTAACTTATAATAGATGCTGGAAATGTTGACCTTCCACTCTCAAACAAGCATTGTGTCTCTTAAAAACATTGGAGCTCAGCAGCATGAATTGTTGTGATTTCTTGCACAATATTATCTCCAAGTTCCTCTAGTGTGTGAGGATTGCAAAGATATACTTTGTTGTTTAAAAAATACCCATAAATAAAAATCACAACTTGTTAGGTCAGGAGAACGAGGAGGCCACAAATCAATATAATAATTCTGCCATCAAACACCTCTCTTACTATATTTAATGATTTGGCAACCATGTATGTATGCTGTTACAGAATCTTGCTGGAACCAACATATGATTTCTCTTCTTCTGTCAAGCAATCGAAAAATTGTTTGAGAATTAACCTGTGATATCACTCTGCATTTATTGTTTCATCAAAGAAAATGGGGCCTATAATTCTTCTAGCACTTATCGCATGCCAAACTCCAATTTGCATCATAGTGAGACATTTTATCCAATGGAGCAGTCTTTTCTGAAGTCCAGTGTTAACTGTTGTGAGTATTCATATGCCCATTTAACTGAAATCAAGATTCATCAGAGAATCTTGGTTTCATATAAATGGGCATGTGAATACAAAAGCTGTGGGTCAATGAAATCTTTTCTACAGATTGGAAAAACCAATTAGAATAATTCACATGTTTACTGTGGTCATTTGCTTTTGATGATTGCACTCATGTGTAATGATAAGGTTTTAGTTTCAATGGACGTGTAGCATTTCTAGTAGAAGAGGATATACCTGTTTGCTGCATTAATTTGTTCAGCGATTTTTGAGGCTAACAGTCCAAAGTGGCACCGATTTCATTCGATTTATTTTCTGTTAACACTGAATGTTCCTTGTTCATCACTGAACACAAAGCTTCAAATTTATAGACTGCATGTGTAGTTTTTCTTGCAGTTGGTACACAGTTTCTAAACTTTTCAGCAAACTGCTTGCACACACAGCGAGCAGATTCATGCTTAAAGTAAACTTTATAAATAAACATGTGTTCTTCCACAGATAAGTGACACACCATGTTTACTGTAGTAACAGAAGCACCTAACTGACAAAGATTGACTGTATGTGCACCTGATTCAGCAACACAGAAATAGCGACAATGCATTGGCAGACGCGGAAGAGTAGCAAAGGAGAGAAAGGCTGCAAATAGGCTACCATATAAAATAATGACCCTATATATGGAGAGCAAGAGAAAACAGTGTGAATAATTTATGGTTATCAGCATTATAAATACTGCTTGCTGTATGCCAAATTACCTGAAAATTATATTCCATATTGCTACTGAAAGTGAAAACAAACAAAACATACTGTTCTTAAGGCATTTTGGTCAAGGAGATTTTTTTACTTTCTCTATTACCTATGTACAATGTACATAGTAGTTAGAGAAGGTATTGTATTTCATCAAAAAAATTTAATACCAAGATTTCATCAGAAATATATGTTTGAGACCTCCCGATTCCAAAAAAGCCCTATTAGAAAAAGGTCACTGTGTGTGCAACATAGCACAAAAACGAAAAGTTGATTGAATACCAAACTTGGTATTAAAGCTCAGTATCTTCCAAGGATGCAAACCAAAGATTTTCAAGAAAATTCCCCCACCCAAACCACCCTTTATATGGAGAAATTGTTAAAATTTTGATTTTCTCAAAATATTTCTAATGATTCTGATTAAAATACTGCAAATTTTGAATTTTCTGGGAATAGCCTCTGAATACCTCTTTATTGCTGAATTTTGCATACCTGGTAAACCGTAACTGTGAGATAAACACTTAATACACAAAAAATAGGCAGAGAAGGTATTGTATATCACCCAAAAATTAAATTTCAAGATTTCACCAGAAATGTACATTTATAGATCCCTAGAACAAAAAACACTTAGAAAAAGATCAGTGTATGCACCTGTAGACAGCATAACTCAAAAACAAAGAGACTGTTTAATACCAAACTTGGAATTTAAGTTCAGTATACATCAAGGATGTTTCACAAAGATTTTCATGACAATCCCCCATCTCAAACTATCCTTCACTTGGAACAATTTTCAAGAATTTTATTTTCTCAAAAATGGCTTGAACGAATTTTATTAAAATATTGTATATTAAACATATTTACATGGCAAATATGATGTATATCTGGAATTTCCTGTGGATAGTCTCTAAAGTTCTCTCCATTCTGAATGACTTTTGCATAACTGGTAAACTGTAAGTGATAAACAAAAGCTTACTACTCAAAAAACATAAATCTTGTCAAAAAACACAATTTATATCACTTACATTTTTGTTGTAAGGCTAGCCGTTTCAAATATATTCCTTGTTATTGGCTTCAATGTTAAAATACTTATAGTTTGTTCATACCAGAAGTCATGCATGTTTCTTTTGTTTTACTCCTGGCCATGTAAAGAAGCGAATTTCAATTACAATCACATAGCAACAGCTTTTAAACATTTGACTACCACTTTAGCTTAGTGTGTTCCCTTAGTGTCCTCCTACTTATAAGGAACTCAGAAATAAGAACATTCTGTTATGCTTATTGCAATTAGTGTAGTGTAGAAACAAGAATTAATTTTTGTAAGAAATTTGTTTGTAGAACAGCTAGAGAAAGTCATGTGAGCGTATCACATCAGATTTTTGTTTGTAAATCAAAATCATTAGAACCATTTTTGGTACCTAATAAAAAAAAAAAAAAATTAAAAATGATCCATATAATGGGTAGTTGAGGGTGGGAGATTCTATTTTTGAAAATCTTCATGCCGCATCTTTGGAAGCTATTAAACATTTATCATATTTTTCATTTTTGAGTTATGACACATCCACCCACCCCCACTTCACCCCCACCCACCCACACACACCCGCGTGCCCACCTTGGTAGTGTGGGGGTAATGTGTGTGCCTCACATTCAAAAGGTTGTACGTACGAATCTCGCTTAGGGTGTTACCCAGATAAGGTTTTTTAGGTAAAGATATACAATGGTTGCATCACACACAAACACACAAAATACTTAAGAAGTAGTTTAAGTACTGGATAAAACTTCCACTGATGATCCATATTTGAAAGTGTTTAAAACATTAAGTTGTTCAGATGTGAAAATCACAAGATTGCCTAAGTTTTGACCTCTTCTTGGAATCATTGGTGTTTTAGCTTCACAGATCCTTATTCTACGCCATGTCCCGCAGTTGCAACCTTCCTGATCCACTCCTCTACTTAAACATCCCTCGGCTACGCTTTACGGCTTAGGACCCTAAATGTGTATAACAGACCAGTAAGTAATTACAAAGCGACTAATGATAGAATAACAAAAGTACAAAATCCAAATGACATATTGAATGGAAGGTTGGTGTAATTAACGTATAGAAATACTTTTTTCGGGGTTTTCCCTTATCCTTAAATACGAAAATTGAGTAACGTTAAACTCCATGGGCCCCGAAATCATTTGAGCATCATTTCACCGAGTTCATTCGTCCGATATGATGTACCTTGCTAAAGGAGATTAAGCTAAAAATAAATTTAAGAAATAAATAGATAAAAAACGGACCTTTTTCTTGAAAAATTATTTTTTTTAATTCATGATCCCTCAAAACATGTTTTTCTGATAAAATCTCGGTATTGAATTTTTGGGTGGAATGTAATATCTTCTCTACCTACTATGCACGTGGTAAGGAAAGTAATAAAAAGGCTATAAAAATATAAGTATTACAACTTAAAAAATACGGTACTCCAGGCACCGCAAAAACATAAACAAATATATAAATGGACAATATGCTGTGTTTTAGTAAATCTTTGTTACCTGTTCAGCTTTCTCTAGGATTGATCACGATGAAACTGACGTTTACATTATCAGAAGGTAATGCATTGCCTATTTTACAGTACGAGTACTGTTCGACGTTCGCTTTCACGATTCAAAACCAGCACCAACCTGTCGTAACACGTACACTCCCCCCCCCCCCCAAACTCATTCAACTTCAACCATACAAATTTAGCCCGCTAGGTACTGCAGCTCGTCTCGATAGCCCTCATGGTCGAGACTGCTCGAGCGCTTATATCGTGACATGAAAATACATGCTCCAACACGCTCGGGACTTCGGATTTCTCAAAATGCATGTTAATTGTATGTAGCATTTGTTTTTTCCTTCACATGGCAATAAACACTAACTTTACACGTGAAAACATATGCTCCAACACGCTCGGAACTTCGGATTTCTCAAAATGCATGTTAGTTTGTATGTAGCATTTGTTTTTTCCTTCACATAGCAATAAACACTAACTTTCCACGATGTTATTCAGGCTATATACTAGGTAGGTTTTAAGTTAATTTACAAATCAAACATCAATTTATAATAGCTGCAATATTATGTTATTTCCTATTAAATTATATTTATTATTGCATATACGTAACTTACGTCATATCCCAGATATTTATAGTGAGAGTCCTACTCAAATTGTAAGCTCCATACTATCCTTCAAGAGTTGCTTGGATTCAAAATTTAACCTCAAGAAACATTTTGATAAAAACACACCAGCGGTGCACAAGGGCCGTTGCACCATCAAGGCAACCGCCGAGGAGCAATATTCGCCTCCTCCTGTCACTCCACAACCCCAATACACACCCGCCATCCTACAAAACCCACAATCCCGTCAGAACGTGGTTAAGTTCTCTCTGAGAACAGGGACACGTCTAACACACCTCGGGCTGCCCTCAGCCTGCCAATCACACTGGACTGGAAATTGTAAGATTATTCGTGGAGATTGTGTACCTTCTTGTTAACAGTAATGTAAAATTATTGACGAAGCCATTTATACATACGTATATTATTCGGTGAATTAATTCTATTCCATTCTACATTTCCAAAATTTCTACTATAATGTTTTCAAATGATCACCGTTCATTTTCGGTCAAAATCGATGCATTACAAATAACTATTTGCAACTAACAGTATATTTTTCTTATATACTCCACACAGATGGCAGGTAAAAAGCGCCTTTGAGGTTTGGGCTATTTGAGGAGCTCCCTGACAAAAAGCTTAAATGCACAAGATGTGCAGCTTTTATGAGGAATGAAAGTAAAAAGATGTTTGGCATGATAAGACATCTGAAACGTCTATTATTACGCCAAAGTATTCATTTACATTATAACATCACGTCCTTATATTCATGAAAGTTTATGAGTCAGCATATTTTAATTATTTATTACATTTTTGAGGACATTTTTCTGAAGAAAAAAAATCAAGGTTTTAAGAGTTTTTTTCCTATGTTGTGTTTCTGTTCCTATCTTATTTCAGAAATCTCTCCGAGGCGATTTGAAATTGACAAATCGTTTGTGAATGTGATAACCAAAGATTATTATCAGTCTTTCTCTCTAGTCGAAGATGCTGAATTTATTTGTAGAATTCTTGAATCCCCATTATACTAATATTCCGACAAATGATGAAACATCAGCATGGTCGGGAAAAAAATGTTGAGATGCAGATGCATGTTTCGCTAACCTCTGATATGTGGACATCTTCCAAGACCGAGTCCTATTTAATAACTGTGAAATGCCACTTCATAGATGACACGTGGTTCTTGCAGAGCCTTTTGCTTAAAACTTCGCGCTTTCTAGAGACTCACTCCTCTTCTCAAGTTTCGTTAGCGCTTATGAATGGCAAGCAAATGGTAAAGTCACGAATATGGTAACCGACAATGCCGCAAATATGAAGGGTGCTGTCAAGAATAGGGGCGTATTTACGGGGGGGGGGGTTCTTCCGTTTTTTAAACTTAAAAGTGTCACATTCATTGAAATTCTCCTTCATGAAAAGCTTTCTGCTATACCGCAGAAATAAAGGAATATATTTAATTTAATACAAACAAGATTATGAGAGAAGATTATCTGTGGCCGATTTGCGGGTTAGTCGCTTTCCAACCAGCAAGACTTTGCAACCAGGGACTGCCGACACGACGTACATTCCTACAACCTTCTGCCTGTTGGTTCAGCGCTAAGGTATAGCGTTAGTGTAATGTGTATCATGGTATACGATAGCAAATGGCTACTTGTGCTCTCTTCCTCTGGTTCGTTGATCACTTACGCTAATTAATTTACCTTTAGTTTGTTCATTTTTCAATTTAATTGACATAAAATAAAAAAAGCGTAAACCTACCGATATCGGTATAAGCCTGCCACTCATCCCGTAAAATTGGGACAGTCCCGCTTTTTTACTTGTATGTTCCGCATCCCGAGAATTTTTGTTGGGACGCGAATATTTTCTTGACACTGCCTTCCTAAATTAAAAACCTAACTAAAATTGTTGCCATTTCTTGTTGTGAGAAATGCTGAGTCAGCGCTTGTTCAGCGCGTTCTATGAACAATAAAGACACAATGTTTGCCCGCCCAGTGTAGTGTTGGCAGTTGATGTGCTGTTACATTTACGAGAGCTTGCGCTATTATGCCTAAACGGAAATGCACCTTCCTATTCAATTTACAGGATAGATATCCTTTCCTCGAAGAGACAAAGCTTGGTTACAGAGTTCACTGTAAAATTTGCAATCGACATTTTCAGTTGCACATGGTGAGAACTTTGTTTTCTTCATTCTAATATTATGTTAATGCCATATTCAGAAAGTATTGAGCAATAAATCACAACCTTTTCAGGCCTCTCGTATTTTAATGGAGAAAAATGGTAGGCTTACACTGGTATCAGGCATCAGCACTGTTTAATTCTGTTTTAAAAGGAAAACAACTGGATCAACTTCAGAAAATGACGAAGGACGTTAAAACTGACCAAAGCAGTACCACACAAACAATGAACTGCTGAGTTTTCGGGTAGTAAAGCTTCGGCATCTAAAGTTCATTCCCAGCCAAAATACATCTCATTTCATCAATTCCTAACGACATTGGACTGTATAGGTAGGGTAAAGAACGATACTTCATTAGTTACTTTAAGATTTGTCTAGCTAGATTGTTTTCTTAAATTACTTTATTGAAAAAGAATTTTATTGTTTTTCCGAATGGGTAGCACATGAAAACCGGCCCCGCGTATAGACTGCTCGCCAGCCAACTGGCAACTACGCGAATTGTTGCCTGCCACGACAGACGCAACAAAAAATAGTAAACGTGTAATAATTAGATAATAAAGACATAACAAATAAGCTAATGCAAAGGTCTATATTTACAAAACGAGTCCAAACAGCTTCGCAACAACAGATAACAATTGACGGGCGCCCGGTCTAGAACTTGCGACCGGTTTTTGAGCGCCATTCTGTAGAACCTTATTTACTCGTGTTTATTCGATTTTTTAATCAATTGACCATTTTTCGTTAAAATTACACACAGTGCAACTTATTTAGGCAAATTAAATCCAAGCACCGTACATTAATCATACTACAGAATAAGTCTACAAATCTGATAAACCAAATTGCATTGTTATTTGAGCTACAGACACTGGGAGATTTAAGTAAGAAAAATAAAAATCTGATGTGTTCCATTCACATGACTTTCTCTATATCTCTGTAAATTATTATTGTTAATAAGCTTATCTTTTATTTATTTCATGCTAATCGAGAAAAATTAGCAGAAATAGTCTTATTTCTTGCTTTATTGTAAGTAGAAGCGAAATAAGGGAGTACCATAGGTTAAAGTGAAAGCCAAAAGCTGGTTACTGTGTGACTGATGTTCCTTTGTTTGTATGGACAGGAGTTGACAAATTTCTGTATGAGAAAAATCTGATGTGTACCATTCACATGACTTTCTCCATATCCCTGCAACAAATAATTCTTACAAAGCTTATATTTCTATTTACTTTATGCTAATCAGAAAAAAATTAGCAGAAATAGTCTAATTACTCGCTTCCTTGTAAGTAGAAGCGAAATAAAGGACAACCGTAGATTAAAGTGATAGTCAAAAGCTGGTTGCTATGTCAATGAAGTTCCTTTGTTTATATGGATAGGAGTTGACAAGTTCATGTATGAGAAAAGTATACGTTTTTCATAGCAGAAACTAAAAATAAGGGATGTCACAAAAACGACGAACTCCACGAAAAAAATGTATATAACATAAATTATGTGTTTTAATGTGCTCTACATTTTTTGTGTAGTAAGTTTTTGTCCATCTCTTACGGTTTAGCAGTTATTCAAAATTTAGTAAAATTCATCCAGAATAAACTAATCTTCAGAGGCTATTCCCAGAAAATTCAAGATATACATTTTATTTGTCAGGTAAATATGTTTAATATACGAAATTTTAATCAAAATCGTTAGAGCCATTTTTGAGAAAATCAAAATTTTCGAAAAAAGTTCCATGTAAAGGGTAGTTGGGGGTGGGGGATTTTTCACAAAATCTTCGTGTCGCATCCCTGGAAGATACTAAACTTAAATACCAAGTTTGGTATTTTACCGAGTTTTCGTTTTTGAGTTATCGTGCTCACAGACACACACACACACACACACACACACACACACACACACGGACCTTTTTGTGGAAATGCTTTTTTTGGATATTGGGGACCCTAAAACATATATTTCCGGTGAAATCTTGGTATCGAATTTTTGGGTGGAGTGAAATACTTTCTCTATACACTATGTACATAGTGCGTTTGGAGAAAGTAAAAATATAAGTTTTTCAAAGCTGAAACCAAGAAAAAGGAATATCTAAAAAACGATCAACTCCACGAAAAAAATGTATATAACATAAATTGTGTGGTTTAACGTACTCTACATTGTTTGTAAGTTAAGCTTTTGTCCATCTCTTACGGTTTAGTAGTTATGAAAAATTCATCCAGAATAAAGTGGTCTTCAGAGGCTATTCCCAGAAAATTCAAAATATACATTTTATTTGTCAGGTAAATAACTTTAATATACGAAATTTTAATCAAAATCGTTAGAGCTATTTTTTAGAAAATCAAAATTTTCGAAAAAAGTTCCATGTAAAGGGTAGTTTGGGGTGGGGGATTTTTCTCAAAATCTTCGTGTCGCATCCCTGGAAGATACTAAACTTAAATACCAAGTTTGGTATTTTACCGACTTTTCGTTTTTGAGTTATCGTGTTCACAGACACACGGACCTTTTTCTGAAAATACTTTTTTTGGATACAGGGACCCTAAAACATATATTTCCGGTGAAATCTCGCTATCGAATTTTTTGGTGGAGTGCAATACATTCTCTATTCACTATGTACATAGTGAGTATAGAGAAAGTAAAAATGAAGTGTTATTGTGTCAAACATTAATAAAACCCTTAGCAACCATGCTGTAAGTTAAACATGTGGTAAACAACTGATTACATTTAAACTAAGAAACGTGTAGGCTTTGCGGTATATCTGAAATAGTTGGTACATGTCCAATGTCTAGAAACGATTTTTAGAAGGGCCCAAAATATTATCTTCTTTCCATGGTTGGCGCTATATCCGCCGAGGATTTAGGAAAGCCGATTTATAACAAGTGCATTATAATCACAAATTTTCGGCCGATTTTCACAAAAATTTTACGAACAATAATGATTAGTTATTTCCCTGTAGGTACAAGAGAAATAAGGGACTATATTAGGGTAATGCAATAGTCAAATCTAATAAAAGCTGGTCGCCAAGTAATGCCTTTGACATTCCGTTCTGTTTGCATGGTCAGGAGTAAAAAAATAAACGAATGACGACTTCCCATTTGAGAAAAACATTATTGGAAAATGTGTACCAATATTGAGGAATAACTCCGAAACGGTTAGCTCTACAAAAAATGTACTTGTCATAAATTCTGTTTTTAATGAGATCTGCATGTTTGTGTAGTATGAGTTTTTATTTATATCTTATGGTTTATCGCTTTTGCTAAAGTCCTCCAGAATGAAGAAGGCTTCTGAGGCTATTCCCAGAAAACTCAAGATATACATTTTATTTGCCTCTAAATTTCTTTAATATATGGTGGCATTTAATCCAAACTGTTACAGCCAGTTTTAAGAAAATAAATTCCAAAAATATTCAATATAAACGATAGTTTGGGATGGATGGAAAATTTTCCTAAAAACCTTCGCGTCACATATTCGAAAGATACTAAACTCAAATGCCAAGTTTGGTGCAAATGCCAAGTTTGGTGCTTAACCTACTTTGGTTTATAGTTATGCTGTTCACAGACACACACCACGGAGCTTATTCTAGAAACGCTTTTTCTGGGACTCACGTGTCCTCAAAACATGTATTTTCGATAAAATATCGCCGTTGAATTTCTGAATGAAATGCAATACCTTTCCTACCTATTATGTACATTGTACGTGACAGAGAAACTAAAAATACAAGTAAATATAAAATATGAAGGTTGAATAATTAATCAAATTTTAAACAAAAGTAGATGTTAAGTGGTATAATACAGGAATATACTTGACTAGATCACAAATGAACCTATGAATGAAACTCTTTCATTCCGTTAATTTGTTCTTGATAATCTGCAATATAGTCTAAAATTAAAGCCCAAAAATAAGTTTGTACCTATTGATTATGTAAAAAAGAAAGCAAGTTTTTTTTTTTGTGGAGCTCTTTAATGCTAGATTTCTCAGCATTACAATTAGGCGTAAAAACCACTTAGTTTTCCTCAGAGGTCGCTTTATCAGTTTTGAGGTTTTACATGCCATAAATCTACAACACGGTACCAACGTCATCACTTCATTTCCGAAGGAAGCTATGCTATCCATCGCCTCTGCCAGAATTGAACCCGTGATCTTGGAAACTAGAGGTTAGCATGTTACCCCTAACCCACAGAGGACTACTGATATTGCAGTTTTTTTTTTAAATGTTGATGTGATGAGGAGGGAGGGTTATTCCAAACTCCAGGAAACTTGAACTATAACAAATATTCAGAGCCAAATTCTAGATACGCCACTGGTCAAGAGCTACACAGGTGCTCAGCATCTGCCATGCTTCGCTTACACGTTAAACCTTTGGAAGTTTCAGAATTAAAGAACATTAGAGAAAAAATAACGCCGTATTGTTGTTTTTTTTTTTTTAATCCAGTTGTGTTGCGAAAGAAAAACGAAGCTATTCAGCAGCAGTTGGGCAAACCTCGCCACAAGTTGATTCAAGAAGTGGAAACATGACGGAGCAGCACAAATGCCATGTTTTCTTGCATTTATGTGCAACAAGAATGTGTAGCAACGGCCCTGGCTTGTCTAAATAACGCACCTGAATTGCTAAATCCAGGGATATTTTCAATAATATCGCGCATACTTCCATTGTTACCACCATTTGAAGCTCTAACAAAGGAGTCATCTTCAGAGAATGTTATCTCTCCCCAAAGTGATGCCAATGAACAAACCATTGAATGCTGTTTTTCGGTCCCCTAACAATAATCAGACTTGGGATCCTGTCGAAAAGCTGCATTTCAATATGTTTCAACAGATACGTTTGCGTTAGTGGAAAACATTAGGCACACGGCCCTAGCTACATTATAGGATCCACGTTTCAAGAACTTGGACTTTATGAACATTGAAAAAGTGAGGGAGCACGTCTGAACATAAGGAACAGAGTCCTCAAAATAAATTTTCCTTTTAGCCGTATGAAGGTCAAAATCAATCATCTACTAATTCAAGCACCATCATATCTTCTGTTCCATCGCTTTGGGAGTCATTTGATTCCGAAGTGCAATATCACAACGAAAAGCACGCTCCTATAGCCGATGCCGTTATTGAGGTACAGATATATATATATATATATATATATATATATATATATATGGGCGTTTTGCTAGTGCTCTTGAATGCTGTGCAAACGGCGACCATTTGTTTCGTAGTGCTTCCGAGTACAAACAATTTTTAGCAATGGGGCTAGAAAAACAAATTTAAAATGTGTACACCTACGTGAAATGAACACAATTTTTTTATGTTAAACAATAGGAGTAACGGAACCAAAGTTTGTACTTTTAATGCATTAATTTTAATCGATGTGCTTATACGATTATCACATTTGGTGTTCATGGATTCCTGATTGTTTATTTAACATTCAATCAATTAGAACGAAGGCTCAATAATCACAGACATAGAGAGAATAGATAAGGAATTACATGCATTCTGGTTGCTGAAGCACGTTTTTGTCAAACCGCCATATTTTGATCTACGCTTTTGAGATGAGTACGGCTTTGTGGGTTAAATGTGCAACCAAAAACAAGATTTTGTGGTGTTAAACTTCAATTAAGCAGTACATTTGGACAGTAGGTTTTAAACCAGTATAATGGTAATACATGTGTGGTGTTTGGTTGTAGTTTCTCGTATAGCAGAAGAAACCAAGGAAAGGGAAATGGTTCAATGCATAGGTTAGAGTACTTATTTAAGTGATTTTGTGGTGTTAAACATTCAATTAAGCAATAAATTAAAAGTGTAAGTTTTAAACCATCCTAATGGTCAATACGTGTGTGGTGTTTGGTTGTTTCTCGAATAGCAGAAGCAAAATCAAGGAAAGGGAAATTTGCAGACAAAATTGCCAAACTTACTCCGGTTTAAAAGAAGCCTCTTGCTAATTGGCCCATTTAACAGATATCGCGAGAAATAATTACTTTGAAATTACGTGCTTATGATACAAAAACCGTGAGAATAGGGGGCATTTCCTCCGACTCGGAATACAATACGTGCAGTCCACAGTGAGTCATTATAATCTTTAGGATATTCTCTGATATTTGTCACCTTTTTACTTTCTCTATACGCACTAAGTACATAGTGTATAGAGAAGGTATTGCACTTCACCCAAAAATTCAATACCGAGATTTCACCGAAAATATATGTTTTAGGATCCCTTTTATCTAAAAAAAAAAAAAAAAAAAAAGCATTTTCGGAAAAAGGTCCGTGTGTATGTGTCCGCGCGCGCGCGCGCGTGTGTGTCTGTCTGTCTGTCTGTAAACACGATAACTCAAAAAATGGTATTTAAGTTTAGTATCTTCCAGGGATGCGACACAAAGATTTTGAGAAAAATCCCCCCACCCCCAACTACCCTTTACATGGAACTTTTTTCAAAAATTTTGATTTTCTCAAAAATGGCTCTAACGATTTTGATTAAAATTTCGTATATTAAAGATATTTACCTGACAAATAAAATGTATATTTTGAATTTTTTGGGAATAGCCTCTGAAGAGTACTTTATTCTGGATGGATTTTACGGAATTTTGCATAACTGCTAAACCTAAGAGATGGACAAAAACTTACTACACGAAAAATGTAGAGCATGTTAAAACACCCAATTTATGTTATATACATTTTTTAGAGTTCACCATTTTTGAGACATTTCTTTTTTTGGTTTCTGCTTTAAAAAACTTATACTTTTCTCATACAGGAATTTGTCAACTGCTGTCCATACAAACAAAGGTACTTCAGTCACATAGCAACCAGCTTTGACAATCACTTAACCTATGGTACTCCCTTGTTTCGCTTCTACTTACAACGAAGCAAGTAATAACACTATTTCTGCTAATTGTTTCTGATTAGCATGAAGTAAATAGAAGTATAAGTTTTTTAAGAATAATTTGTTGCAGAGTTGTAGAGAAAGTCATGTGAAAGGTACACATCAAATTTTTTGGTGCACTTAAAAATGATTCTAAGCCTGTGTGTGTATGTGTGTTTAAGTGCATGCATCCTATTTATGACTGCCTCATATATATATTCAGTTTTAGACCAAGAAATTAGAACAAAATTTAAGTTATGACCAAGTAGAGGCATTTCCTCACCTGTTTCTTCATGTTTAGTGCACACAGGCTGTAGCTCATGAGATGACGAGCAGTAAGAACATAAACAAAGTGACCTCTGCACACTCAGTCGAATGATGTACAGTTACATATAAAGTATGTGTTGAGCTGCTGATGAGGATCTAATTAAGTTATAGTAAAGATGCAAGATATTGAATTGTACATTGAGGTTCGAAAAAAGGGACAAAGCAATACAAATTCTCATTTTCATTTATAGGGCTGTGTGAATAAGCAAAACTTTCGGTACTGGGTGTCTAACAATCCTAAGCTGAATAATGAAAGACCACTGCTTAGCACAAAAGTGACTGTGTGGTGTGGTATTTCTGTATGGGTCCATATTTTTTTTGAGAATGATGCCGTGACAGTTTCACTGTAACATCATAGCGATGTTATGTTGCAACAGTTCCTAAAGCAGGAAATGTGCAGTAAACAAATACATATGCAGTCATGTGGTTTCAACAGACGGCGCAACCACCCACACAGCTAGAGCCTCCATAACATTGCACAGAATGTTTCCTGAACATCTTGTTTCATACCTTGGTGATGTCAACTGGCCAGCCTGCTCGCTGGATTTATCGACTTATGATTATTTTCTGTGGGGATTTCTTAAATCCAAGGTGTATGCTAAACGGCCAGCAACTTTTCAGGACCTGAAAAGCAACATTCATACTGAAATCGAGGCCATTACAGATGACACTTTACAAGGTTTGCAGAATCTGCATGCTCGTACAGAAGATTGCATCGCAAACAATGGCGGACACCTAAAGGACATAATTTATAAAAAGTGACCAGTGTCACCAATTGTAAGAAGTGTTCTTTCGAAAAATGTACACTAATAATATGTATTTGTATTTCTTCATGCTTAAATTAAGTGCGTAAAATGGGTTAGTGTTTCTGCTGCAGCCTGTATTGTTACTAGTTTCAGTTTTATTAACCATTTAATGTTCTACAACAGGCATCACCAACTCGCTTGATTTTGCGCCAGAGCAAATAGCCTTGCTCCATGCATGCAGTGGGTAAACACACGACAGACAGCATGGTTTGTCTCTCTTCTTTGTACATTGTATTGTGTGTCAGTTTATGTTGGGAATACAAAGCAATGCAAGCCATCGACTCCTACATTTATGCCTGCCTAAGAGGAATGTTTATTTATAGAAAGTGGCAGAATAAATGTTTATTTTTTGTCAAAGTTTTTCATCCAGAAAATTCAATTTGCAGCATCATTACCAGAGCTAGGAAGTTTGTACCAATTTCCTTATGCAGGGTAAGAGTAGCCAGGCACTGTGATACCATGCGGCACTACTTGCATGAGCAAATGTCAGCGTAGAGGTAGTCCATTACTGCAAAACAGTTATTACTACATAACACAGAACCATTGGTATCAAGGAAGGCATTGGAATAACATGTTTATTTTGCTCAAATGTGAGCAAAATTAATTTGCTTTACAACCATAGTAAGTCTTCTAGCAGTGTACTTTTTCATTTACTTATTTAGAAACTGATAGCAGTGCTAGCATACAAGCTGTCAAATGTCTAGTAACAGAACAGCTTCACAGAAATATATTAGTGATTGCAAATTAGTTCAAAAAGTTATACTCAATTAACACACTGTTACAGTCCAGAGGTATTGAACTGAACTGAATGTGTGTGGCATGTGGAAGAACTGTCAAGATGGATTTAAAATATTCAGTCGTTAAGCCATTATACAAGAAAGGGCAAATCTCAGAAATGCCAAACTATAGACCAGTACCTTTACTTACAGTTTTTTCGAAAATCTTTGACAAAATTATGTTTAAAAGAATTTAGCATCATCTAGATAAGTATAACATTTTAGCAAAACAGCAGTTTGGTTTCAGGAAGAGCATATTAACTAGTGATGCAATTTTCAACTTAACAAATGCAGTTCTCAAGTCATTGGATGGCAAACTTAACACACTAGGGATATTCTGCAATCTATCAAACGCATTTGACTGTGTTAATCATGAAATACTTCTATCAAAATAATTACACTATGGAATTAGGGGCAAAGGGTATCAATGGATTACATCTTACTTATCAAAAAGAAAGCAAAAGTTATAATAATTACTTCAAAAAACAGCAATGCATATTCTGAATGGTGTGAAATAAAGCATGGTGTCCCACAAGGTTCTATTCTGGGTCCCTTATTATTTTTGGTTTATATAAATGATCTACCTGCAGTAATAAATGCTGGCTGGCACGACCAAGTCAAAAAGCATATTGTTTTGTTATGTTAATACTATAATAATTGTCATGGGAAGAGTAGCAAGAAAAGGACTGATTATGGAAAGAGCCTTGAAATAATTGTATAGGATCATGAATTAAGGAGAAGATAATTTATTACAACAATGCTTAAAATACCAAAGAACAAGTACACAAAGCTTGGATCGAACCAATGAATTAATAAATGAAGAAAAAGAGAAACAAACAATATAGACTTCTGAAAGATTGTCAGAAGAAGGTTTGAAAATATTGGCATATAAAAGTTGTTTAGTAAGATAACTGAGAAAAGGTCATTAATATTTTATGTTATGTTGAAAAACAATTGGGAAAGAACAAGTGTATATAAACAATAATAAAGAAGAAACAGGAGGGATAGAATAGTTAAGAGCAGGAGTATGGAGGCTAAAAGGGCAGAGTAAATGTTCACTATGTGGGGAAAAGGAAGATACAAAATACATTTATTCAAATGCAGGGAAACAAATTTGGAGAAAAGAAAGCATATTGTGTAGAGTGAATAATGCCTTAACTAATATAAATTTGTAGTCGGCTTACCCTCCCCATATTCGGGACTGACACCCCCCTAGGACTTACAAGTGGATGCCTAGGAGTCAGTAGCCTGTTGGGGAGCCAACGGCACAAAACCACAGAATGGAAAACCTGGTTCAAGTGGTGAGACCATAGTCAGGCATGAGCGTGGATGATATGAAATGCTAAGCAAAATGGATGAGAGGAAAGGTGATGATGGAGTGATTGTTGGAATGAGTGGCAGGGGAAACCTGAGGACCTGGAGAAAACCCCAATTGCCGCTTCGTCCACCACAAATCCCATAATATAACTCAAAAACAAAAATTTTAAGAACACAGGACATATAGACATAATAGAGCAAATTATTATTTTACAATTTTGAATCTACAATAGATGTATTAACCTATGAAAGCTGCATTAATATTTGAATTGCAAAATGTTGCATACCCACAGCACTGAAGGATTATTGTTCTTACTTTCAGTTCAGTTGGTTGCACAGTGCACAATAAGAGATTTGCAGGAGCATCAAGCAAATTTGCTCTCAGTGCTTTAATCAAAGGACAGTTGGTGATGCCTGTTCTAGCTTAATTAATGACACAGCACAATATGCTACTACCAATGGCTCACAGGTGCTTGCATTAAATCAGATATCACTACTCAACTTATCCTTTTCTTTGATATTGGAGCAGCAAGAAGTTGAAGGTTTATTCAGATTTGAAAATTTGATGCAACAGTTTGGAGTCAACCCTCAAATCCTCAGCTTTCAATGCTCAGCTACCACAACAGATTTCCAGCCTTAGCCAGGGTGAAACAACATAAGTTAACCTTAAATTGTGATAAGTCTGGAATTGAAAGTTCTTGCAGCACGCAAGCTACCTTAACTCGGCAGTGCATGTAGCTGGTATCCCAACATCATTACACAGAGCTGCTCTCAAAGACCCATACGTTTCCATTACTTTTAAAATGGTTGTCATATATCATGGGGTAGTATCATTACCAATCACTGTGATATATTTATTTAAAAGAACATTTGTATATTTTGATCAAAAGTAATTATGCAAAATAAAGATGCATATAAATGAGGTGCAATCAAAATAATGTGTATATTCAATGAGATATTTTGTCTATTTTTAGCATACAGTAACAGAATGTTCAAGGCAAATGTATCTCTTAAGTTTTTACAAACATGTTTTTTTTTTATTTTTGCTATTGCAGTCCAAACAGTATCTTCATGAGGTTATGATTTCCGATATAGGCTGCGTCATTTCTTATACTGCTCTCTGCTGACATTTTACTGCAACTTATGTTAAGTTTCTTCCATGGGCCACTGGCACTGCAAGCCCTAGTGGTCATATATTAATCAATTCAAAATCTTCTCGGGCTTCTAGCCAGGCAATAACTTGGCTTGACACCAACGTTTCGAAGAAGTGCATCTTCCTCGTCTTCAGGGTGAACTGATGATCAGATCATCAGTTCACCCTGAAGACGAGGAAGATGCACTTCTTCGAAACGTTGGTGTCAAGCCAAGTTATTACCTGGCTAGAAGCCCGAGAAGATTTTGAATTAACACGTCGCCAGGAAAGCTATAGTTCTTATTTTATATATTAATCAGCTTTGACATATAGTTCTTTTTCATTAAGATTTCCATACAAGACCCCCAAGTCATCACTAAAGAAAAAAAATCTGATGTGTTCCATTAACTGACTTTCTCTATATATCTGCAACAAATTATTGTTAAAAAGCTTATGCTTCTATTTACTTCATGCTAATCCAGAAAAAAAATATCAGAAATAGTCTTATTACTTGCTTCCTTTTAAGTAGAAGCAAAATAAGGGAGTACCATAGGTTAAAGTGATAGTCAAAGGCTGGTTGCTATGTGATGGAAGTTCCTTTGTTTGCATGGACAGGAGTTGACAAATTCCTGCATGAGAAAATTTAAGTTTTTGAAAGGTGAAATCAAAAACAATGAATAACTAAAAAACAATCAACTCCACGAAAAAAATTTATATAACATAAATTGTGTATTTTAATGCGCTCTACATTTTCTATGGAGTAAGCTTTTGTCTATCTCTTACCGTTTAGCAGTTAAGCAAAATTCATCCAGAATAAAGAGATCAAGCACCGTTGACACACACTAGAGTATAATAGTATAGTTTAATTCCCACCGCCACCCTCTGACCTGCCCCACCGTAAGATTATAATAATATATTTGAAGCCCCACCTCCACCCACGTACTCGCCACACCGTAGGGTATAATTATATATTTAAAATCCCGCCTCCTCCCACGAACTCGCACGCACCGTTGAGTATAACATATATAAATGCACTCCCCCTCTCAATTACACCAACATTTTTGACCATTATAATATCTTTACTGCATTCCTTTACTATTCCCAGAAAATTCAAGATATATATTTTATTTGGTATGTAAATGTCAATAATATACAGGATTTTAATCAAAATCGTTAGAGCCATATTTTAGAAAATCAAAATTTTTGAAAAAAGTTCCATGTTAAGAGTAGTTTGGGGTGGGGGGATTTTCTTGAAAATCTTCGTGTCGCATCCTTGGAAGATACCAAACATAAATACCAAGTTTGGTCTTTAATGGTCTTTTCATTTTTGAGCTATGCTGCCCACAGACACACTTACAGACATGTTTCTAAAAATGCTTTTTTTGGATTCAGGGAGTATCAAAACATATATTTCCGGTGAAATCTCAGTATCAAATTTTTGGGTATAGCGCAATATCTTCTCTATGCATTATGTACATAGTACGTATGGAGAAAATAATTAACTGCTAATAACATGCCAGATGATTATTTGGAGATGATTGCCCATTGTCGTCATCATCCACATATTTTAGTTATAGAGGAGAATTGTTCGAACAGATAGAAGGAGTGGCCATGGGATCACCTCTATCCCCAGTGGTGGTAACTCGATTCCTGGAGGATTTTGAAACCACAGTGATGGACACATACACCCTGAAACCTACCATGTGGCTATGATATGTTGACGATATTTTTGTCATTTGGCCACACACAGAGCACAAAATAAATTAATTTCTGGCACACCAGAACAGTCTACACCAGAATATCCAATTCTCGATGGAACTTGAAAACAATGGCAGACTACCATTTTTTGATGTTCTAGTGGAACAGGATACAGTAAACCAAACCTTGCGCTGATCGATCTACAGAGAGATGCATACTAGCTGACTCACACCATCCTCCAGTAGTTAAACAAGGTATGATAACACCTTGCACCAAAGAGCAAAACTCGTCCGTCACCCTATCTGGCCAAGGAAGCCAGACATCTAAATTATATACTCAGAGCCAATGGATATTCGACACAAGAAATATGAACCACCAAATACAGGAACAAAGAAAAACAACCAGCAACAACAAGTGGGCTCTCTTACCATATATTCACTAAGTCTCCAAGATAATATCTAAGCTATTAATGAAACACATCAAGGTCAGCTACACAAAAAGCAGGACACTAAGATTTAAAGTATTAGTTGTGAAAGATAAAGCACCATTTCTACTAAATCCTGGGACTACTAAATTAGCTGTGATTGTGGGAACCCATATATTGGACAGACTGGCAGAACCATTCCAAACCGGCAGAAATGAGCACATCAGACATATGACACAATCACAAGCAGAAAAATTAGCCCTCGCAGAACACATGGAAAAAACCGGACATCACATAGATTTTGACGATATATAGATTCTGATAGTATGTAGTGGTTACACACACAGAATAATAAGAGAGAGCGTCAAAATCTTTAAACAAAACAGCAAGCTCAACAGAGACAGAGGAAAACCACTGAATTCAATTTGGAAAGCCTTACACAAGTATAAATATCAGCTCGCTAGGGCTTGCGATGCCAGTGGCCCATGGAAAAAGTTCAACATAAATTGCAGCGAAACGTTGACAGAGAGCAGTATAAGAAATGACACGGCCTACACAGAAAACCATAAGCTCAATGGAGTACAGCTGTGGAATCCTGCAGATATATCTAGTATCTTCATGAGCTCCCAGTTGATTCCATTTCAGAATTTTTCATACCACATAGCTCCCCAGTTCTCTGAGCTACTAATTTTTTGCCAAAGATTTTGACAATGGCCTTTGCTGAAGATTGTCTTGCAGAGGTGCAAAAAAAAAGCTGTCTCAAGAACTATCAACTCCACCTTCAACCATTACTTCCTCAATTAGCTGTCTAATTCTCTCTTTTTCTGCCTTGTAAGAATATGCCATAAAGCAGTTACAATGCTTATAACATACTAAAATAAGATTCCTAACAAGAAAAAAATCTATTCTAACACTAAACAAAGCCAATAATGCATAGATGTGTGCACAGGAATAGCTAGCAATAAACTGACACCAGTACATGTGGCTGGTGATACCCTAGAACTGTGTAAGCTAACCGGAAGTTTCATTGTTGAAGTACTGGCTGCTTGTTCCCTCTAGACGAATGACTTTAGTGAAGTCTAGTCTACCCTTGATACAAAGAACAAACAGCTCTGCTACTTTATGATTACATTTTGAGAATACACAGCGTACAGTTGACTGCAAAGTGTTGTGCATTATGGGTTTATGCCATTGCCAGTGTTTTAATGAGAGATGCTTAGTTATTAATGAACATTACAGCAATTCAGAAGATGAGGAAGAAATGTTGGGAATAAAAGAAATACAAGAAAATTAGGTGTAAAGTGTAGTAACCTTTGTTGTGAGTGAATACATGTGACCGACATCACTGGAAATGTGATATTCGCTTTGTAGTGATTGTACCACTGTAGTGCAGAAATATGAGAATAACATACACAACATCTGACTGCCGTTCCTGCTTCTGTGTACCAATGCTCCAGTAAAGGCGAGCAAGCAGCTCGCAACTAACCTCTCATTTAAAAATGTCATTTGTCAAGAACTTGGTGTGTAACCTGCACCAAACACACCATACCAAACAACTCCTATTATCAACAAGGTATAACAAAGAAAACTAGATTTACAAGAAGTTTACATACCACCCTACAACTTTCTACAAATTCCGGGGGATCTTCAAACAACACATCATCATTCTGACCCCAAAATACAATCACTCCAGAAAAAACCTATTAAATTCTAAATTAAAGGATGATATTCCACGAGAAAATAAACCAGGAATATATCAGTTCAGCTACAATGACTGTGAAAAAATCTACATTGGCCAAACAAAAAGAAACATGAAAACAAGAGCAAAAGAACACCTCAGAAATTTAAACTTAAAACAAGAAGACAAGTCTGTGGTACCTTGGCATTTTTATAAAGAGCAACACACCATAAATAGAAGTCTGAAAAAATTCAAAAATATCATGAGGAAGACAGAATTAAAAGCAAGCATTTGGAAAAATAAGAACCGCATTTTTAATTTTGAAATCCTGTCAGGCAACCTACTGATGCACAGGCTAATCAAACCACCACTAGGGACAAGGACAACCACCACAGCAAGCAATGCTGGCAGTCAACTAAGAGAATTGATAATGGAAGCACATAGCTTCTGAAACATGTTTTCCAATAGTAAGTGATGCAGTGTTACAAAATCAACTCGCTAATTAATTTCAATTAATAGAACACATCATTGTCACAAAATCCACATATATTAGTAATAATGAAATGAATTATACAATGAAGCTTTTAAATTATTATATAACTAATTTTAGTCAAATACTGACACTATAGTTTCACTTACTTAGTTTTTTCCCTGGATACATTTCAAAGATGTCCATCTAGAGAAGAAACTAGGTAAGTGGAACTATAGTGTCCATATGACTCAAATTAGTTACATAACAACTCCTATTATGCTCACTTAAAGGTAGTGAGAAGATAGCTTCTTGGAAACAATTGTCAGATGTATTAATGTGAAAATATTCTCCTTGGTCTCACAGATCAGCTGCATGTACTTTCACGTTAAAGTGATGTACAGGATAAGTACGAATGAATGAAACTAGTTTACATATTTTCATGGAGACACTATTTATTACAGAAAAACAATGATGCAACATTAGATAACAAAAACTCACAAAGTTTAATCATATTAAAAACATTTGCAAGCATTCAATATGGAAATTGAACATCACTAGACCACCAGGCAGTGGTCTAGTTATTGCCATACCTGGTCTAGCATGTTCACATCTATTAATTTGATGGCAGTAATACTATGGCGTTGTAGTGATGGAATATAGATTGCATCCCACTCAGGGTGGACAATTGCAAAATGTTAGGCTTTTAACAGTAGCGTGCGTGGACAGTCCAGGGGTGAGACAGATGTTGATTCTAATAACTTACTTCATTGTGATAATGGCATGATGTCCCACCTTGTTGGAACAGGTAATCGTCATCTAATTGAGGGATTAGGAACTGCTGCAGCATGTCAAGATAAGTCATCCCAGTTACAGTCTGCCCAACAATGAAAACTCTAATGTGTTCTCTTCACATGTCTTTCTCTGCCTATTCTGTAACAAACTATTCTTTTATCTACTTCATGCTAATCAAGATAAACATTAACAGAAATCATCTTATTACTTAGTTCCTTAAAGCAGAAAGAAAATACAGGAATACACAATGTAAAGTGATAGTCAATTTTTTTTTTAGAAGCTGGTTGCTAGGTGATTAAAATTTGGTTTTCTTTGCATAGTCAAGAGCAGTAGAAAAAGAAACAGGAATGAAAAATTCCCATTTGCGAAAAGTTTAAATATTTTAAAATTGAAACCAGTAACAGGGAATATCATAGAACAGCTTAGCTCCAAAAAACAAGTTTGGTATTTAACAGACTATTCATTTTTGAGTTATGCTGTCCACACACATACACATGCAAACATTTTTCTAAAAAAAGTTAATTTACATCACCAAGTAGAAAAAACTGCCAAAACAAAAAATGCATAACTACACTAATTTTAAAAACTAATCTATGACATGTATCAAAATTCTAAACAGACATTT
Source organism: Hymenopus coronatus (assembly GCA_030762935.1). Lineage (NCBI taxonomy): Eukaryota > Metazoa > Arthropoda > Insecta > Mantodea > Hymenopodidae > Hymenopus > Hymenopus coronatus. Next base: position 153,071,949 of record CM060897.1, on the reverse strand, counting down.
TATTACATACATTCTGCAGTGTTTTGATTTAAGCTCCACAAATAAATAATAATAAGATGGTGGAGCGCCATAATTTAAATGAATTGAGTCACCTTTTTTTACACTCATCCAATTGTCATCCAATTGACACAATGTCAGGCTGCAGACAACCACCTGTTGTATGTAGCGTCATTCATCCCTGGAACTGAAGATAGGGTTAAAGTACCCTGAAACCAGGCTTCCCAAACAAAGACAAAGTGGGCCAAAAAGTGTATCAAAAAAAAAAAAAAAAAAAAAAAAGAAGAAGAAGAAGAAAAAAAAGGGGGGAATCAATTCATTTAAATCCAAAAATAAAGTTTATACTTGTTTAGAATATGTCTACACAAGCAAGCTAATTAAACATATAAAAGTTGCTTGAAGGAATGAAATAAATCTTATGGATAAGGAAAATTTTTCAGTTCTAATTATATTTTTGTAAATAGATTTTGAACATGGGGAAAATAACAAATTTGAACCTGAGAAAAATGGCTTTAAAGCTTTGAAATCTGTTATTTAATCAGTGCAATGCTTTAAAATGACATCCATGTATATGTTACATTCACAGGAGAATTAAATACTACAAATATGTACTTAAGTATGGTGCATTTCTTTCACAAAAAATCCAAAACTTGACTTTTTTGACCAAAATTGCTAAGAAGCATTCTGAGTCCCCAATTGATAGAATAACCCAAAGAAAATAATTAATCTACTATGTAGATATTTGCATCTGTCATTAATTTCATGTATATAAATATACTATATACTTTAGTATAAATGAAATGGCGTGTTATTTATGGACGCTCTTTAACTGCTGTGGTCCTTAGTGTCCCATTCTAAATTGGGTGAAAAAGACCACTTAATTTTGCTCAGAGGCCTCTCAATCAGGCTTGAGGTTCTTTTATGTGCTGTAAATCTATGACATGGAACCAATGGCTTTAGCTTTACTTCTCTAAGGACTTTTACACCCGAAAAAATTGAACCCGCAACCTTGGGTATATGAAGTTAGCGTGGTAACCATTACACCTCGGAGGGCGACTATTTCAGTATAGGCAATATTGTTGTAACAAGAACAGTTGTTATGAATTTTCGCGAACCTTGAATACAAAATCCCTCCTCTTTCAATGATGCAGTCAGATCATCAAATGGGTCAGGAGCAATATCTGTCATACACTTCTGTCTGAGATGTTTAGAACTTAAGAATGCTGATGAACAGATTGTGTTGGACTTTGTTCTACAGCAGCTGTTTACTCTTGCAATGTTGTCCGGTGTGTGGACCATATGTTGTCTATCAGGGGGCTTCTTATTTCTTACAGACGCTGTTGCTCTAAACTGCTGGATCCATCTTGTAATTATCTTCCTAGATGGGAACTTTATTATTTCGATTGAAGTCAAAATGTTGTCGAAACAAACGGTACATTTGTGTGACACTATCACCACATTTGAAAAACGTTTCAATTACAAATGCAAGGTGTTTATTTGACCATTGTTCCATACTGACTGCAAATGCTTTGAACCCCACTACACACCGTTACCAACATCCAACTCACTAGGAAGTAATGTCCAACAATGACATACTATTTGGAATGGGTCATTCTTTCTACCACACCCTGTTAATAATAATTTATTTGTAACAGTTGCTTCGTCTAGTGCACATGTCAAATTATAAGCATAAACATAGTAGGTATTTACGTCATTATATACAATAAATTTTTACATTATTTTAGACCATGATTCATTGTACACATTCATATTCAAGATAATCTTTGATGGAATAAAAAGAGTGATTAATTAGATGTGACTTGAGGTTTGACAATAAATGGCTCATATTTTTAATTACCTTGATTTAACTTGATAAGTTATTATAAAGAGTAATGCCAGAGTATAAGATACTCTGCGTATCTTTGTTGGTATTGTGGTTACGGACCGTATTGTTAGTTGCAAGTAATGCATAAGAAGCATTAATGTTCTTGTACACAAGTAAAATAACAGCATATATAAATACAGGGGAGTGTGAGAATACCCAGTTTTTTAAAAAGAGACTTTGGGCAAACTGCTTCCATAGTTTTAGTAATTTTTTTCTGTGCTTTGAAGGTTGACTTCATTACTGGGACTTGCCCCAGGAAACTTAGAGGTAAATGGACATTTGCAAAATATTCTGTTTAAACTCTTTTTTTACTTGTGCATGTTGTTATTATTCTTAGCATTTAACAAAGTGAGCTGAGTGTTTTAAACTGTAACAGTGAAGTAATGCAAATATTAATATAATAACTTGAGTGCTAAGTTGGTGCAATGGTGTTAACCTCTTGTGGCCATTATCTAGGTGCGCCACCAACCTGCATTCGACATGCATTCTTAATACAGGGTTACTACAAAAGAAATAGACAACTTCAACTGCCTGTAAAACAAAAACTATTAGAGATAGCAACCTAATTATTTTGGAGGTATGTTGAGAAACTCTCAAACTTTCGTTTGTTACTATTGTAGTATTTTGTTTGTTGTTGCAGAAGCTGAAATGGCGGAAAATCCTGTGGAAAAGGCATACTGCGTGTTGGAATTTGCTAGAACGCAATCAGCAACTGTTGTCCAACGACATTTTAGAACACGTTACCACAAAACGCCACCGACTAGACAGTCAATCTACGACTGGTATAGAAAATTCGAGACATCGGGATGTTTGTGCAAAGGGAAGAGCTCGGGAAGACCAAGAGTTTCGGAAGAAAACGTTGAACGTGTTCGTTCTGCCTACATAAGAAGCCCACAGAAATCGACATCTAGGGCAAGCATGCAATTACAAATTCCACAGCAAACTGAATGGAAAATCTTGCGGAAGCGACTGCACATGATGCCTTACAGATTACAGATGTTGCAGTTTCTGAGTGAAGAAGATAAGGTCATACGGCGTGACTTTTGCATCGACATGCGACATGATGAAGACGATGCTGGGTTTTGTGAGCGCATCATTTCATTTTTGTGGTAATGTGTTCTAAAATGTCGTTGGACAACAGTTGCTGATTGCGTTCTAGCAAATTCCAACACGCAATATGCCTTTTCCACAGGATTTTCCGCCATTTCAGCTTCTGCAACAACAAACAAAACACTACAGCGTTACCAATAGTAACAAACGAAACTTTGAGAGTTTCTCAACATACCTCCAAAATAATTAGGTTGCTATCTCTAATAGTTTTTGTTTTACAGGCAGTTGAAGTTGTCTATTTCTTTTGTAGTAACCCTGTAGATTGAAGCCCAAGCCCGAGTACAGCTTGGACTGAGCAAAATGTTAATGTGGCCCTCGTCCGAGCATAGTTTGGTCAGGTATTTATAACGCTTTTAATGCAAATCCACAACAATACCTCCACCTTGTACTATGAGGCAAAGGTCATGTATCAGTTATTGTTTAGTTGTCTGATTTGTGCTGCCAATCTGTGCTCACTTTGCCTTAGTCAACTATTAGGAAATTTAGGAGAGAGTTAGTGATATTGGCTTCTCTCAGGTCACTCGCACCATTTTCCTTGAAGGTTGCTATCTGTTTGTTAAGTTTGGCATTCTTAAATGTTAAAATGCAGCATTTTCCTCAATTTCTATGAATTTAAGCTGAAGTTCAGGATGCAAATGAAGTTCTGGAATATTCATATTCCGAGGGAGAGATTTTCGAGCTTTTAATAAATGGAGTGTAAGCTGCTTTATGCAGATTTTTTTAAACTCATGTTTGATACTTGTAAATTTAAAATAAAATATTAATACAGAAGTTATGAGTATTTTCTTATTTGTTGAGAAATCCTTGAAAACCATACTTTTAGATTGTATCAAGGCATTTATCATTGATGTACTGTAAATAATAACTCAAAATAGATATAAAAACCCTGGGTTTCTTGGCCCTTCAACTAAAGAAGCACCTGGGCTTCAATGTGTTAATTTCTATATTATCTATCCAATAAAATTAGTTCACGATGTTCTCTCACTAATTAAACCTTACCTAATTGCTTTGTCCATTTTATCTTAACTTTCCATAAGAATTCCTAACTCTTAGTAATGACTTCCATTAACTCCACTTGCCATTCATTCGTCCCTTTACATTTAAACATTATGTACAGTTCATCCTCCTCCTCCCCACAAATTGGACATAATCTCTGCTTCACTCATCTCGAATTCTTCAGAATATTAATATAATAATATATCATTTGTGGCATTTGTAATTAAGGTCAATTCAGGACATGTTTCATCACCTCATTGATACATCTAAAATGTGAACTTTTGTCACAAATTGTTTATTGTTATATTAATGTTAAATGTTACTCCAAACTGCTTGACATACACGAATTGGCTAACACCACATAGTTTATAGTTTAGACTGTAGTAAAAATACATGCATTATTGTATTACTTTTTCTAACCCACACGTACAATATGCATAGTGAATTGAGAAGATATTGTATTCCATCCAGATTTCACCAGAAATATACGTTTTGGGGTCTGCCGAGTCCAAAAAATGCAGTTTTAGAAAAAGGTATGTGTGTGTGTGTGTGTGGTTGGGGGAGGGGGGAGACAGCACAGCTCAAAAACTAAAAGGCTTGGTATTTAGGTTTAGTATCTTCCAAGGATGTGACACAATGATTTTCAAGAAATTGCCCTCACCACAAACCACCCTTTCCTTTACATGAAAAAATTTTCGAACATTTTTATTCTTTCAAAATTGGCTCTAATGATTGTGATTAAAATCTCCTATATTAGAGATATTTACATCAAAAATAAAATGTGTATATTGAATTTTCTGGGAATAGCCTCTGAAGACATATTTATTCTGGATGAATTTTGCCAATATTGCTTAACTGCTAAACCGTAAGAGATAGACTTACTGCATAAAAAATGTAGATCCCCTCAAAACACACATCTAGGACCTTTACATTTTTGTTGTCTTTATACTTTTTTCAAACAAGAAGTGTCTATTTTTCTACTCCTGGGCAAGCAAAGAAGCGATTTGCAATGACAATTGTATAATGACAGCTTTTAAAACATTTGACCATCACTTTAGCCTAGTGCATTCTCTTAGTTTCCTTCTACTTACAAAGAGTTGAGCAATAAGAACATTCTGCTAATGTTTATGTTGATTAGCATTGTGTAGAAATAATCTTTTGTAAGAAGTTTGTGGTGCAGCTAAATTTTTTAAATTATATTCTTTTACATTGGCAACCACTTTATTAAATCTAGGTTAGTTGTGATAAAACTATTCTCAGTTGCACCAACAGGTGTTTGTCAGTCAAAGAGATCTGTATTTTGACTTGGCATAATTCATTTGTGAAGACAGTTGCTTACACAAATATGCAGAAGCAAACATCGCCAACATTATAGCTGCAAAGAATATTAATTTTATGTGTTTTGAAAATGGTAACTGTTTAAATGGATCATCAAGTTTACTGTGGTATAAATATTTTTAAAATATTAATATTTTTATCGGATATTAATTGTAGCTGCAAATGTAGTTTTAGCCTTGGAGTTTTGACTTACATAGAATTTACAAAAAGTTGCAAAAAATTTACAGGCAAATGGTTTACTGTATAGATTTTCTAATAAAGGGATATCTTATTGCATTACTTATTCTCATTTGTATTTTGTAGGGATTGCTAAGAGGGGAAAATTATACATCTGCCATTGTTTGAACTGTCCCTTCTATAGTTCCAATTGCACAGAACAAATTTTAATTGCATCATGAAGTTCATTATATTTTGATTTCTTCCTTCAGTAATCTTGCCTAAGTGTTTAATTATTTATTTGCTGTATTTAAACTGATATAAGTATCAACTACAGACAGTAATTGTCAAAATGGAAGAGCAAATATTTATATACAGGTTTAGAATCTTCCATAATGATCTTCCAATTGGAACTCGGTTGCATCTCACATACTTATAGGCATGAGCATATATCTCTCACCGAACTTCCACAATGACATCTTCTGTCAAATGTGGTAAGGCCAAGAACCCCACTGATTCCCAAATCAGTAAATGCCCATGCCTTTCTAGGATATTAATAAAAGAATATTATAACTACAGCTGAACTACACTTAATACTGTTCACAGATGTATGCAACATGTCCTTTAGCTGAATTATACTTTTATAGGTTATAGTTTTATGTTTTTACATTCTCTATACGCACTGTGTACATAGTGTATGGAGAAGGTATTGAATTGCACAGAAAAATTTGATATCAAGATTCACTGGAAATACACATTTTGGGACCCCCTGAGTCCAAAAAAAGCATTTTTAGAAATAGGTCTGCACATGTGTGTATCTGTGGCTGCATAGCTCAAAAACTAAAAGACTGCTAGATACTAAACTTGGTATCTAAGTTTATTATCTTCCAAGGATATGATGAGAAGATTTTAAGAAAATCCTCCACCCCATATTACCCTTTGCATCACCAAACTTTTGAAAATTTTGTTGTTCTCAAAAATGGCTCTAACAATTTTGATTAAAATACTGTATATTAAAGTTATTTACAACACAAATAAAGTGTATATTTTGAATTTTCTAGGAATAGCCTCTGAAGAGCACTTTATTCTGGTTGTTTTTTGCAGAATTTGGCATAACGGTTAAACCAGAAGAGATAGATAAAAACTTACTACACAAAAAATGTAGAGCTCCTTAAAACACACATTTTATGTCATGTATTTTTGTTGTAGAGTTGACCATTTTCAACATATTTCCTGTTATTGGTTTCAATTTTAAAATACTTATAAAGTATAAGTATTTTTCTCAAACAGGAAGTACCCAATTTTCTTTTGTTCTACTCCTGGCCAAGCAAAGAAGTGAATTTCAATGACAATTGCATAATGGTAGCCTTTAAAATATTTGACTATCACTTTAGCATAGCACATTTCTTTAGTTCCCTTCTATTATTAGGAACCAAATATTAATTACATTCTGCTAATATTTATCTTGATTAACATGGTGCAGAAAGAAGAATAATCTTTTGTAAGTAGTTTGTTTGTAGAACAATTAGAGAAAGTTTAATGAGTGTAATACATAAGATTTTTTATTAATAGGTCACTTTTTTCCAAAATCCATTAATGAAATTTGTTAATTTACTCCTTATTAATATGCTATGTTAAGATATATTATTAATGATTCCTGTATTACTGCATATGGATAGCAATTGGCACTGCATTCTGGAATGCAATAAACAATATTTTGGAGTGATAAATTCTTTCTACAAAAGCGGGAAAACTTACTAGACAAAATAAGCAGTAGAAAAATTTTGAGTGTAAGATAGGAGCAAAAAAAAACAACATACAAGCAAACTGGAAAGTTCATTGGTAGGACAAGAATGAAACAAATATGAAGCAGTGGCATATGTTACAAGCTATCAAAGCTATCATGAAGCCCCTATCTAAAGTAAATTAAAAGTTATATTAATAATAATTACAATACCAGCCAGTTTCGCTTATAGAAAATTAGCATATATGATGGAATATGTCTCATTCTCTATACTATCAAACCGAGGGAAGAATAAAGCTTCAGATCCTTGAAGCTGCAATAATATATATATATTATTAATGAAGTAGTGAACATATACATATACATTAACATTTCCATTTTTATAAAACAGCTGTCCCTCAAAATTTCCCCAACATATGATCAACTATTTTACATATTTTTCTCTACTGTGAGAATATTTTTTTCCTCTATTTTTACTTTTTCTAACAAATAGTACATACATAGGTACATAGTAGATAGAGAAGGTACTGTATTCCACCCAAAAACTTGATATCAGTTTTCACTGGAAATACATATTTTCGGTCCCTGAATCTAAATAAAGCAATTTTAGATGTTTATTTTTAGTCGCTCTGTGGTGTAGCAGCTACTCATATACTGAAGGTTGCAAGTTCAAACTGGCAGAGAATGATGGATTTTTTCAGGCTTTTTTTTTTTTTTTTTTGATTCATGGTGCCACAAAAAATATGTATTTCCGATGAAATCTCAGAATAGAATTTTTGGGTGGAATACAATATCTTCACTATCTACTATGTACTGGTAGAGAAAGTATTAAAAAGCCTCTAAGAATTTAACAGTTTTACAACTTAAAAAATACTGTATTCCAGACCAATGCAAAAACATTAACAAATAAATAAATGGATTTATTTTTTTGAATTATTTTTCATCTCTGAAACATATACATGTTATGGGGCACGTCATTTAGTTACACACACAAATATGTTACAACATTACGAAATGCATATCAAATGTAAATTAAACAACATTTACAACATGTAGGATTACAATATACAACAATTTTACGTTACAAAGAGTAAACAATTAACCTAAGATAGCAAAAATTCATCAATTGAACAATAACAATTTGTCATTAAATGTTTTGTAAACATTTCTTAAAACCTTGGATGGATTATTCTTTATTTTAGCAGGTATATGATTGTACATGATTTATAATAGAAGCTATTCTCAAAAAAATTGGAATTTTCATTTGCTGTGATGTTATAATAAATCTTTGTTACCTGTTCAGCTTTCTCTAGCGTCATTCACGATGGAAAACTGCCGATTACATTATCAAAGCGTAATGCATTGCCTATTTTAGTGTATGAGTACTACTAGGCATGTACTAGGCACTCACTTTCGCGATTCAAAACCAGCACCAACATTTCTCTTCTTCAGCGCGCAAACCGTACCGCTACAGCTCTTAAAAGCTGCGCTTCCCTCGCGCTCGCACCCAAACAGTTCAAATTGTTTTTTGTGTAAAATGTGACTAAAAGCTCTTATCAAACAAAATAAAAGTCCTTTTACTGTTTTGAGAAATGTTGATTACTTTTTTATAAGCATGACTTTTTGGATTTTTTTTATGTAACACTTGTTCCACATTCCAAGAATGTGATGATCGACATTCTCGCGCGTTTAGTCAACAAAATAACAAATCACGCTGCAAATAACGTGATACACAGTGAAACCATGTCAGGCAACTTGTTAATTTTACTTTTTGCGGCGGATAGTACAAATTGTTTTCTGGATGAGGCAGCTGATTTTATATTTAGGCTGAGATGAAAATACAATTGAATCGTTCAGAGTAAAACTCAAAAATAAAAATACAGCCATATATTCTAATTTATATCAATTAATTTTGTAATGGAACAACCTTATAATAAGTAGGGTGAAAAATACAAATATCCCCTGTCAAGCAGATGTCCGTTGTAGTAACGTTGGCTACAATGTTATTTGGAAATAAAAGGCAATGGCAAGTTGTTAATAAAAAGTAGGTGTGGTGGATGAATTTATTACAGTTTTGCGTTTTATATCGAAAGGCGTAGGTTTTTTTTTTTTGTCTGGATATAAAGCTGTGAAAGAGAATTACATTATAGCCAAGCCGACTGAATATATTCTGTGGAGGTTATATGAAGATGCTCTTGTGAGTTCAGTCGAGTACACACTATGGCACTTACGAATGTTTTGCTACTGAGTCAAATTGCCGGATATGTAATAGCGTCCATTCTTTCGCTATGCATAACCGTGCCAATGAGTTTACATCAAGATGAATTTAAGTAAGTACTTGAGCCATAATAATTTCGTTCATTCAAGTATTAAATGATTAAAAACATCCAAAGATAACAATTCACAGAATGCACTCAAGATTACAATTGGTTACAAGTTTGTTAATCTGCATATATTTTAACTCATTTTATTCATCCTTTAAATACAATAATTAAGAGGACAGGTCATGAACATGTATATACACATTTACAGCTCAATAAGCAATACTTATGTACATTGTTATTCATTTCTGCTCCTTGTCTAATACAATGCTTTTTATGCTTTCTTACAAATACATGCAAAAAAAGTTAAAATCATGCACAGTGGTTTGGCAATTTGTATAAAACTGCACAGAATTTATAAATGTAAGTTTAAAAAGAAACTGAAAAGGCAGCAATGAAACTCCCTACAATATACCTATACAATGCTTATAAATGGTTATAAATAAGCTGTTGACTTGTATGAGCTGTTCAAACAGTGTTACACATATTTAAATAAAAATGTAATAATATAGGAAGAAAATATGTAGTGAACATTGTCAGGCCATTGATCCAAAAAAGTCTTTTTGTGTTGCTCTGCCAGAAAAGGTTGAACTTTGGTTCAGAATGGAAATAATTAAAGCTAAACTGTCTGCTGTTACACATTATTGAAGAGTCAACAAAATTACCACATGGGGAGTCCATCCTAAACTTTACCAAAGAGCACTAATAAGGCATTTCTTACCTGTGTAAATGTTGCAGTAGGGTTCCAGGAGTGATGAGGGTATTTTAAAAGCCTTTAACCCACCTATCTGCCCCATAGTATAGTGTTTGCTTCTGTAGCAAAAATGACACCATGCAACAAAAACAGGTCGTTTTGCTAGTGATATATATGCACCAATTCATTGCCACCCAAAATAAGGGATTTGAATCTGCTAGGTATGGTAGGATATAATAGTTATGATAAAAGTGGTATAAACAGTGTTTTATATTGTATGTAGGAAGCTTGCAAAATGAGGCCGTAGGACGAGTTTTTTACCTAACAAATAAAATGTATATCTTGAATTTTCTGGGAATAGCCTTTGAAGGCTACTTTATTCTGGATGAATTTTACGGAATTTTTACATAACTGCCAAACCGTAAGAGATGGACAAAAACTTACCACACAAAAAATATAGAGCACGTTAAAGCACACAATTTATGTAATATACATCTTTTTCGTGGAGTTGATGGTTTTTTTTTAAATATTCCTTGTTATTGGTTTCAGCTTTGAAAAACTTATACTTTTCTTATACAGGAATTTGTCAACTCCTGTCCATGAAACAAAGGAACTTCTGTCACATAGCAACCAGCTTTTGACTTATCACTTTAATCTATGATACTCCCTTATTTCGCTTCTACTTACAAAGAAGCAAGTAATAAGACTATTTCCACTAATTGTTTTCTCAATTAGCATGAAATAACTAGAAGCATAAGCTTTTTAATAATATTTTCTTGCAGAGATGTAGAGAAAGTCACGTGAATGGAACACATCAAATTTTTTTATCATATCTTGGCAACTCTATGACAACTGCAAAGCCAGCACTTTGTACCTTGTGTGTGTGTGTTTATGTGTTGAAACACTTTCTCATGAGAAGTTTACTTAAAGGTTTTCTTAATAAGTATGAAGCTGTTTGGAATATTATCAGAGAAGAATCAAATAGTCAAGTGAGTTAACCAAAAGAATCTTTTTTGTTACATCTTAAACAGGTTTGTTAATATTGCTCGCCACACTATATCATAATTAGCTAATGCAAATGTAGTGTTGAGAACATTATTAGCATATTGAATATTTGAATTTTAAACAACCACTTTAACAGTGTATTAACTGTAATTTGAAATTTAGTTGAGTCGATTTTGTAACACTACATCACTTACTTTTTTATTTAGGAAAACATGTTTCAGAAGCCATGTGCTTCCATCGTCAATTCCTTTGGTGGATTGCCGGCATCGCTTGCTGTGGTGGTTGTCTCTGTCCCTGGTGGTGGTTTGATGAACCTCTGGATGAGTAGATTGCCTGGCGGGATTTCAAAATTGAAAACCCGGTTCTTGTTTTTCCAAATATATATGTTTTCCCAAACTTTTAATTCTGTCTTCCTTGTGATGTTTTTGAGGATTTTTGGGCTTGGCATTTTTGGAAAGAGAAACACACTATAAATAGAAGCCCAAAAATCCTCAAAAACATCACAAGGAAGACAGAATTAAAAGTTTGGGAAAACATATAGATTTGGAAAAACAAGAACCGGGTTTTCAATTTTGAAATCCTGCCAGGCGATCTACTCATTCAGAGGTTCATCAAACCACCACCAGGGACAGAGAGAACCACCACAGCAAGCAATGCCGGCAGTCAACCAAAGGAATTGACAATGGAAGCACATGGCTTCTGAAACATGTTTTCCGAAATAAAAAAGTAAGTGATGTAGTGTTACAAAATCGACTCAACTAAATTTCAAATTGTTAAAACACATCACTGTCTCAAAGTCCACCATATATCAGGATATTAACTGTAAAGTTATGGCCTCTTCTCATTGTTCAAAATTCACACTTCCAAATCAGAATTATCCATCTGCTGTGATAAAAAGATTATTGGTAAAGACAAGATCCCTTTACCTAAATGAATATTTTTACTTTCTGTACCATGTGTAGAATAGGTAGAGAAGATAATGAATTCCATCAAAAATTCAATACCAAAGTTGCACCGATTGTTGAGGCTCTCTAAAAAAAATATATGTGTGTGTATATATATATATAGCATGTCCCAGAATTTGACTACACAGGATAAACAGTTTGAGTATGGGACCTATGGTCCCTTTTGCCAAACATCAAAGTTATGACATGTTTTCTGGTTTGCACATCAATGGCTAAAAATTAAAATAATGTGGACGTGAGAGTCCTATTTTCAATCAGAATGCCTCATTTATATGCCAGTAGTCAAAACAATGCTGTATTGGTGCACAGTTAATATATTTAAAATTATTGGGCTTTTAACTGGCAAAATTTCACAGTTCTTTGAGTGTGTGCATACCACTGTAAACAGTTAGGTAGATTTCAGATCGTATGTAGTTAGTTAGAACTCTCAGCCAAAACATACTGGTGGGTGAGTCAGTACAGTTTTGCGATACAAAAATCCAATGTTCTCTGAAGTTGCCATTTTTTCCTCAAAGAATATACTATTAGAGCAGCGCTAATATGCTTTCTGAATCCAAAACAATAAATTCTCCAGTACAAATTACTTTCAAAAGACTGGGAATGATATCTATGTAGCATTTAATATTAAATGCTGTAATTATCAAGGAACCTGCACAGATTAATGCAATAAAACAATTAGGTTTGTTAAAAACCTATTATGTAATGTGTGCTTTGAAATGTAGTAACTGGGCTATGATTTTAGCAGTGGAGTAATAAAAACCTGGGCTATTGCCAGCATTTAAGCAGCAGTATTTCGATTTTATCTCTGTCGGTATTTTGCCGTTTTAACTGCTTGAACTACTGTGGTCCTGCAAGGCTATGCTTCTGAAAATCTTGTCTAATATCTACATGTGATTACAATGAGAACCATGAATTACTAACATTGTGGTCATAAAAGTATATACATTATGTGCACCAAATAGACAAGTATTGCAATGAATGGAACTTGTTGTAAACCAGGAAAAGACTCAAATTATTGTATTTAAGAAAGGGAGAAAATTGAGCTTGTATGAAAAGTGGAAGAAAGAAGGCAAAGAATATAATGTGGTTAGAGATTGTATATACTTAGGGTCAAAATTGAGGAAAATGGGAGAAACAGAGGAAGTTAGCTTTGGCAGCAATTAGAGGGTGCAAATATAAAATACCAGATATAAATGTCAACTGGTTGGAAAGAATGTATAATATGGTAATATGGTAGTTGAAGCAAAAATGCTACATGGAGTTGAAATATGGGGACTAGACAGTGGATGGGAAGTTGTAGATACAGTGCACAGGATGTTTTGCAGCAAAGTGTTAGCTCTGCCGAATGCAACAGTAAAGGAATTTGCTCAAATTGAAATGGGACAAACAGGAAGGAAAGGTGTGATTATGGAGAATACTAATGTTAGATGAAAACAACTTGTTAAGGCAATGCTTAAAATATCAAGAAAAGAATTTGAGGAAAAATGGGTGGAGTTTTTTAATACAAACTAATTTAGAAAATAGTGAATGGGGGGAAATTTGGAGAAAGCGGGGAAAACAATGCAAATAATTTCTGGAAAGGAGCTAGAAAGAGATTTGAAGATATAGAAATACAAAAATTGTTCAGCAATATATGGGAAAAAAGATCATTAGAAATATATATACATACAAATAAAAAGACAAATGGGTAAGAGAAATGTATGTGAATAAATTAAATAAAGAACAAAGGGAGAGTATTGCTTGGGTACAAGCAGGTGTGTGGAGACTAAAGGGTATGAGAAAAGGACTCCAACAGAACAATACCCAATATGTGGTGAAAAGGAAGATACGGAACATACAGTTTATGACTATAAAGGGACAGAGCTTTGGAGGAAACAAGTGTATAAATGGTAAATGGCTGAAAATGGACAGAAAGATAGCCTTAGTTAAACTTTTTAGTAGGGATAGCAAAAAAGGTAGGAGAGTATTTGGCTTAAAGTAAAAAAGAAATGGATGTGGTCAGTAAAAAGAGAAGTAGATTAAACATAAGTTTATAGGTTGCTTTAGGAAATGCTGAGTATGAGTGTTGTACATTATTATTATTATTATTATTATTATTATCATCATCATCATCATCATTATTATTATTGCAGTCAATAACTAATGCCTTTCTCCTTAACTAAATTAGCAATGTGAACAATTTGAATTTGGTGCAATTCCTCTAACCTTCTTTTCTAATCCACTGCCGTTGGAACTTCCTAAGTCAACAGGTGGCAGCACTGCTGCCTTTTGCAAAATTGCTGACATCGATGTTAGCATTAGACAGCGTTCTGTAATTGAATTCTTGCATGCAGAAGGTGAAATGCCCATTCACATTTATTAAAGGATGAAAAATGTGTATGGTTATGCAACAATGGATGTCAGCACTGTTAGAAGATGGGTCTGTCACTGTAATGAAGCAGAAGGGCAAACACCGTTGGCTGATGAAAATCAGAGCGGTAGACCGGTGACTGCAGTGACTCCAGGCAACGTTGAGCGAGTGGATGAGATAGTTCGTACTGACTGCCAGGTAACAATCGGAGCGGTACACCGGTGACTGCAGTAACTCCACGCAATGTTGAGTGAGTGGATGAGATAGTTCGTACTGAATGCCAGGTAACAATCGGAGCGGTACACCGGTGACTGCAGTGACTCCAGGCAACGTTGAGCGAGTGGATGAGATAGTTCGTACTTACTGCCAGGTAACAATCGGAGCGGTTCACCGGTGACTGCAGTAACTCCACGCAACGTTAAGTGAGTGGATGAGATAGTTCGTACTGACTGCCAGGTAACAATCGGAGCGGTACACCAGTGACTGCAGTAACTCCACGCAATGTTGAGCGAGTGGATGAGATAGTTCGTACTGACTGCCAGGTAACAATCGGAGCAGTACACCGGTGACTGCAGTGACTCCAGGCAACGTTGAGCGAGTGGATGAGATAGTTCGTACTGACTGCCAGGTAACAATCGGAGCGGTACACCGGTGACTGCAGTGACTCCAGGCAACGTTGAGTGAGTGGATGAGATAGTTCGTACTGACTGCCAGGTAACAATCGGAGCGGTACACCCGTGACTGCAGTAACTCCACGCAATGTTGAGTGAGTGGATGAGATAGTTCGTACTGACTGGCAGGTAACAATCGGAGCGGTTCACCAGTGACTGCAGTAACTCCACGCAATGTTGAGTGAGTGGATGAGATAGTTCGTACTGACTGCCAAGTAACAATCGGAGCGGTACACCGGTGAATGCAGTAACTCCACGCAATGTTGAGTGAGTGGATGAGATAGTTCGTACTGACTGCCAGGTAACAATCGGAGCGGTACACCGGTGACTGCAGTAACTCCACGTAATGTTGAGTGAGTGGATGAGATAGTTCGTACTGACTGCCAGGTAACAATCGGAGCGGTACACCGGTGACTGCAGTGACTCCAGGCAACGTTGAGCGAGTTGATGAGATAGTTCGTACTGACTGCCAGGTAACAATCGGAGCGGTACACCGGTGACTGCAGTAACTCCACGCAATGTTGAGTGAGTGGATGAGATAGTTCGTACTGACTGCCAGGTAACAATCGGAGCGGTACACCGGTGACTGCAGTAACTCCACGCAATGTTGAGTGAGTGGATGAGATAGTTCGTACTGACTGCCAGGTAACAATCGGAGCGGTACACCGGTGACTGCAGTAACTCCACGCAATGTTGAGTGAGTGGATGAGATAGTTCCTACTGACTGCCAGGTAACAATCGGAGCGGTAGACCGGTGACTGCAGTAACTCCACGCAATGTTGAGTGAGTGGATGAGATAGTTCGTACTGACTGCCAGGTAACAATCGGAGCGGTTCACCGGTGACTGCAGTAACTCCACGCAACGTTGAGTGAGTGGATGAGATAGTTCGTACTGACTGCCAGGTAACAATCGGAGCGGTACACCGGTGACTGCAGTGACTCCAGGCAACGTTGAGCGAGTGGATGAGATAGTTCGTACTGACTGCCAGGTAACAATCGGAGCGGTACACCGGTGACTGCAGTGACTCCAGGCAACGTTGAGTGAGTGGATGAGATAGTTCGTACTGACTGCCAGGTAACAATCGGAGCGGTACACCCGTGACTGCAGTAACTCCACGCAATGTTGAGTGAGTGGATGAGATAGTTCGTACTGACTGGCAGGTAACAATCGGAGCGGTTCACCAGTGACTGCAGTAACTCCACGCAATGTTGAGTGAGTGGATGAGATAGTTCGTACTGACTGCCAAGTAACAATCGGAGCGGTACACCGGTGAATGCAGTAACTCCACGCAATGTTGAGTGAGTGGATGAGATAGTTCGTACTGACTGCCAGGTAACAATCGGAGCGGTACACCGGTGACTGCAGTAACTCCACGTAATGTTGAGTGAGTGGATGAGATAGTTCGTACTGACTGCCAGGTAACAATCGGAGCGGTACACCGGTGACTGCAGTGACTCCAGGCAACGTTGAGCGAGTGGATGAGATAGTTCGTACTGACTGCCAGGTAACAATCGGAGCGGTACACCGGTGACTGCAGTAACTCCACGTAATGTTGAGTGAGTGGATGAGATAGTTCGTACTGACTGCCAGGTAACAATCGGAGCGGTACACCGGTGACTGCAGTGACTCCAGGCAACGTTGAGCGAGTGGATGAGATAGTTCGTACTGACTGCCAGGTAACAATCGGAGCGGTACACCGGTGACTGCAGTAACTCCACGCAATGTTGAGTGAGTGGATGAGATAGTTCGTACTGACTGCCAGGTAACAATCGGAGCGGTACACCGGTGACTGCAGTAACTCCACGCAATGTTGAGTGAGTGGATGAGATAGTTCGTACTGACTGCCAGGTAACAATCGGAGCGGTACACCGGTGACTGCAGTAACTCCACGCAATGTTGAGTGAGTGGATGAGATAGTTCGTACTGACTGCCAGGTAACAATCGGAGCGGTACACCGGTGACTGCAGTAACTCCACGTAATGTTGAGTGAGTGGATGAGATAGTTCGTACTGACTGCCAGGTAACAACGGATGAATTGTGTTCTATTGTGTTCCTCGGTCAAGGCAGTGTGATGATAATTATTCAACAACGTGGGTACTCAAAAGTTTGTTCATGGTGGGTACCAAGAATGTTAACCGACGAGAATAAGGAGACAAGAAAAACAATAGCTGCCAAACTCTTGCAGCGCTTCAATTTGGAGGGAGAGTAATTTCTGTAAAACATTGTCACTGGCAATGAGAAATGGGTTCATTTTTTTTGAACCTGAATCAAAAAGACAATCAATGGAATGGCAAGGCACAACCTCGCCAAAGAAGAAAACATTCAAAACTGTGCCATCTGTAGGGAAAGTGATGATAACAGTGTTCTGGGATACACAGGGTGAGATTCTAGTTGAATTTTTGGAGCAGGGATGCACAATAAATTCTGTCTGATACATCAGCACCCTCAAAAAGCTTGAAGCATGTCTTTGGCGAGTTCGCCCAACAAAAACTATGGTGGATGCTCTTCTTTTGTATGACAATGCAAAACCACACACCAGTCGCCCTCCGTGGTGTAATGGTTACCATGCTAACTTCATATACCCAAGGTCATGGGTTCAGACCTGGTGGAGGATGATTGAGTTTTTCGGGCGTAAAAATCCTTAGCATGGCTTCCTTCAGAAGGGAAGTAAAGCTGTTGCTGCCAAGTCTTGGATTTATGGCAGGTAAAAGAACCTCAAGCCTAATAAAGAGGCCTCTGAGAAAAATTAAATGGTCTTTCACACCCAGTATAGAATGGGATGCTGAGAACCACAACAGTTAAAGAGCATCCAAAAATAAAACTCCATTTCATTTCCAGTCATCACACCACTGAAGCAATAGTGAAATTTGGATGGGATATCTTGCCTTATCCCCCATACAGCCCTGACCTAGCACCATCAGACATTGTTTGGGTAGCTAAAGGAAGCTCATTGTGAGATTCACTTTGAAGATGTAGGGGCCCTGAAAACATCTGCGCCAATGGCTTCAGAAGCAAGACCATGCATTTTACCACACTGGAATACGTGCCCTTGTTAAAAGGGGAACCAAAACTGTGGAAAAAGACAGGGATTACATTGAAAAGTTGAATTTTAATCCTCAAATGTTATGGCTTTCATACTGTGTAATCAAAGTTTAATTTTCTTACAAATTAAAAGAGAAAAAAAGTAGGCATTAGTTATTGACTGACACTCGTATTATCATTGTTATCATTATTATCATCACCTTTATACATAAAATAAATGTGCTAGATTATAAGGAAAACTTGGTTAGGAGTATGTCAAGATAACAGCCTGGGCTGATGTATAGCCATATTCCTTGTATGGCTGCTTAGTATAAATAAATAAAATGTACATTATGTGTAAGAAAATTAATTGTTTCAACAGGGTGCAAAATTGAGATCACACAGACTAATGTCCTACGATAATCTAAGCTGTGAACTTTAGAGCTCATGTGCTTTTTGCTGCCACGTGGCACCATTGCACATGTTTAAGGCCTTACTACCAGATTTCTGTTGAATCAGATGAACAATTACTGACACAAACTTTAGCTTCTTGTGATGGGGTTCGCAACAATCCTGGAACTTTTGACAGGGTGCGAGGTTCATTTCTTTGTAGGTGTAATCTCTGCAAGGATGTTGCAGGTTGTCGCATCGAAAAGTTCCTCCGGTGACCTCTTGTATTTTGTGCCTTGGATATTGTATTATTTATTAAAGTATCTTTCTACTTGCCTTTCATGCAGAGATGGAAAAGGTAGATTCACTTTCCTGACTCGTACATACTTCTTAATTCATTTTATGTAGGTACTTGTTTTACTACAGAGATAGCTGTTGATTTGAAGTTTGTTTGACACAATAATAATATTGTTTCGTTAATTGAAAACTGTGTCTACAATTGTAATGTACATAGCACATCAAAATGTGATGCAATCTTTCGAGAGATATGGAGAAGTGCACCCCTTCAGGTGTAAAATGTAATTATTGTTGAAAGGTTCTGTGTTGCACCTACGAGCAATTGCATAGCACCTACATGCTAATTGTGCAGTACATTTATTTTATTTGTTAGTACGAATAAATCATACTGAGTAATGCAGCAAAATATGAATAGCTCATTATAAAATACAAAAAAGGAGACAACAAAATAAAAACGTCTGGGGAGACTTGAACCCAACTCCCTCGACATTTTAAACCGATACCCATGGGTTAACCTTGGCGCTAAACAATGTCACTATGTCTACGCTCTCCGAAATCCTGGTGCTCAAGTTATGGTTCACTGTGGTTTAACTAGTGCATCTAACCTTTAATACATTTTATGATGTAGCAAAGATAGGTTCCCTATCTCAAACTGTTTATTTGCAAACCTCTACAATCCTGCCAATTTGTGCAGTCGAATTCTGAAACACTGTGTGCATGTGTTTTTTTTTTTTTTTATTTCTTTTTTCAAGTACAAGAGCTTTGTAAATGATTTTTAATTGTTTAGTAATTAATGAAATTAAATTGTTCTATAGCCCATAATCTGTTAAAAGGACTTGGCTTTTAAACTCGCATATCCTTTTTCTCTCTTTATAATATTAATATAGATTTATTTGAGGTTAACATATGATAGTCATGTTCAAAAGAAGTGTTACTTATCCTACTAATATGTTTATATATTTGTTTGTAAAGGTATGCAAGTGTTTTATCATTCCCATTGGATGCAGCATATCTAATAAAGATACATGTCCAGTGTTAATGTAAGTGAACTATTGTGGTTTTAGGGGACACTGTCTGTTATTTTCTACTGGAGTATGGCAAGAAGCAGATGGACAATTCCGTGTTAATTGGGCTTCACAAGCTTACTGCAACTACACTATATTTGTTGGTGTAATATTGTTTGTAATCTCAGCAGTTCAGATCTATCGTATGTCAATGTTG
This sequence comes from Hymenopus coronatus, assembly GCA_030762935.1. Taxonomy (NCBI): domain Eukaryota; kingdom Metazoa; phylum Arthropoda; class Insecta; order Mantodea; family Hymenopodidae; genus Hymenopus; species Hymenopus coronatus. Next base: position 153,051,787 of record CM060897.1, on the reverse strand, counting down.
CTGTACAAGGGCACAGACAGGTAAAGTTTTAATTATATTTCTGGTTATTATAGATGGTAGGTGGTGCTTTATTGTGAGTTTAACATGGTAGCTAGCTCTTTAAGAGTAGTGGTTCAACAAGGGCCTGCAAAACAATTGTCCTGCCTAATAAAAGTAAGTGAAGTGTGTGTAAACATCAACCACATCAATCAATCTGATTATCCTTCACTGTAAGTAGCTTCACAATATTGTACATCTTATAGCTAGCTCTTTAAGAGTAGTGGTTCAACAAGGGCCTGCAAAACAATTGTCCTGCTTAATAAAAGTAAGTGAAGTGTGTGTAAACGTCAACCACATCAATCAATCTGAATATCCTTCACTGTAAGTAGCTTCACAATACTGTACATGCCTGCCTGGGTAGCGTGGTGGTAGCATGTCTGCCTCACATTCAAAAGGTCGTGAGTTCGAATCTCGCTTAGGGTGAGTTACCTGGGTAAGGTTTTTTTCGGGGTTTTCCCTTATCCTGAGAAGACGAATGTCGAGAAACTTTGAGCTTCATGGACCCCGAGATCATTTGAGCATCATATCATCAATTACATTCATCGTCCGATATGACCAAACCAGGTTAAAGGACGTTAAAACTACAAAAAAAAAACTTTATATTCACTTTGCAGAGTGCTACATTAGCTTAGCTGTTTCATGCTTTCTTGTGATTGGCTGCTGTTTATCTTTCCATTAGTAGGTGTGAATGACTACGTATCATATTAAATTTATGCTCAAGTTTTTCATCATTAATATTGTTTAATTTTCATTGTGAAAGGCTGCTTCAAGTATTTCACTTTGGTCATTTCTCCAGACCCATCTGGCTCCACATTTGCCATAAAAGTATTTTCCCTACCAGTAATATTTAAGTATGGTAAAGCACCAATTATCCACAGAATTAGATGGCAAGGGCACCTCAGATAGTGAAAATTGAAGATAACCCCCTCCCAAAAAAAAAAAAAAAAAGAAGAAGAAGACTAAAAATGAAGCACAAACATGAAGAAAAAGATATTTTTTGCATAAAAATGCATCTGTTTCCTCGAAACACCATGTTCTATTTTAGAAATTATTTCAAGTTTTTGTACAATCATTAATCATTTTTCAGCCATTATTAATTTCAGGAACCAACGAAACACTTAACTTGAACACTGACAAAGCATAAAACAGGATCACCAAGCATGCATACTAACAACTGAATCACTGGAGACCTGATCTGTCAAGATCAGAGATTAGAGAGTGTGAAAGCCATGATCAAAACAAAAGAGCAAGAGCCTGCCACTCATCCTCAAATATCGAGAAGGCCTATAAGATTACAACGCACAATAAACCTGTCAGTAAGTTTAGACCTTAATACTGTAAAGCCTATTGTATTTTCCTTGTGGCTTGTATTAAAATTGGATTTTTTGAGGTTTGTAATTAAAAAAAAATTTTTGCGGTACTTGCGGATAGTTGCAGCTAAAATAACATAAAATAACACTAAACTCCAGCAATCAAGATTGGTGTGTGTGTGTGGGTGCAGGTGCGTGTGCACGCGTGCACGCACACATTCACAAGATGGTCTCAAGCTAAAAGGGAATAAGTAATTTTTATCAATTTTTTTCCCCTTTCAATAAATTGAAGCATTTTGCTATGTGCATCTCTAGGTAAAAGGAATAACTGAAACCAGTGTACTAGATTTTGAAAATGAACTGTTTCAGATGATTCATGTATTTCTTTGAAACCTTTTAGGATATTGTTAAGTTTTTTGACTCTCCTGTAAAATGGATGAAAATGAGTTATTCCCTTTTACCCTGAGATCGTCCATATATGTCTTTCAGCAGAAAGGCAATGTGGCCACACTGTGGCTGAGTGGTTAGACCACTTGCCTCTCACCAAGGTGGCCCGTGTTCGATCTCGGGGGGGACCACATGTGGGATTTGATGGACAAAATGGTGCAGGGGTGGGATTCTCTGGATTCCCGACCATCAAATTCTACTTGTGCTCCATTATCATGCCATGTATCATGCCATGATCTGTGGCAGCATATGTAGTAAAAGCGGGCATTAAACATTATCCAATAAAAAAGAGGAAGGCAATGTTGCCAATGGAGCAGGACATGGTCATTGAGGAGATCCAGGCCAACATTGAGTGTCTGTACCTTGTTAAAAATGTAGAAGTGTTATGTAACTTAGTCTGACTCATAAAAATAGATATTGTCTAATTCACATTTATGGTATCTTCTGTTGCAGTTCATTCCTCTCTGCATTTGTAGATGTTATTGGGAGCTTATTCCTATGTGCTATGACAATAATAGCAGCTCTAATGATAACGCTGGGCTTTATGGTGTGGTGTGAAGAAATGACAAAACGATTTCCTTCGTAAGTAACTTAATAAAAGTACTTCATTGTCAGCAAACTTGTAAGATATACAAATTTTATTGGAAAAAAAAGTAAAGGCCTGTATCATTTCATTCTTTACAAATTATTAAGGGTGTAAAATTTATTTCAGCATACAGCATGACTTCATAAACATGTAAACCAATCTTTGATTAGTGAGTGTATGTAAAATTAGTCAAAATCCCTGACATTGTTTTTTTATGCTTAGTATTTTGCATGTAAAAATATAAGCATTGTTTTTGAGATATACGTTTTGGAATTGAATCTGGTAATCTTACTGTTGCCATTTGTTTAACATGGTGCATGTGGTTGCAATTTTACTTCCAAAAAGCTTAACATCTGTCTTTTCATAGATTTTTGAATTGTGAAGTCGTCCAAGCAATTTAACTCTGGTGAGCTTAAAATAAGAAAGAAAATTTAAAACAAACATAGTGTATGTTGTTTAGCATAGTGTGGTGTTTTCTTTATCAAACTCATTTTCTATATAAAGAAATTGTTGAACACAACAATGAATTTTTCAGGGTTTTAACAATAAAGCAGGTAAGCTTGGTAGGGCATTAATATAACAGCATTACCAATATAAAAAGAAAGAGAAACTCAAAAGTTGAACAAAACTTGGTTATTGGCTCTTGAAACTATGAAAGGGTTATCTGCAACAGATAGTGCACCAAAAGCATATGTTACACTCTATGAAATGAAATGGCATTTTATTTATGGATGCTCTTCAACTGCTGTGGTTCTCAGCGTCCCATTCTATACAGGGCATGAAAGACTGCTTAATTTTGCTCAGAGGTTTCTCTTCTATCAGGCTTGAGGTTCTTTTATGTGCCGTGAATCTATGACATGGGACCCACTTCTCTTCTTCCCTTCCAAAGGAAGCCATGCTAAGGATTTTTATGCCCGAAAAAATCCATTGTCCTCGGCCAGGTTTGAACCTGCAACCTTGGGTATATAAGGTTAGCATGGTAACCATTACACTCTATGGGATTGTGAGAGGGGGACATAACATATTTATCCGAATACAAGATATCCTCAAATCCAAGACGTCTCCCATTTTTCAGATCTTAATTTTGGAATTTAGCATATCATCTATAAAAAAAGAAAACATAACTTAATTTTTAAAAGAAATTTAAAGTTTTGCCATATAGTTTGCACAAACTAAAGGACAGTTAACCCTTTATTGCACAAATTATTTTGCTACATATGCTGTTCTCCTCTAATTCGCAAACCATTATTTATTTCCCTTTTACCGTCACCACAACTAAAGCAGCTTGAATAGCTGTGATCGTTAGTGTGATACATAGTGGACTGGCCATCCATTCAAAGCCGAATGTGGCAAGTTCGAGTCCCAGCAACTTATCTGTGATAGAGGAAGGGGAGGACTCAAGTAAAATAACTGGTGTGATAGCACACTTAGATGCTGGTGGGGTTGCTTTTGACAGCAGCGGTACTGATTTTTCTCTTTTTTATTAAAATAACACTACAGTTTTATTGCAAAAATATTAATACTTTTACAGTATAAAACAGCTAAAACTAGACTAATTTTAATGTTGAAGGTTAGCGTAATAAGAAATTGGAAAAAAAAGTCCATTGAAAATACTAAAAGCTTTGATTAATCATCTTTGTTTCATAAATGCAACACTATGCAATAAAGGATTAAGCTGATTAAGGTTCTTTTTAATTTTTTATATTATTTACTTAACTGAATTTGTGTGAAAATTCTCATGGTGGGTTATAAAAAGGGAGGATGGACATGATGTAGCAGTACATGTGCGATCAGAGAAGGTGATAATGCAATAATGATAATGGATAAGATTTTCTATTTAGACAACATATTATCATAAAAAGTTTAACCTAAACTAACTCAAATTAGTGTAGACATTCATGTTTTGACTGGGAGATAGCGGAATACAGAAATGTACAGGTATATGTTGGCAGCAGCATAGCTGTAACGATGATGATGGATAAGGTTTTCTGCTTAGACAGCATGTATACCAAGATCATTCAGAATGAAGAGGATTTATGAGGTTATTCTCAAATTCATTTTATTTGCCATGTAAATCACTTTAATATACAATATTTTAATCAAAATTGTTAAGAGCCATTTTTGAGAAAATTAAATATTTTTAAAAATGCTACATGTTACATGTAATATTAGTTTGGATTAGGTATTTTTTTCTGAAAATCTTTATGCCATATCCTTGGAAGATACTGAACTTAAATATGAAATTTGGTATTTAGCAGACTTCATTTTTATGAGTTATGCTGCTGTTCTTCGACACATGTACATACCTTTTTCTAAAAATGCTTTTTTTTAAACATGTATCTTGGTATCAAATTTTTGAGTGGAAACAATACCTTCTCTACCTACTATTATACACTGTACATATGTGTTAGAGAAAGTAAACATAAAACAACTATTAAACATTCTAAAACGTTGACTAAGTATGCATGATACCAATGTGTAACACTATGGAACAAAGGGTTTAAATCATATGAGCTGTGAACAAGCCAGAATAAGTTATTTGTAACCTTTGGATAGGTAGAGTCAGACTGAAAAATTCAATGCCATAGCCGGATTTGAACCATGGATCTGCCACTCAGCTACCATGACAACGTGCCGGCATGGCATTAATTTTCTCATCTGACTCACATGTTTCCCAGTAAACCACAAGGTGATCTCAAATTATTTTGAGATGACATACCCAATGCTGACTTACAATGTTGTACTTTAAGCCCCCAGGCTTCGTGGTTTAGCCAACTATTACGGTAAATTAGATTTAATTTAATTGTTATTTCACACAAACTGTGTGAAGGACAGGAGTTGGATAGGTAGAGTCAGGCTGAAAAATTCAATGCCATAGTCAGGATTTAAACCATGGATCTCCTGGTCTCTACTGGTTACTCTTACCACTGAGCTAACGTGCCAGCATGGCATTAAATTTTTAAGTCTGTCTCTATCTATCCAACTCCTGTCCTTCATATGGCTTGTGTGAAAACAATTAAATTAAAACTATGTTGTGTGTGTGGGTTTTTTTTTGTTTTTTTTTTCCTCTCTTTTTTTTAAGCTTAACATCCTTTAACCTGGTTGATCATAACAGACTATGAATGAAATTAGTGAAATTATCAAATGATCTCAGGGTCCATGGAGCTTAAAGTTACTCGACATTCGTCTTCTCAGGATAAGGGAAAACTCTGAAAAAACCTTATCCTAAGCAAGATTTGAAAAAACCTTATCCTAAGCGAGATTCGAACTGGTGACCTGTTGAATGTGAGGCAGCCATGCTACCACCACACTTCTCAGGTGGACTTAAAACTAATTGACCATAATAGTTGGCTATTCTGTGAAGCTCGGGACATGAAAGTACTTATGACATTGAAAGTCGCCATTGGAGTTTATCATCTCAAAATAATTTGAAATCACCTCGTGATTTACTGGGAAACATACGAGTCAGTTGAGAAGTTTATGCCATGCCGGCATGTTGCCATGGTAGCTCAGTGGTAGAGCAACCAGCTAGAGACCAGGAGATCCATGGTTCAAATCCTGGATGTGGCATTGAATTTTTCAGTTTGACTCTAGCTATCCAACTCCTGTCTTACACATAGCTTGTGTGGAAAAAAAAAAATTCAATTGAATTAATTTCTTAAGTGTTTTAAATGTTTAAAATATGAATTGCAGGTGTGAGATAGCGGCAGGTAATGCTATTGATAAACAAGATGGCATCGATACTTCTGGCTTCCACATAGAGATGGGTACAGCACAGTTTGGGGCTTGGGCATCTTGGGCCTGCTGGGTGGGCCTATCTGTGTTTGCCATCCTGAAGCTCTGTCGCTATCACCAACTTGAAAACATGAAAGTGAGCATGTACAGAGAGAGGCAACGTCTCATCAACGGAAATGGTGCTCCATGCAGTGCGGGACAAGAAAACAAAGGTGGCGAAGGTCCTTCGCATACCGTTCCAAGTGACTCACTTCAGAATATATGAATCTGCTTCTGTGTGTTTGACATTTTGCACATAAACAAGTAAATAAATCTAGTCTGTAAAATGATATCAAAAATGTAAATGTTATCCGTTTTAGTAGATCCATGTGAAAAGTTTTCTTTGCAAAGCAAATTTTTTTTCAGGATCATCCCCCCTCCCATGTAGAAAAAAAAACTGTGTAAAAAATTGGGCATTCAATCATAAACATGGCACCCAATACAATTGATTTCATGAACCAAAAATGTACAAAACTTAAAACAAATGTAGAAAATCTTCATTATAAGTTTATGTTGACTGGCAGTTGAAAAGGAAGCCCGTGCTATAGTCATGCTGCCATTTATTGTGGTATGAGACTTTTTTGGGGGGGGATGGTAGACTGTCATAGTGTGTGATGCTTCATATTACATTCACTCTACACATTTGGTTGGTTGGTATCTAATGTTAAACGCTTGATAATCAATCCTTCGTTTTCTTGCACCCCAATATTTAGCTGCGAAGTTGTAATCTTTTGTAAAAGTTGGACAATGTAGAAGATGACCACGATCCATTTCTTCATTTAAGTTACAGAAGACGAATAGGAGTCTCTGCTTTGCCAAATCTGTATAAATATTTTTGTAAACAGCCATGTTCCGTTAGTAGTCTGAAGGTTGCTATTGCAGATTTTCTTGGTAATGTAGAAATATTGTAATCTTGTAAATTTTTCATTGTTTTCCAGATGTTTTGTTTGTGTATTCTTCTTGTTTTTGTACTTATTTGCTATTATTCTTTTAATAGAGCAAAAAGGAATTAAACTAGGTGTTGATTTGGTGATAATTTTGCTTTCCTTTTTGGCTAAAAATATGCCATTTCATTGCCTGTTATTCCATAATGGGTTGGCATCCATTGGATTCCCAATCTTTTATGTAAATGGATTAATTGTATTTTTTTACAACATTCTAGAATACTAATGTTTTGGGTGTTGTCTCTTGTGTTATGCTTTTGAATTAGATAGAATTACAGTTTTTTTTTGTTTTTTTTTCAAATTTTTCTATATGATAAGGGATTATGAAGCCTTAAGAGAATTGCCATGAGTTTGCCATCAACATTTGTTGAATAATTAATTTTCGATAAAATGAGAGTGCTCCAGTCATTTGGTAGACTGGAACCATCTGTAAAAACATGTAACCATTCAGGGGAAGGAAATTGTAAATTTATTACTTCCAATGACATTTGTTTTAAGAACACATATAAGAACCATCACTTCTTTTTTCTTTCTTTCTCTCCTGTCTCAATATTGCATTGAAAGTGTTTTATTTGCCTCGGTCTAGCTGAGCCGTGGGCAATGAGATCCCCGATGCTGTAATTATCTCAGGTAACTTGTTGCAAAGAAATGCAGCTGTCCTTGTATTTAATTTGACAGATCAATTACACTAAACAACAGCTACTTGGGATTTTTGCCGGAACATGTTTCGAAGGATAGTTTCCTTCATTTTCAACCGGACGTTGAATAATTTCTTGTGTGAAGTTGGCGATGTCACTGCTGTTTCTGGTGGTGGTTCAATGAACTTGCTAAATGCATCCTTCTCGGAATGTGAAAATTTAAAACTCTTGTTATATATAGGAACAGAGTTTTCAATTTTGACATTTTGCAGAAGGGTGCGTTCATTGAACCACCACCAGAAGAGATAGTCATGACAACAACTTCAGCTTCACCACAAATAATTAATGTACAATTAAAAATGAAGGAAACTAGTCCTTCGAAACATGTCTTGGAAAAAATCCCAAGTAAGTGTTGCTTAGTGTAATTAATCAACTCATCAAACTAAAGATTATAAGAAGACTGTTTTCAAACTTCCATGATCAGAAAAGTATCCTTATATTACCAAAAATAAGGAAACTGGATTTATACTGTTTGAACAATATACTTTTTATGGATCAATCCTCAGTGAGATGAAAGTCGAAGGCTAAAAATTAAAAAAAATTACACTGTACTTTAAAGTTACACATACATATCACACGGTTAGCGTCTGTATCGCTCAAAGCAATGCTAAAAAGTCAGTTGCTTCTTTCACTACTTTTGTGATGTTTTTTTTTTTGATGCTACACTTACATGTTTATATTTTTATAGTTTAACATTTATTTATGTAATACATTTTCTTTCCTGAAATAAAATTACATTTGATTACATCTCCTTAGCAATTATTACATTTTATAATATTCTTCTCTTTTAGAAATTTACTATTTGCTTATGCACAAATTTGGCACATTTTCTTCTTACACAAATACAGGTTTGCATGCATTGGCTAGAAATTAGAATTACATTTGATTTATCTTTGTTTTTTTTTTGTTTTTTTTTAATTAATTTATTCCCAGGACTCTGACCCATCAAATCTGCTTCAAGTGGATGGTACTTCAAAATGTGTTTTTACACACAGGTTTTGTGTAATATTATGAAAGTTTCATTGTCAGTGTTATGCTCAACGTGTGTTAATGGCTTAAATATTTGTTTTCACTCTCAAGACCCAGAAATAATTGTTTTACTAGCCGAAACCTATGGATTCCTATGATTCTATCGTCCACCGTAATCCTAAAGGAGCAAGGAACATGTTAGGCAGACGATGTCACTCAAAGGCAATTTACTCACCTATCCACCTGCCCTTGTTTGTGAGTTTGCTTATATACGGCAAAGTAATGCCATTATCATCTACATTATCTGCTATGAGCACCAGAAATAATGCATAGCAATGTTGCATCCTATGAAAATGTTCCTAAAATGAAAACCTGCAATTTTTGGTAATTTATTTGAGTTTAAGCCTAATATATATGCTTCATTGGGGTTTAGCTTCATAAATCCCTTGGCTATGCTTTGTAGCTTACAGCCCTGTGTCCCTGCTCCTTCATTTACGATACAGATTGCCGTCATTTCTCCGGGTGCACTTCAGCCTGGGTATTATTGTGCTATCTGTATCGTTTAGAGCCAACATCCCTTAAAAATGAGTGCAGCCTTGCAATGTATATGGATGATACTTCATCTGCCTCTATAAACATTTCCCCAAAAGCTTTGTATCTCTTGCGAGCCAAAGCTTCGCAGGAGTAGCCTGAATCCTTCAGCTACGCTTTGCAGCTTAGGACTCTCAATCCCTCTTCTAAGCGTTGTAGCTTAGGGTCTTCAACCCCTTAGCTACACTTTGTGGCTTAGATCCTTCTACCCTCGGCTACACTATAAGGCTTCTTCCACTGTGTTCAGATTGTGAATGCTGGCAACATGGAGAGACAAGAATAGATGAATTAATGTTGTCATAATACCTCGGGTGGAACATGAAGGAAAGTGATGCAAAACTGACAAAAGTGAAAAACTTAACATTTAAACACATAAGTGAAAAACATAAAAGTGAATGTGTTGCAAAAGTATTGTTAATGTGTACTCTCCACATTTAGATATTGAAATAGTATGTAATGTGGTGGAAATATCAATTTGTAACTATCCCCTAGATTCGGGAATTTATCCAAATATTTAAATATATGCATAGTTACAGATCTATGACTCAGCCTTAAATGTCAATAACAATTTTTATAATTTTTTTTATAGTTTCACTGCTTTCTTAAAATTTACATTTTATTAGGTGCCATGGTTGAGATTGGATGTCTGAAGTTATAAGCAAAGGATAGTTGGTTGCGCTGTTTAAAGGATATATCAGCTAATGATGCTGATTTACATAAATGTTAATATGTGTATTTTGTTTTTATATCATTTTGATACCCTACTCAATAAATGTACATATGAGGTGTGTTCAAAAAATGGTTGAACTTTTATCAAAACATTTTTACTGCTCATTGTACAATTTGAAGCAATGTCTCCCTCAAAATAGTGCTCTCTACTAGCAATGCACCATTCCCAATGTTTCTTCTATTTTCAGAAAGTGTTCTGAAACACAGTTCCTGGGATGGCACCAGGTATCTTGTTGCATTATCTTGAATCTACTCTGCTTTATAAACAGCAACCTTTCAATATGGTTTTAAGTTTGAGAAATAGGAAAAACTCCAGAGAATAGCATGGATGGGCCACAATGGGAGTCTGATGTATAGCCAGATAGCTGTGGACAAACAAAGATGCAACATCCAAGTCTGGTTTTACCACAATTCAAGCCTCTTCATGCATGCAGAAGCCCTCAAATGTGCTAAAATTCCCTGGTAGACAGTTAATGGTTTCCACGAATCACAACACAACCTCTCAATATAATCTGTTGATGTGGAAGGTCATCTAGGCCTGGGATCCTTACCGACCAACATTCTGCTGTGCTTGAAAAGCTTAAACTACTCATACTACTGTATGGACTCATACATTCCTCCGTGTTGAAATGTCTCAAGTTTTGTCAAGTTTGATTTTCTATTCCCTCTTAGGTTGATCCACACTAAAATTGATTCACATGGCCAGTGCATCGCAGTACAACACAGTAGTAGTGCATGCAAGAATGTAGTCCCTTGCTAACAATCGTAAATTACAGAGTAAATTTATTCTTAAATTGTATAATATTCTATATAAATATTTAATAGTTAAATTGATGCCAATTTGTACTGTTAAACAGAGCTACAAGTCCCAACATGCTATTTGTATGATGGTAAGATTTCCGCATTGTTGTTTACACAATAACAGTTGCTGGTTGTTGCTGTTAAGATTCATGGAGGAAGGTCCGCGTGAGCTTCCTCTTACATCTTTGTCGAGCTATAAAGCATAAGGCTGGTAAATCGTTGACTAGTGGTGAAAAAGCTAGTGTTGAATGTTGTTATAAGTTTTGTGAGAAATATCCCACACTTCCGTGAAAGAAGTGGTGAAATAAAAATCGGAGTTCAGTGATGTTTCGGTTACAAATATAAACAGTGCTCGCAAAGAAAAACTTAAACAGAAAAAGTGTTTACACCATGGAAGAAAAGAAAGTGTCTGAAATATGCTACGCAAGAATGTGATGATTTTGAGAAATGCAATTCATGTAATAGTGCATAATTTCTTTTTTAAAAATGATCCGCCAGAAATTGATAAAGTGCTACGTGTAACGAAAGAAGCATTGTTTTGAAAGATGGATAGTTTAAGTGAAACTGTTGTTGATAACTCATGTTATCAATTGGCGATTCTAATCTGGAGGGAATAGAGTCGCTGCCAGAGAGCGAATGAATGTAAGCTATTGCACACCTGTTATTTATTTTTTCACTTGTGTTTTTTTTTTATAATTATTACATGTGTACCAATTTATTTTGTTATGACTATCAATATTATTACCATTATACCTAACAGAATATTTTAGTTACGTTTAAGTTGTTGGAATACAGGCTGCGTTTGTTTTACAATACAATTTGCTGCTGCATACATGCACCATATGTTCATGAAAGTATGACAGCATTTCAGGCACGAATGGTGGAAGGCTACATTATAACGATGCACTGGTCGCTTGTCTTTTGTTTTGGCAAGGATCAACTTAAGGCTGAATAGGCTTTAATTAAATTTCACACACGTTTAAGCTCCTTTATTGTCAGTTGTCACTAATCTGAAGAACAGCTTGTGCACAACTCACTTCAGCCGCTAATGGTCATAGCAAATCAAGACGAATGTCATTTGTTATTTTAACCTGCTGCTAGTTGTGCTCAGTAGCTGCAGCAACTCTGTGCTTTTTCAAAATATGTTTGTTTGTTTGTTTGTTTGTTTTTTTTTTAAGCACACCTCATATGTTGAGTATAAACTGTATGTTTAAGCTATGTTATTGTTGTATATATAATTGTTGAGGTGAGTAAGCATTGAACATGATTTTCAATCATGTATTACATGTTAACAGTGATATTGGAACTATTTTTACTAAGAGCTTTAAGATTTGAAAATACAGTATTTGTATAAAGAGAATTATAATTGTTCCTTTGTTTACAATATTATCTGTAGATTTTTAGAAATTTGTGTATTATTGTTTATTGGCTTTACTTCTTTTGGTAATGCGTTTAATAAAATAATCTTCAATATTTAAATGTACTGCTTTTTTTATTACTTTCCCTACATAGTACAGGGCACATAGGTAAAGAAGGTGTTGCACTCCACCCAAAAGTGTGGTACTGAAATTTCATCAGAAATGAATTAGTTCATCATTAGCATACCCTGTATCCAAAATATCATTTTTAGATAAAGGTGTGTGTAAGTGAACACTATAACTCAAAAACAAAAAGTCAATAAAACAGCAAACTTAGTATTTAATTTTAGTGTCTTCCAAGAATGCAACACAAAGATTTTGAGAAAAATCCCTCCACTCCAAACTATTGTTTACATGGAAAACATTTGGAAAATGTTGATTTTCACAAAAATGGCTCTTAACAATTTTGATTAAAATACTTATACTAAAGATGTTCACAGGACAAATAAAATGAATATCTCAAATTTTCTGAGACTAGCCTTTGAAGACCACTTTATTATGAATGAATTTGTCTGATTTTTGCATAACTGGTATACCATAAGACTTAGACAAACATTTACTATACAAAATATGTATATCTCGGTAAAACACTAAATTTATGTCATACATTTTTTTCGTGAAGTTGGCCATTTTTGAGATATTCCTTGTTATTGGTTTCCTTCCACATTTGAGAATTTGTAAACTCCTGGTAATGCAAAGAAACTGATTTCTACGACATGCAACCAGCTGTTAAAATGTCACTTTAGCCTAATGTATTCCCATATTTCCCTTTTAGAAAGCAGATGAATAGCTCTCTATGCTACTGTTTACCTAACCAAGCATGAAATAGATATAAGAATAAACTTTTACTGAGGTATAGAGAAAGTCATGAATGGAATATATCAGATTTGTTACAGTTGCTGAAGGATATAGTTCACATTTCTGCCATATAATTTGCAAACACCTTGAGCTTGATATTTTTTATTTGTACATATTAAATGGTGAAAGCTGTATATTGCAAGTCCTATGATTGTGTATCTCTGTGTTTGGTTGCTGTTCGTTCAGCATCTGTTTATCATGGCATATGTACCAAAGAATTCAGTACTCTTTCATGGCTAGGAACAAAACAAATGAGCTATGAAATAAGAAATGACTTCCCATTAGAGAATATATTAAGTAGTTTAAAATTGAAAGTAATAATAACAAAGAATATCTTGTAAGCAGTTAACACTGCAAAAAAACTGTGATATAAATTGTGTGATCTAACAAGATCTATAATTCTTGTGTAGTAAGTTTTTGTCTATCTCTTACAGTTCACCACTTACACAAAAGTTATCTAAAATAAACAGGTTTTCAGAGGCTATTTGCAGAAAATTTAAGATACACATTTTGTTTGCCATGAAAATATCAATCAGAATACCATATGCTTATCATTACATAATCCATTTTTGAGAAAATCATCATTTTCAAAAAAATGTTCCATGCAAAAGGTAGGTGGTGCGGGGATTATCTTGAAAATCTTTGTGTCATATCCCTGAAAGTTACTGAACTTAAATACCAAGTTTGGTGGTATTAATTACATTACTAATGTAAGTCACGTAATGTTAAAAAACCAGCTCAAATTAATACCACACATAATTTGACCATCACTGTTAGTAAATTCCTCCAAACATTAATCAACCCAGTTTGGTGTTAAACAGACTTTTCATTTTTTAGCTATTCTGTCCACAGACACACAAACAAGACATTTTTCTAAAAGTGCTTCTTTGGATTCAGGTAGGCTCAAAACACACATTTTCAGTGAAATCTTGGTGCCGAATTTTTGGGTGGAATGCAATAACTTCTCTACTATGTACATTGTACACATGTGCCAGAGAAAGTAAAAAGAATACTGTAAATTGTTTAAGAATTTCTCATTTGGCTATGTAGCAATTTTTATTGTTTAAGGAATGTGTGCGATTATGTGAAATGACAAACATAATTGTCTTTACATAAAAACATAATGTATCTTTTTGATTTGAAATGCAGCCCTACAATTTATCTAGCTGCATTGGTCCAATGGGAAGTTGAGTTGGAGATTAGAGTATGCTCACCATAAAAAATAAATCAGCTCTAACGAGGGTTATGCCAAAAGTTTTTAGCAGAGATTCAGAAAAACATTTTATTTAGAAAATAATTATAACTTTTCAAAATACTCTCCCTGAGGATTTATACACTTTTTCATCCCTTGGAGCCACTTAGAAAATGTCACTTAGAGCACTGTTATATGCAGCAAATGAAAAATGCTGCTAACAAATTTTTCCTTTCGTTTTTTGGGAACAGGAAGAAATCATAAGGGGCCAGGTGAGGTGAATAAGGTGGGTGCAGCAAGATTTCACACTTTTTCCTTCTCCAAGAAGTCAATTGTTCTGGCAACCATGTGTGCTGAGGCAATGTCATAATGTAGAAGAAGGTGCTCAATCTTTGACTTTGGCACTGTGACCTCCATGTGGCGATGACTTTCAGCAGACATTCAGTTACATACATTAACTGTGCAACGTGTGTCCTAGGTCACAGAGATGAGAGGGCCCATCTTGGTGAAGGAAGTGTCCACTAGCTTCTTTCCAGAGCTCCTACAACCATTGTAGGTGGTTGCTCACCTGGAAAGCATTATGCTGAAGACTCTTCATTTTGGGATCATAATGATAAACCCATGTTTTGTCACCTGTGATATTGTAAATGTCTTTGGACTGTCCTTTGTCAAATTTCACAAGCATAAAACAACACCAATCCACTCTTGCATCCTCATCTCTTGATGAGGCCTAAATAATCATGAACAATTGTCTGTGCTGCAGTCAATCCAATATTTGGGTCCCTTCAATGTCACAAAATGTGAGATGAGGATCAACTTCAATCAATTTCCTCACAGCATCAATGCTTTCCTGGGTTGTTGGGTGACCAAAATGAGGTTCATCTTCAAGAAACTCCCAACCCCTTGAAAATTAATGGAACCAGATTCCTACAGTGACCTTAGAAGGGGAAGACTTGCCAAAAACGTGTGCTTCAGAAGAGTAGCATTCATGTGCATTTAACTGCTTTTTATAGTCATAATGTATAACTGCACAAAAATCACATCAAGAGAGAGATCCATCTTGTGTTGTGTCTGACTCAACAATTCATTCCTCTTCACTGACTATGCAGTGTTGTGCGAAATCCTGTGGTGGGGGAAGCGTTGCATGCACCTACCAAGGTAAGAAAACATTGCCCTTTCAAACTAAAAGAATCCTATTACCAACAGACTTACCAAGCTGCTAAAAACTTTTGGCATAACCCTCTTATTTCACCCCTGCCTTTTCCTGGTAGTCCAACAGTCCTTACTAGATATGTGCTTGAGAAAGAATAATTGTTAGAGGCAGTTAAAGCCATGTGAATGTAACACATCAGATTTTTATGATTATAATACTTTTGCTTTCTGTGAAATGGAAGTAAATATCACATGGTAGGGCTACTTAAAACATTGAACAGATAGTAAGCCTTTCTATGAAATACATTTATTTGCTAACTGTACATGATATAGTCATTTTGCAGTCTTATTTTATCAGATTACGTATAAACAGTTGGAGTGAAGTCGCCACACTTAGGGAAACCTGCAGGCACTGGTGGCAGGTCTTTTGGTGTACCAACTTGTATGGCTAAGGCCATTCCGGTTGCCAGATGGAATTCAAAGTGGCAATGGAGGAACCAGATTCCTGCAAAGACATCAAGAACCTAGGTTAAGAAGAAAAGATACAGCTCAGCAAGTTCTATCAGCAGCAACAAAATATGTTTCTCACTGCTGCATAGCAAATGTACATAGCCTTTGTTTCAATGTGTAGCCATTAGAGGTGGTCAAAACCCGTGCCACTCTCACTCGTTACTCATAAATCGCCCACTTCGCGAGAGTGTAGCCATGAGAATCTCAGTATTGAGAACTGTAGAAGCTTCAAATAAAGAGTTGAGACCAAAAAGTATAAGGGTTTTTCTTTTACAAAGAAATATATATATATATATATATATAAAAATTAATCGTGGAAATGTATGTATGCGTATCACTTCCCATGTCTCCATCAAATTGAAGAATTCTTTTTTTTTTGTTGTGCTCATTATTGTCATGACAAGGTTTGTGGAAAAGAAAATGATTACAAATATTATGGGAAAGTATTAAAATCTCATAATATGAATAAAATCCATGCCAAGCGAATGCATTTCAATTAACTAGCCACCAGATGGCAATGGTATCACAGTTATTTGTTGCTAAATGGTCGTAGTACTGCTGTACTTTTCCCTTCCCATTCAATGTTAAGGTAACGCACCAGTTTATCTACACAATGATGCAATGCAACAGCAAAATTCAAATACATTTTTATATATTAACCGTCCTTTCCTTATTCCTATTATTTAAAATAAAGCAGCAAAGAAGCTTTCCTGGTGACTAACAGCTAGAGTAAGTAGTTATTTATTTGCCACCAGATGGCCATAGTGGTATTTTCCCTCCTACTCAATATTAAGGTAATGCAACAGTTTATTGAGATGACATAACACAGCATTACATTGTATGTATTAACTGTCCTTTCCATACTCCTATCGTTGAAAATAAAGAAGCTTTCCTGGCGACAAACACCTAAAATGTGTACTTATTATTTACCACCAGATGGCCGTAGTACCTACTGCTCTATTTTTCTTCTTCAATGCTAAAGGAATGCACCCGATTATGGAGACAATGATGCAAGATAACTGTGAAAATCAAATATATTTCTTATATATTAACTATCATTCCCTTGGCCATGTCGTTTAAATAAAGGAATAACTATATTTTTGTTGTAATTCTTTAAAACGAACAAGTTATAAACAATGCACATAACCATTAACCCTTTTTGGAATCTGAAAATGGCAGAGAAATAACGGGATCCATTTTAGTTTTAACTTCCTATTGCAGATGTTGGTTATTTGACGTTATGTGGTACATGAGCTAGCTAAAGAACACAAAGATACCTGCATCACCATCATTGCAGTGCTCTTAATACACTTAATCAAGCAATATTTTGGGTTAAATGGAGAATTTAATACATAAAGCTATCATCAAATAAAAGCTTATCAATTCCCCAACCAGATCTACTTGCTCTTCGACGAACACCTAAAATACGTACTTATTTATTTGCCACCTGATGGCCGCAGTACCTACTGCTTTATTTTTCTTGCCCATTCAGTGCTAAGGAAATGCACCCGGTTATAGAGATAATGAGGCAAGGTAGCTGTGAAAATCAAATATATTTCTTTCCTGGCGACGAACACCTAAAATACACACTTATTTATTTGACATCAGATGGCTGTAGTACTTACTGCTTTATCTTTCTTCTTCAATGCTAAGGGAATGCACCCGGTTATGGAGACAATGACGCAAGATAACGGTGACAATCAAATATATTTCTTATGTATTAACTATGGTTCCCTTGGTCACATCGTTTAAATAAAGAAATAAGTATATTTTTGTTGTAATTCTTTAAAATGAACAGGTTATAAACTATGCACATAACTGTTAACCCTTCTTGGAATCTGAAAATGGTGGAAAAATGATGGGACCCGTTTAACCTCCTATTGCAGATGTTGGTTATTTAACGTTATGTGGTACATGAGCTAGCTAAAGAACATGAAGATACCCGCGTCACCATCACACTGCAATTGTGGTGCTCTTAAAACATTTTATCAAGTAATATTTTGGGTTAAATGGAGAAATTACACAAAGCTATCATCAAATAAAAACTTATCAATTGCCCTACCAGATCTACTTGCTCTTTATGTCATTGTTAGCCTTAAAATGCTGCTTTACATAGAAAATAAAGAAAGAGGTGGAAAACATTAGGAGTAAAGGAACGAAAGAGATTCGAAAGAAGCATGAATGTTAAATTGACTGTCTCCTTAATGTAATTCATTACCTATGTCAGCGTTTACCTGCCACAATACAAAAGGGCTGCCATTACTCTTATGTCAATGGCATCTTGCTTACCCATGCTTTTAACTGCATGTCATCCTTTCCACAATACCTTATGGGTGCACTGAGTTCATCTTTTTTGCAATACCAACTATATATGCTACATTGCATAGATCATAAGACTTCATTGCGCTTTTCAGATTCAAAGGCATTATTAGACATTTGCAATTGTAAATTTCTGTTGATACTTCTGCTGGCCTCATTTTGTTTCCATCACATTTTTGTCACTTCACAACGTCAAAGGAAGAATTAATATGGAAAGTGTTTCCAAATATTTGTGCAAATTACAAAAGCCATGCTCGGTTGAGCAAATGAGCCATTTTAGCAGCAACTAATAAGAATGTAGATTATTTGAATATAAAAATTCAGGTTAAAATTGACGGACAAATGCATTCATTTAAGTTTGTTGTTTCCATTACCATTCCAAATGAAGTCGTCAGTTATCTTACTGAATTCCTAAATTCATTGGATTTTCCAGGAATACTGCCTCACAATTTACAGCTCAAGGTTGACGCAGTCATAATTATGCTATGCAATCTCAATCAGCCAAAATTATGCAGCGGAACAAACCTCA
The DNA here is from genome assembly GCA_030762935.1 of Hymenopus coronatus. NCBI lineage: Eukaryota > Metazoa > Arthropoda > Insecta > Mantodea > Hymenopodidae > Hymenopus > Hymenopus coronatus. Next base: position 153,032,921 of record CM060897.1, on the reverse strand, counting down.
CTGTTAAAATTATGAAAATTTTGATTTAAGCTACTATAACATAGGACAGCTCAATACCACTAAGGTCAGTCGTTAGAAGTGTGTGGAATATACCTTGAAGTGTCATGTTTTTTGCATGGATAGTTGTACGTTGCATGCTCGAAAGTCGGCAAACCATCAGCGCTATTTGTTTTTCTCCCCAGAAGGAAAACTGTACATTACAAGGCATTACAATAAAGTATAGTCAAATTATGTAATTGTAATTTTACTTCGTTGCATGATCGTACTGTAAACAGAAGCTTTTGTCCAAGTATTTTTCATTAGATACACTACCCATGCGAAGCCGGGGCGGGCAGCTAGTTTTTAATATTATAACAGTGATATTGAATTGAGTATTTTAATATCATATTTTGAGTGTTACATTGTAACCCTGTTGAATAAATGAATAAAATCCATTGTTTTGTCTGCAGTTTTAGCTCTGGTATGCAATAATGGATCCAGGCTTCATCAGTAGTCTCAAATTGGTGCAAAAAGTCTTGCAAATTGTGATTAAACGTCTCCAGACATTATCTTGAAATGTCTTTTGCATGAACTTTTGGTCATGTGAGCAATCTCAGCATCCACTTCGCACACAGCATCTTCATAGTCAATTCTTTGTGCAGGATATTCTGCACTCACTCAGTTAAGATGCTACATTCTCAATAATCTCGAATTCAGCTGTCTTGCATTATCATATCATGGATTCTGTCAATGGTTTCCTGTGTGGTGACCTCAGTTGGATGCTCAATACATGCTTCATCTTTGGTGCTTGTCCAGCCATGTTTAAATTCATTAATCCGAAAAAAATGGTCTTCAATGACAGTACAGAGTCCGTGTCAACTTCATCCAATTCTGTTTTGATTTGTGCATCAGACTCATCCATCAGTGGAAATGTTTAATAATAGCATGAAACTTGGTCTTCTTCATTTTTAAGTAGTCAACACATTGACCAATTCAGACAGCTGTCGATAATGAACTGTGTACTTTATATTGTTGGAAGTTTTTTATACAATGCTTTGAAAAATCAGGCTTCTGACCATGGAGCCACAACAAAAATATTCTATTCTTTCATGAAAATTTACCAGACTTATCAAACTACCCTCATATTGGATAGGTAGAGTCAGACTGAAAAATTCAATGCCATAACCAGGATTTGAACCACAGATCTCCTGAGCTCTAACCACTTGTTCTAACATTGAGCTACCATGGCAACATGCCGGCATGGCATTGAATTTCTCAACTGACACATGTTTCCTGGTAAACCACAAGGTGATCTCAAATTATTTTGAGATGACAACCCCAATGGCGACTTACAATGTTGTAAATATTTTAAGTCCCGGCCTTCATTGTTAAGCCAACTATTAGGTCAATTAGTGTTAGTTTAATTGTTTTTATACACAAGCCTTATATAATACTGGAGTTGGGGTATGTCATCTCAAAAATAATGTGAGATTACCTTGGAGTTTATCAGGAAACATGCAAGTCAGTTGAGAAATGTAATGTCATGCTGGCATGTTGTCATAGTAGCTCAGTGGTAGAGCAATCAGCTAGAGATTGGGAGATCTGTGGGTAAAATCCCAGCTATGACATTGCATTTTTCAGTCTGAGTCTACCTATCCAATTGCTGTTCTAAACATGGCTTGTATGAAAAAATAATTAAATTAGTACCCTCATATTATTAATAATTCTTTAAGAATAATAAAGCAGAGGTTTCATATTTTGGAACTGTCTACAATTTTAGGTAGCTTTTAAACATGTTGCATTTATTCTTACCTGGGTTGTCAGCCAGAAATTTGATGACAGAATAACCACCTGATGGTACAGCAATGGCATCCCTAGGAACTGGAGCCTCGGACTGAAAGTTGCTGGGTTCAAGCATTTTGTTATGTATGCTGTAAACATCTTCACCAGGACCATACTGACCTTCAGCAAGGACATAGAATGCATAGCCATGCAAATGGAATGGATGCTGCAAGTCAGCTCTGGGCGCTGAAAGTGAATAAAAGAATGTAAAAACAAAAGTCTCTTAAATTATTAGATTAAAGGTTAAAAATCTACTCCTAACTACAGGATGGTGCAGTTGAAAGTAACCTGTTTCTACTTTGAATGCACATGGAATATTTTGACTACTGTACATATTCATGCCCAACAATGCTACTACAATGGACAGTTTTATGCAATTATCGATTCTCAGCATTTCAATTTATTTTATCAGAGAAGTTGGATGTTTCTCTTTACATTCTACATCACTCTCAGTGGTGTAATGATTACCATTGCTAACTTCATATACCCAAGGTTGCAGGTTCAAACCAGGTGGAGGATGATTGTAAAAATCCTTAGCATGGCTTCCTTTGTAAGGGAAGTAAAGCATGTAAAAGAACCTGAAGCCTGAAACAGAGGCTTCTGAGCAAAATTAAAGTCTTTTGTGTCCAATATAGAACCACAGTAGTTAAAGAGAGTCCATGGATAAAATTCAATTTCCATTTGACTATTAGCATTCTTCAATTACTGATTGTTAGAATTCTTTTGTCAGATTTCAGTTTATTTCATTAGTGAAGTTAGACTTTCCTCTTTGTATCGTGCACAATTACTTTCTTAATAGAAGTCAAGCATCTGGATAGAAGACTACCAGCAAAGAGAGCAATAAAGAGTTTGTAAAAAAATTGGTGCACCTAAGGATCTGTACAAAATGTAAAACAACAAATGATTCCTTCAGTTTGCACATCAGAAGTTATTGCAGACATTCGCCGAAGAACTATTCAAAGAAGTCTACACATAAATTGGTCCAGCAGGAGCATGTAAGTAGGAGCAGTTGCCAGTGAATATTGAAAAGTTTAATTTGAAGCCATTTCGCGTGACGGTTGTGCAGCAATTAAGAAAGAATGACAGTCAGAGACTTGTAGATTACTGCATGTGGCTTTTGAATAACATCAACAATGGTTTGCTAGACCCTCTTCATTACATCATGAGTGATGAACTATGATTTCATTTTTCTGGTCATGTGAGTTCACAGAACACGAGGTACTGGACAACGGAGAACCTTAACATTGTGTGTCAACAATCACTTTTGGCATGAAAAAAATAGGCATTTGCTGTGGTATAACAGGAACATGCATCATTGGACCAATGTTTTTTAACACTACCCATGACATGGTTACATACAAGGGACTTTCAATAAGTTATTATAAAATCAAAAAAATTATAGTTATGGCATTGAAAAAAGTTTGTATTTAGTAACTGCTGTCTTTTACTAGATGACAGTTAAAGTTTCAGCTATATTCATCATACGTTTCAGCTATATATGGGCAATTAAATCGACATCTTGTGCTTATTTAGAAAGATGAAACAAAATGAACTGATTATAAACATTTGTATTTAAAAGGCTTAACACCAAAAGAGATAAAAGCCGAGTTGCATGAAGTTCATGGCACACCTGCTCTTGCATTCGCAACAATTTACAATTGGATAAATGAATTTAAACTTGCCTGTACATCCATAAATGATGAACATTGTTCAAAACATCCAGTAGAAGTGGCTCCCTCGAAATGATTGTCAAAATCCAAGATATGGTTTCACTGCCAAAGGCGATTGAAATAGTAGAGGCCACAGGCATATTGTAAGGTACAGTGTTCTCAACTTTGCACCAAAAATTAGGTCATGGCAAGATGGGTGCTGCGTTTGCTCTCAATGGAGAATAAATGCAATCGTGTAGTCGATCAGAAGCTGGTTTGATACTTTGTCAGAATCCTGATGAGTTTCTGCATCGATACATAACTGTGGATGTAACATGGATGCACTACTACACTCCAGAGACAAAAGTACAGTCGAAATAGTGGTTTTTTAAACGCAAACCAGCCCTGAAGAAGGCAAAAGTGACAAAATCTACAGTCAAGGTGATAGCCTTGGATTTTTGGGTTGTACACAGAAACATCTACATTGATTACTTACAGAAAGGAGAGCAATAAATGGAGAGTATTATGAATCGTTATTGAACCGGTTGAACGGAGGAATCACGAAAAAATGCCCTCATCTGACAAAGAAAAACATTCTCTTTTATCAAGATAATGCAAGGGTGCTCACCTGCACAGTTTCAATGGTAAAAATGGTAGAATTTAGGTTTGAATTACTAGAATATCCATTGTATTCACCATATTTGACTCCCAGTGCCTTTTTTTTATTTCCAAACTTAAAAATGTGGCTTTGCAGAAAATGATTCACATTTAACAAAGAGGCCATGTCCCAAACAGATGCCTATTTTCGGAACTTTCCAAAATCCTACTATTTGTAAGGCTTAAAACATTTGGAGAAATGCTGGGAAAACTGTATCAAGCTACAATGAGATTATGTTGAAAAAAAAATCTACCAAAAAGAGTTTTCTTTTTTTATCTTTTTCCAAACTTATTGAAAACCCTTCATATATGGACATTTTTGATACATTCTCTAGTTATTAAATATAATACTGCTTCTCTGAGCAAGATGAGGCAATATGCACATATCTAAGGTATCCCTGGAACAAGTCCATAATGTCTTCTCTGAGAAACAAACTGTCAGCAAACATTTATGGCCACCACATTCTACAGATCTAATTACATGTGAATTTTTACTTTCTCTAGCCTGCATGTACAATGTAGACGATGAATAGAGAAGGTATTGTATTCCACCCAAAAATTTTATGTCAAAATTTACTCGAAATATATGTTTTGGGGTCCCCTGAGTCCAAAAAAAGAATTTTTAGAAAAAAAGTCTGTGTGTGTGTGTGTGTCGCTCAAAAACAAAAAGACTGTGAAATACCAAACTTGGTGTTTAGGTTTAGTATCTTCTTCAAGAAAATCCTCCCACCACAATCTACTCTTTACGTGGAAAAACATTTTTATTTTCTTAAAAATGGCTAACGATTTTGATTAAAATCCTGTACATTAAAGCTATTTATGTCCCATATAAAATGTATATCTTAAATTTTTTGAGAATAGCCTCTGAAGACCTCTTTATTTTAGATGAATTCTGCTTAAATGCTAAACCATAAGAGATAGACATAAACTTACTACACAAAAAATGCAGATTTTGTCAAAACACACAATTTACGTACTTTACATTTTCGTTGCCGAGATAGCCTTGTTGTTGGTTTAAATTGTAAAGTACTTATATTTTTCTCAAGACAGAAAGTGTTCATTTTTCCTATGTTCTACTCCTGGCCAGGCAAAAAAACGATTTACAATTACGAACGCATAATGACAGCTTTTAAAACATTTGACTATCACTTTAGCATAGCATTCCTGTAGTTCCCTGCTGCTTATAAGGAACTCAGTAATAAAAACATTCTGCTAATGTTTATCACGATGCATTATGTAGAAAGAAGAATAATCTTTTGTAGGAGAGAAAGTCATGTGAATGTAACACATCTGATTTTACCAGTGGGGACACTTGAAGAGAATAGTCAATAAAACAAATTCACAACAATACTCAGCCATGAAGTTGTTGCCATCGATATACAAACTTTTAACCAGGTGTATCTGAATATGCTTAAACATGCACATCTGTGTAGTGATGCTGCAGGGGATCACTTTCAACATCTTCTATAGATGTATTTTTCACTGTAAATAAATGGTAAGTTCATTTCAGCTCTTCGTTTCTGAAAGTTCACTGTATTTCCTTTATCCTTATATGAGCTACTTTTATCTGCACCACCCTGTATATGTTTTATTCAGTTGATAAATTCATAAATACACTATTTTGATTAGCTTATGTAAGAGAAAAAAACTGCAAGTTAGAAGCACAAAACTAAATTGTTTGAAATGTGTTCTAAATACATAGGCTTAAAACTGTACAATTGCCTTCCACAACATCTAATAAATACTTCTAACCCTAATGAATTTAAGAAAAACAAATCTAAAGTGTTCCATTCATATGACTTTCGTTACATCTTTGAAATAAATAATATTATTGTTAATAAGCTTATTCTTCTATCTACTTCATGCATATTGTGATAAACATTAGCAGAAACAGCCTTTTTGCTTAGTTCCATATAAGTAGAAGGGAAAACAGGCTAAACCAAGTCACATGCTTTAAAATGTGATTGCTATGGGATTGAATTCCCTAGTTTCCATATGAGAAAAATATTAACAAACCGAAACCAACAAGAAGGAATATCTTGAAAACAGCCTAATGCACCAAAAAACAATGTATATAACATAAATTTAATACCAAGATTTCACCAGAAATACATTTTTTGAAACCCTCTGGTTCTAAAAAAAATGCAGTTTATGGAAAATGTTCGTGAGTGTGGGTCTGTATGGGCATAGCATAAAGTCTATTACATCCTAAATTTAGTATTCTAAGGATAGAACACAAAGATTTTCAAGAAAATACCCTCTCTCCAAACTTCTATTTACATGGAATATTTTTTGAAAATTTTTTTTTTCTCAAAACTAGCTTAAATGGTTTTGATTAACACACAATACGTTTAAGATATCTTCATGAAAAATTAAATGTATATGCTATTTTCTGCAAATAGCCCCTGAAGACCTCTACAAACTGGATGACCTCTACATGCTGGATGACAAAAACTTACTACACAAAACATATAGATCTCATTACAACACACAATTTATGTCATAAAAAAAAAAAAAAAAAGGGTTTCAATTCTTTCATAGTGATGAGCTTTAAAAAGATTTGACTGTCACTTTAGACTAGTACATTACCTTATTTCCCTTCTACTTCTAAGTAATAAGACTATTTCTGCCAAAGGTTATCTCGGTTACCTTAATGTTGATAAAAGAATAATCTTTTACAAGAAAAGTTTGTGTGTGAAACAGATAGAAAATGCCATGTGAATGGAACCCAACAGATGTTTCTTCCTCTACACGTCCTATGCATATAGTGAATAGAGAAGGTCCACGTGTGTGTGTGTGTGTGTGTGTGTGTGTGTGTGTGTGTGTGTGTGTGTGTGTGTGTGTGTCTGTGAATACGTTAACTCAAAAATAAAAAGTTGATAAAATACCACACTTGATATTTAAGTTTAGTATCTTCCAATGATGCTTCACGAAAGTTTTAAGAAAAATCCCCCCACCCCAAACTATCCTTTACATAGAACAAATTTTGAAAATTTTAATTTTCTCAAAAATGGCTCTAACAATTTTGATTAAAATACTGTATATTAATGATCTTTATGTTGTAAATAAAATGTATATGTTGAAGGGAATAGCCTGTAAAAACCTCTTTATTCTGAATGAATTTTGTGCAAACCGTAAGAGATAGATAAAAAACTTAATGCACAACAAATATAAATCATGTTAAAACACACAATTTATGTCATATACTCTTTTTTGTAGAATTAACCATTAGTTATTCCTTTTTATTTGTTTCTGATTTAAAATACTTCAACTTTTTTCACACAGAAAGTTGTAAACTCCTGGCCTTGCATAGAAATGGATTTCAACCACATGGCAATCAGTCTTTAAAATATTTGACTATTGTTTTAGTCTAGTGTATTCCCTTTTTCCCATCTACTTACAAGGAAGCAAGTAATTAATACAATTTCTGCTGATGTTTATCTCGACTATCATAAAGCAGATAGTAGAATATATGTTTTTAACAATAATTTGTTACAGCAAAGTCATGTGAATGGAACACACAAAATTTTTTAAGGATACTCTCTTATGAACTTGTGTGTTTCATGTGTCATGTTTATCTGAAGAATGCACTTTGGCTCAAGGGGAAGCTTGGCAACTGCCTTCCAGACCAACATAGTACTGAATAAAGAAAAAACATCTTCAGAAAAAGGTCCATGTGTGTGTGAACATAGTAACTCAAAAATGAAAAGTCGTAAAATACCAAACTTGGGTATATAAGTTTAGGATCCTCCAAGAATGCAACATGATTTTGAGGAAAATCCCTCCACCCCAAACTACCCTTTACATGGAAAACATTTCGAAAACTTTAATTTTCTCAAAAATAGTTCTAATGGTTTTGATTAAAATACTGTGCATTAAAGATATCTACATGACAGATAAAATGTATGTTTTTAATTTTCTGGGAATAACCTTTGAAGTTCTCATTATTGTTGATTAATTTTGGTGAATTTTGCATAACTGGTAAATCATAAGAGGTAGACAAAAACTTACTATACAAAAAATATAGATCTTGTTAAAAAAAAAACACAATGTATGCATATATATATATATATATATATATATATATATATATATATATATATATATATATATTTTTTGTTAATGGCTTCAGTTTTAAAATACTTTTCTCATATGGGAATTTGCCAAATCCTAGCCATGCAAAGAAATGAATTTCAATCACAACAGATTTTAAAAGATGATTATCCCTTTAGCCGAGTGTATTCCGTTATTTCCCTTCTACTTACAAGGAAGCATACAATAAAGATCGTTTCTACTAATGTTTTTACCTGGATTATTATGAGATAGAAGAATAAGTTTTTAACAATAAATTGTTACACACATGTAGAGAAAGTCATGTGGAATGGAGCACATCAGGTTTTATCTTTCTCTACACATACTATGTACATAATCTATGGAGAAGGTATTGTATTGCACCCAAAAATTTGATACCAAGGTTTCACAGGAGTACATGTTTTGGGTCCCCCTGGTTTAAAAAAAAAGCATTTTTAGAAGCATGACTGTGTGTCTGGGACAGTCTTAAAAAACGAAAAGTTGATTAAATATCAAAGTTGGTATTTGAGTTCAATATCTTCCAAGGATGCAACACGAAGATTTTCAAGAAAATCTCCCCACCCCCAAAAACCTTTTACATGGAACATTTTTCAAAAATTTTGATTTTCTCAAAAATGGCTCAAATAATTTTGATTAAAATACCTTATGTTTTAGATATTTTTATGACAAACCAAATGTACAGCTTGAATTCTCTGGGAATAGCCTCTGAAGACCTGTTCATTCTTGATGACTTCTGTATAACTGGTAAACCGTAAGAGATAGACAAAAACTTAGAAACAAAAAATGTAGAGTTCATTAAAACACAACATTTATGTTATATACATTTTTTTTTTTTTTTTTTTTGCAGAGTTAACATTTTCGAGATATTACAGATTATTGGTTTCATTTTTAAGCCATTTAAACTTTTTTCAAACGGGAAGACATCTTTCTTCTTGTTTCTTGATTGTTTACTCCTGGCAAGCAAGGAATTTTAATGAAAGGTGTTTTGAAACAGTGATGTGTATGAATAGAATAATTTCTAAATTGGATTTGTAACACTTAAGTATTGATACTTAAGTGTTACAAATCCAACTCGGAAATTATTCAAAGTGATTGGAGTTTCAATTGTTTCACATGGTGACCAGCTTTTAAAGGGTGAGACTCGCTTTAGCCTGTGAATTTTTTTATTTCCCTTCTACTTACAAGGAAGCTAGTAATAAGACTAATTCCGGTTATGTTTGCCTTGATTAGCATGAGGTAGATAACAGATTAATGTTTTGAATAAAAGGTTTGTTTGCCGAACAGCTATGTGAATGGAACACATTCATTTTTTTCCCTTCTATTTACAAGGAACCAAGTAATAAGGACCATTTCTGCTAATGTTTATCAGGATTGTCAAGATGTAGATAGAAGAATAAGCTTTTTAACAATAATTTGTTACAGAGATGTAGAGAAAGTTATGTGAATGGAACACATAAGATTTTTTGTTATGTTTTCTATATCTGTGAATAATGACAGTAAAGGAAAGAATTACTTACACACATCAGAGAGTGTTATTTGAACTGTGGCTCCAAGTGGGATGCTCACTACATTAGTGCATCTACAGAAAGTTTCAGAGCCAGGACATCCAGGAATACCATCAGATCCCAAAGGACAAAGTGTGCCTGGTGGTATATCACCAAACTGAGACAGTGCAGGCACAGGGGGAGCAGCAAAGGAGACATTGTTCATCACACTGGTTATCAAGTCACCTTCCGGAGATACTGAAAAACAAAAGTACAACAATAATAGCCAATAATATTAACTATAAGGTTAATAATAGTGATATGTTCAATACAATGAGAACTCCAACTTTTATCTAGAGAAAAGTTGTAACTCAAGTTGTATTTAATAAGACTATTATGTGAATAAAATAACAATGATTAGCCTGTATGGACACGAAGAATAATATTCATTACACTTCCTCATATTCATTGCCCAGCCTTTCAAAAATATGGCAATCTCCTGAGTTGGAGTGTCTGGCAAGAGTTCATGGCCTCATTGTTTACAGAATTCGTTGAACTGGTTCCCTCTGTTGTTTTAGTATTCTGCAGCTTTGAGTTTTCGAATAATATGTCTATTTCAGCGATAGAGCTTTCTCCAAAACATTTTGGAACCTGTGCTATTATGTACAGGAATATCACTGCACACTGATACTGTTATTATGAGACAAACATTAGTTCAGAGAGAAAACAAATGCACGTGGGTGTGATACATTTAGAAAAACAATAACATGTGCATGTGATAAAAAAAAAGATTAAAGTGCAGAAATAATGAGTCCTGATTGGTTGGAATTTTACGCGCCAATGTACTGGATTGCCCACTTCCTACAATAATGTGTCATGAATGAAAGTCATTAGAAGTAATGAGTTGGACTTGCTAACTGTATTTCTTACTTGAACATGTTTTGGAAACAGTTTGTTTACATCTTCAGTGTTTATCCAATTGGTTTGATCCGTGGTTTGTAGAGGTAAGTAAACTGTCTGAGGTGGCATCTTGTGGTTGTGAGATGAACTTTTATAGTGAATTTCCTGGCAGTAAATCAAAGATTAACGTGTGTAGTTTGTTTTTATGATGAGTATCTTATCCCATGTGTTGAGTTCAGCTGCATATCTGGTTGGTTTGATTTCATGATTGGTAGATCAGAAATGATCAACTATTGCAGATTGTTCTGTTTATTTGTATTTCACACATCTCACGTGTTCTTGTAGTCTGGTTTGTATACTTCTTTTTGCTTTTCCAATGTAAAACATTGCAATCTCAACAATCAATTCTGTATACACCTGATTTTTATGTTCTGGAATTGAGTCTTTTTAAATTGTTGCACCATAAGTTTTGGACACTAAAACTGTTTTTTGGGGTTAAGGTAATCTCGGATGCTATGTACATTTTCTAACTTGTGTTTCATCTTTCTGTTGTATTAATTTTGTGTTCCCTTTTATGCGTTTTTGTCTTTTGAATTTCCAATTTTTTTGTCTATTATCTGTTTACTTAATCCATTAGTTATGGCCATTTTGATTATGAGGTATATTCCTTTTTGTACTCTGTTTTACTCATTGGGATATTAACCAGTCTGTAGATATCATCTGACATCTCACAAAGATTTGCCAACATCTTCAAGAAGTTTAACATTACCTTAGCCCCAAAAAACAGTTTTAGTGTCCAAAACTTACTGTACAACAATTTAAAATACTCCATTCTGGAACATACAGAATCAGGTATATAAAGAATTGATTTTTGAGATTCTAACAAGTTTTACATTGGAAAAACAAAAATAAGTATACAAACCACACTACAAGAACACATGAGATGTGTGAAATACAAACAAACAGAACAATCTGCAATAAGCCATCATTTCTGGTCTACAAATCATGAAATATCATGTAATATCACCAAATGTAAAACTGATAAAACCAACTAAATATGCAACTGAACTCGACATATGGGAAAAGATACTCATCATAAAAAACAAATCACACACGTTAAACTTTGATTTACTGCCAGGAAATTCATCATGGAAGTTCATCTCACAACCACAAGATGTTGCCACAGACAATCTACCTATCTCAACAAGCCAGTTGGATAGATGCCTAAGATGGAAACAAACCGTTTCCAAAACATGTTCAAGTAAGAAATACAAATAAGTGATGTAATGTTAACAAGTCCAGCTAATCACTTCTAGTAATAGTCAAATTTGAAAAGCAACTGGAAGCCACAAATTCAAAATATTGCAACAATATATTATGTAATAGCTGCCTTAAAAATAAGTAATTTGAAAATTTTATTTCCCTATGTTCAATCTGCAGTTTAGTACAATATGATGTCGAAAAAATGCTGTGAACACTAAACCTAACAGAATTACATCCTGCAAGTTGTATTTTAAGGAACATAACACTCTTATTCCAGATGTCAGCCAGGAAAGTGTTAGATTAATTTCTGAGCTTTCAACAAGTACTCTGTTGCCAACATCGGGGAACTGAAGGCAAGCTACTCTGGCAGCAGTATTTATACCTGGAGGGGATGGCTGAAGGACTGTCTTGCACACTATCATTGGTCAGCACTGGTAAATGGGGCAAGTGGTTGTGAATTATAGGTAGCCAGGTTTTGCTGCTGACCTTCGCCTTTGTTAAAATTATTTTTGTTTGTTTTTATGTATATTGCTTCTTTTATCAGTCTGTTATAATATCCGGTAGATTTTGTTAGTATTTTGGTGGATGAAAAATTGATGTTATGGCCAGGATAAGTGTGTATGATGTGCCACTGCTGGCTTTTCTGGGCAGCGTTGGTGTTCTTTGATGCACTCTTCCACGGTCCTCCCCGTCTGGTCGATGTAAATTTTTCCACATTTGCACAGAATTTTGTAAATCCGGCAGCACTGAGGCCCAGGTTGTCTTTAGCTGTTTGATTCTGGCAGGGGGCTTAAAGCAGCATCAGAAAAGTTTTTAAGCCCCCTGACAAAATCAAACAACTTGCAGTTACTATTGCCAATTGTTAGGTCAGCAAAAGACGCTGTATGCCCAACAGAGATTTCATCCTTCAAGATAGGCTAAGCCTCACATTGAGAATTTGACAAGGGACAGAATGGAAGACATGCACTGGAAAACCCTCCCTTCAGCCCATATATGTCCCCCACCCAGACTATTTTTTGTTTGTACACATGAAAAAATTGCTCGGAGGGGAAAGATATGAAACCAATGAAGATGTTGAGGAACATGTGTGCAAATGGATGATGATATGCCCTCAAACTTTTTTTCGAACAAGGAGTATTGAAGTTTCCAAATCATTGCAAACATGTATATAACATGAAGGAGGCTATTTAGAGAAGGTTTCACCTGTATACATATTTAATTAAAATGTTAAAAAAATTACTGTCTATTTTTACTTTCTCTACATGTACTATGTACATAGTGTATAGAGAAGGTATTGTATTCCACCCAAAAATTTGATACCAAAATTTCACCGGAATTACATGTTTTGGGTCCCTCTGAATCCAAAAAAAGCATTTTTGGAAAAAGGTTAATGTGTGTGTGTGTGTGCATGTGTGTATGTGTGTCTGTGGACAGCATAGCTCAAAACCAAAAAGACCATTGAATACCAAACTTGGTATTTAAGTTTGGATTCTTCTAAAGATGCGAGATGAAGATTTTCAAGAAAATCCCCCCACCGCCAACTACCCTTTACATGGAACTTTTTTCAAAAATGTTGATTTTCTTAAAAATGGCTCTAACGATTTTGATTAAAATATTGTATATTAAAGATATTTGCCTGACAAATAAAATGTATATCTTGAATTTTCTGGGAATAGCCTCTGAAGATTACTTTATTCTGGATCAATTTTACAGAATTTTGCATTACTGCTAAACCGTAAGAGATGGACAAAAACTTACCACTCAAAAAACCTAGAGCACATTAAAATATACAATTTATGTTATATGTATATATATATATATATATATATTTTTTTTTTTTTGTGGAGCTGATCCTTTTTTAGACATTCCTTGTTTTTTATTTCAGCTTTGAAAGACTTGTAATTTTTTCATACAGGGATTATATTATAGATGTATCAAAATTCTCCCAAAACTTAGGATAAATAATAACATATAATAATGACATAACATCTGAGATAAAGACAAGAATAATGGCAGACAACCAATGCCTTTTTGGACTTGGAAAATTATTAAAACTGAAGTCTATGTAGATTGACCAAAAAGATTATATTAAAACTATAGTTAGACCAGTAGTTACATATGCAAGTGAAGCCTGGGCATTAACAGCTGCAAGTGAAAATATGTTAGTGATGTAGGAAAGAAAAGCCCTTAGAAAAATATATAGTCCTTGTTTTGAAAATAATCATTACAGAAGTAGAAATAATAATAAGTTGATGGAATTTTATGAATAACCTGGAATAGTATCTTTCAGCAAAAGAGGAAGACTTAGATAGCTGGCACATGTGGAGTGGATGGCCCAGACGAGCAGTATATGGACAACCTGGAGGAAAGAGGAGAAGAGCCCGACCATGATTGAAATGATTACAGGATGTGGAGGAGCTCAGAAGGTGGAGATGGCTGGCGCAAGAAAGAGCTGAATGATTTCAATTATTTGAAGAAGCCCAGGCTGTAGAGCTAACATTTATAACTGTGGTATTATATCCTTTTCACCTATATTTAGTATTAGTTCTTACATTGTTATTTTTATCTGAAAAAAACCATAAAACTATAACATATTTTAAGATAAATAAAGATATATAGATTTGTTTATTTTGGAGTATAAATGTTTGAATCACAACGGATGCTTACCAAAAAACTGGTCATAACGGTCCTTCATGAAGACGTCATCTACAGTAAATCCTTGGAAACCAAAGGTCATAATTAAGTCCACATCAGGTTTCCTAAAAAGGATATTGTTTGGTACTGGGTAGCTATTCTGCAGTTGAGTAGTGCAGACACCATTTTGTCCATATCCACAAGTTCCATTTTCAGGGTTCAGAGTCTAAAGTAAAACAACATAAGAAATACTTAAAGACATGAAAAGTCATCTTTGCAGAATGTTAAAACAATTATACTATTGGGCCGTAAATTATGAGGTAACTCCTCTCTACTGCTCGAGAGAACTGAGAATCACCAGCAAAGTTGTACGAGTCAAGATGCACTAAAATCCTCTCCTTATAGTAAATGCTGGAAATGCATTGACCAAATGTTGAATGTGTCTTCAAACAGACAGCATAGCTTGTAAAAATGTTCTCACTTGATCACCTAAGCTTGGCAAAAGGAATGTTTGTGATTTATTGCATGATGTTATCACTAAGTTCCTGTAGTACATGTGTGTTAGAACGATATACTTTTTGTTTCAAAGAACCCCATAAATAAAACTCACAACTAGTTAGGTCGCAGGAACAAGTGGGACACAAATCAATACTTATTCTTCTGTCATGAACCATCTCTCTAATTTTATCTATTTTTCTAATTCTGGTACATTACAAGAACTTAGTGATTGATAGCATAATGCAAGAAATCACAAGGATTCCTGCTGCAAAGCTTAGGCGAATGAGCAAAATCATTTTTACAAGATATGCTGCCTGAGGAGAAGGTCAGCATTTCCATCATTTACTAATAAGGTAAGGACTTTAGTACATTTCTACTGGCAGAAGTATCAGTTCCCTCGCCCAATGTTGAGAGGCAGCGCGAGGGGTTACCTTATAATTTAACAACCCTATATTTCTCTGTTGGCCATTAACAGGGTTCATTATGTGAACCATATTCTATTCAGTGAATAAGGAATATTGTTTATGGCCATACTTATAGGAGAAATGGGCACCAGTCATTTAATAATAAATAAGAATAAACCTTAACCATCTCTTTCAGCCATATACACAATAGGAATCCCAGGTCCGACCTTGTCGCCTTGAGCCACTTGAACGGAGG
This sequence comes from Hymenopus coronatus, assembly GCA_030762935.1. Taxonomy (NCBI): domain Eukaryota; kingdom Metazoa; phylum Arthropoda; class Insecta; order Mantodea; family Hymenopodidae; genus Hymenopus; species Hymenopus coronatus. Next base: position 153,017,263 of record CM060897.1, on the reverse strand, counting down.
AAGCGCCCGGGACCAGGCAAGTGGTGCCTTTAAGGCACCATCCTAATTCCTAAACCAACCTCTAAGATGGACAACACACAACCCGCAACATTAATAATCAATACAAAGGAGCTATCTGTTACAGGCAGTGGTAGTTGATGAGTACACACTTGGGGGTTGCACACTTTTGATTGTAAGAATTATATCAACATCGTTGGTGTGCTGGAATTTTGATCAAATAACTGATTTCTCCAGAACTAGAGTCTCCGTCATGAATGAAGCTGTTGCACAGTAGATAAATACACAATGATGTTATAGTTACATGGTTTCTGGCCAATTAGGTGCAGTCTGTTTCAGAGCGTGTTTGCTCTGTTCAACAGTGAAATTTAATAATTCTGAGCTATAAATTGATTCCATTGTATAATAATAAGGTAGTAAGCAGTCTGTTAATGGTTCTGGCTATGGCTGAAGCAAAAACAAAAAAAAAACAAAAAAAAAAAAAAAAAGTTGTGTTCTTCACAGGCAAGCCAGAGAAATGGTATATAATGTGTACAAATACTTCCATGGGAGGATGGAAGAAGCGGGGAGCACTCTAAACAGTGTTGCTGATTGTTGCAGGAAAACAGGTGACATTTTGTAATGTGGGTATGCTCACCGTAGAAAGAATTGCAAGTGGAGCTAAAGTTTGTGTTAATGTAGGAGAAAGTATTATTTTTAATTCTTCTGGAAAAGTGCATAAAAGGACCAAACCAGTGACTGACCGTAACAATTAAATACAACTTGACTTCTAAAGAATCTGCTAATTGGGTTGAAAGTTAGTGTCTTGCTTTGTTTTGATCACAAGCTTTTGCATCATATGAAACTTTCACTTGATGCATCTTACCTTATTCTTCGTCACTGTTTCACTATGAACCAGCTTTTAGATGTACCAGCGTTCATTCACTTCTGTAAGATGGTCAGATGGGGGGACATAGTAGCTGCATGAGTTGCATTTCTCAGAACAATACATTCCATTAGATAAAATTTATTACCTAGATGAAACCTGTGTAAATCAAAACCATACCAGTTCAGCTGAGTGATGGGAGTAGAGGTTTAAAAGTTCCTAACTTCAGAGGAGGTCACTTGATTTTATGCTATGCTGGTTCGGTCAATTCAGATTTCATTTCAGAGACCAAATTAATTTTTCCCAGTCTAAATCTTTTGATGAGTGAGTGTGTTAACATGTCTAGTGGGAGGGAATACCAAGAATAAGTGCGTCGGCTGACTCATTTCCATCGATGCCTGCATGGGAGGGTATCCATGGGAATATTTCTTGTTGCAAGAAGTTTTATGGTTTGTTTTATTTTAGATATAATAGCTGTTTCATGTGATGGTTGGTGTGATTGCTTGGATAGCTGCTCTAGAATCAATTAGAATCATAGCTTTCAAAAAAGAACTGGTTCTGTAAGATATAGGTACTTCAGATATGTATTTGCTGATAAAAGTTTACTCATTGTTTAGGTACCTTTTATTCATACAGTTATGAAAATCTATTTTAGACAATTCTCTTCTGATATATTAACAAATGGTCATGTGAAATCAGCAGTCAATAAGAGGTTACTAGTCATAAGACAAAAGATACAGGGCAAATGATGTGGAACAAAACTTAGTTTGATGGTATTTTGATGAGCCACACTTATTTACACCTTTTTTAAATTTTGGAATACTTTGAGACTGGGTCTTATTATAGATTGTAATATGAATTGGAAACACCATATTGATTATATCTTACCCAAACCAAGCTCTGCATGTTTTGAAACCAAATCATTAATTCAGGCTATAAATAAGAACATTCTAAAACTGTTTATTATGCTTCCATTCACTGATGACCTATGGAATAATATTCTGGGAAATTTGGTGGATGTCAAAGAAGTGTTTATTATGCAAAAAAAGGTAATAAGAATAATGGCAGGGGCAAGAGAATCAACTCACTGTAAACCACTATTCAAAATGTTTGGAATTTTGCCATTAGTGTGTAAATATATTCTAGCCGCATTGTTTTTTGTAATAAATAACCTAGAAAAGTTTACAATTTTTTTTTTTTTTTTTTTTTTTGGTAGTGTTTAACGCCCACTTTAACTACTTATGGCACCGCAGGCGGGTTTACAAAATATGCAGTTAGACATAACTAGAATACAGACAGAATTTACATAGATGAACAAATAATTTGTAGACATTCAAAAAAGGGGTTTACTACAATGGTATAGTTTTATTTAATTCACTTCCATTTCTATAAATGAATTGCATATGAACAAAAAGGAGTTTAGAATTAAAAAGGTACCTCATTACTCACACCTTCTATACAAAGGAGGATTTCATTCAATCAAAAAATATTAGAATAGTTAATACAGTGTTGTAAATATAATGTACGTGAATATTTTAAGAATACATACTGTACAAATTGGTTTTTGGAAACAGACATGTAATTGTGAATTATGCAAAATTGACATGTCTGAAGAATTTAATATCTGAGTTAATCTGTAAATGCACTAATAATTAATAAGAACATTTAATAAATGTAATTTCTGACTTCATCTACCTCCAAGAGTTGGACTTTGTATCTAATGACAAAACAAGATCCACAGATTGCAATGTAATGTAAGTAATATAATGAAGTGTTTTCAAGGGCATTAAAAACTACTGTTTGCTCAGTGGCACATTGTGCAAATAGTGGATCAGACTTCTGAAGGCAGCTAGTTGATATGAAGTTCGGTTGCATCCATTCTTCTTAATGTAATTATGTACATGTGTAGGTTTCATCAGTTATGAAGATTCTGAGAAACTCTACATAGGCAAAACAAAAATAAACTTGAAAATTAGATTGAGAGAACACCAAAGCCAACAGACAAAACTGCAGTATCATACTATTTTTGGGGGTGCAATGGTAAACTCACCTCCATGTGGTGCACGCTGGGCAACATTATAATTATATACTATATTACAATTACAAGTATAATGGCAAAGTAGTTTACCAATTAGCAGTTATGCCACTTACTCTGACCATTTTCATCACTGTTCTGCCCTGTCTTCAACTAAGATCACCGATCGCTACTGGGAGGCCAGAGAGAAGGTGAGGCTTCAACTACCACCAACCTAATATCTGTATTACACTGTACATGTGTTATTATTTTATTGCTAGTGTTTATTTTATCTGCATATTCTGTTGTTGTTCCTGGCCAATGAATTGTATATTTAAGTGCTTCTGCATTGATAAAAAAATACCATTTTTGGACCGAAAACCACTATTGGTCAAAATATAAAACCCTTAAAACCATTACATCACCAATAGAGTTGAACATTTGGGGAAAAACACACCATCAAAAATGGCTACAAAGTAATAACTACATTTTGAAATCTTGCTATGGAATGAAGTGTTAAAACTTTATGCCCCTAATACCAGATAGGAACAGTATCATTTAGAGAAGGAAGAGGAAGCTTGAAGGAAGGAGCTTCAGTCACCCAGCTGCTGAAGACGAAGACAAATGTCCTTGAAAATCTTTTGATGTTACGTAACATTTAAAAAGTGCAGATGAGTGTAAATAAGTGTGACCCATCAAAACCCCATCAAGAAGAAAACTTCAATGTTAACAGTTCATCTGTTTTTAATACTTAAACCTTAGTTTGACAGCATTTTTATTAAGTTAGAGACAAGACAGCTTACCTTCCCAATTTGCGGGAATCCATCATATCCTGGATCTTCTGACAGTCCCTGGAAACCAACTCCATCATATTGCATAAGTGCTAGTGTGTAAATTTGACCATACACACAAGTGGATATTCCTTTGACATGTATCCAAAAGGCGCTTTGTTTGCTGTCTGTAGCTTCCAACACAACGTCGTACCTCTCTCCTAGAGTACAAAACAAAAATACTCTTATAAACTGTGCCTGGTGAACACTAATTAATAACAAATACAAAAATCTAACTGTTACATTTACATAATTCTGAGCTACTATTGTTTATATATTTTCTACAAATTATACTTATAAAGGTTTATTTTTCTGTTTATTTAATGTTCATCAATGTAAAGGTTTGCAGAAATATAAGCTGGCCAAGGCCAGTGCAGTCCTGCAGTGGAGTGGAGAGCAGGTTAGCTAACGTGATGAGGCAATACGACTTCACACATACGTCATGAAATGCTCTACAGTCTGGTTTACTTCACTAGTATGCCACAGTGTTCAGTGACTGATGGAACTCAAAGCATGTTATTTATAATGTTCTTAAGATTTGTGATGAAAAGAAGAAAGAAACTCAGAAAACACTTATTCCAAATGCTACTGAACTTGTCTCTTCTACCGGTTAGAATTAAACAATGATATGCAAGATCAGAAAGGAGGGTCAGCTCGAGGTTAAAAAGAAATCCCTATGCTGCAAAAATTATTGAAATTTTGCAAGAAGGAGAATAATTTCTTTGGATGTAAACAAAAGCTTCGGGAAATATTGAAATTTAAAACACAATTTACTGACAGGACATTCTGGCGTAGTGGCTCAAAGAATATCATTTCTTAGAATGCTATTCGATCAATAACAGCAAATGACTGGAAAAACTTGGTTCAGAGCGTGAAAAAGATTCAAGAAACATGTTGAAATAAAGATGTACAATTGGAAGAAGAAATGTAAAAGGTAATAATGAATTCAGGATTCGACAGCAATGCTGAATCTGGAGAAGAAATGGCCACTGGATCAGAGACTGACACTGTAAGTGAGGGAGATATCACGGAATAATACCAAGCATGCAAGACAGAGTGAAAGAGATGTACAAATTTATTGTATGGTAATGGATTTGAGAGTATATTTGATTGCTTACGATATGAATAATACACGATTTTAACACACATAAGGGAAATGTCATCATGCTTTCCCAACTGGAATGTACAGTGGGCATGGAAGCCATTACATGTACAAGTGGCGCTCCCCGGTACAGGACTGTACTCACCTTGGCTGGCTTATAGATTCACTACATTACACATTTAGTTACAGTTACAAATGGGACACAAGAGACTGATTTGATAGTCAAACTACTTTGAAAGCAGCTACTGCAGCTTCAGGTGATTCAAGTTTTTGATTCTTTCATTTTGGGGAATAGAAATGAAGTGTCATGGGGCCAGTTCTGAATTGTAGGGAGGATGGAACAAATATTTGACTTCGGACTCCTGCAGAAATGTAATTGTTTCTAGTGCAGTATGGCAGAAGAACTGTCCTGGTGCAACTGATTACTTGCCCTCTTGTTGTGTTATGCAGGAAATATTTCCTATTAATGAACTATTGATAACATCCGTTTTGTATCTAGTGAGTTTTTGAGTTAGAGTGTTAGGTGGGTACCTGAGAACATAACAATGGAGTCAACAAGCACCGGTGTCACTGGGTTTCCATCTGTAGCAATAATGTACACTTGCTGGTTCTCAAACGTCACTTGGGCACCACAAACAGTACATAAACCTGCGATTAAACGAAGTCTGTATCTCTTTCCATACTCAAGAGTAAATACTTCAAATGGTGTACCTGTAGATTTACCATTTACCTGTAAAATATGAGTATATTATCTGATAAATATTCAATTAAAATTATGTAAGCTCTAAAATATTAAAACATACAGTATTGAAAATTGTTGGTTAAATAATGAATATTCTATAATTAGCTAACATTGATTTGACACAAACACTCTTATGCTTCAAAAATCTTGTTTTCCTTTTGTACAAATGCTTTCACCTTCCTTGAATGCATCCTCAGCTATGCAGAATGGTGAGATTCTTGGAAACATGTTGGTTTTGGCAACTGGTGGCGTCTGGTGCTGATTCTACAAGTTTTAAAAGAGTGTTTTCTTCTGCAGGCAAATCAAAATTCTTGAGGTTTCCTCCTGTATATAGTATATTATTGTGTATCTAAATGAATACTCTGTTTGTGTACAGGCTAAATGTTGAAAACAGCCCAATACTACCTACCTTTTAAGGATTTCTGCAATTCATCGATATCTATAGCTCCATAGAAAGTGTATTAATACATAATAAAAGTAAACAAAATGACATATATTTACCATTTCTAGGGCAATGTGAACAATTTGGCATTCTTTAACCTACCCACCCACCCTTATCAGACATGTTAACTTGAAAATAAAGGTCTGCTAATCTATGTGATGAAGTGCACAAATACCTACCACTGTACGACCTTTGCCATTGACAAGAAAGGAGTCAGCGTCTTGGCCTCTACTACGGTTGATGAGTCCGGGATAATGTGCATCAGCACTCTCATGAACCCAGTCCATAATAAATATCTTGTGCTCAGGTAGATCAACATCATACATGTAACCGTTAGGGTCTATGCTCTGAGGTGTGCGTATCACAAGGTTACCTTCCAAACCATCAAGTTTCTGAAGCCCTGGAAAATTAATTTGCATATTAGAAAGAAAGAAGAAATTGCAAAAACGAGTAGAATGGCTGACAAAAGAATTTATTATAGCTTGTCATGGTAATGAACCCTTAATTGCATGATGTTGCACAAAGATGATTAATCATAGCTTTTAGTATTTTTAGTGGACTTTTTTCTAAATTCGTATTACACTAACCTTCAACAATAAAATTAGGCTAGTTATAGCTGTCTTATATTGTAAAAATATAATATTTTTGCAATAAAATTGTAGTGTTTTTTTATAATAAAAAGGAGCAAAATCTATGCAACTGCAGTCATATGTAACCCTGTCCTTATAAAAGTGTACCATCACACCGGCTATTTTACTTGGGCCCTCCCCTTCCATTACCACAGGGACATTTGACTGCAGATGCTTTGACTTGAACTTGTAGTGTTCGACTTTGAATGCTGGGCTAGCCCACTTCGTATTGCACTAACACTCTATTCAAGTCGCTTCAGTTGTGATGCTGGTGAAAGGGGTATAATAATGGTTTGTGAATTAGAGGAAGAACAGCATATGAAGCAAAATAATGCATGCAATTAAGGGTTAAAATATTACCATATTTCAGCTCACACAGCTCATGCCTTCAACTGCTTCCCCTCTTCCCACTTTAGCCAGCCAAAGTTTGGAGATGGTGGGGATGGAGGGAGAGTTTGCCATTACTGCCATATCATTGTTAGAATACGTGCATGCATGGCTGAATGTAGGATCAGAACAAGCAGTGGGTACATTGTAAGCAGTCTCCCTAGTCTGTCCTCTAAGGACCTACCAGAGGAGAGTTTAAGTGTCCCGACATTACTGTTAAGTTCTCAGTTTATATACTTAATTCCGACTAAATCTTGCTTCGTTGGTGTCAACCATTACACCACGGAGCGCGACTAATTGCACCCACAACGTTCTGTGCAGCTTTGTCATTATCCTGACAACCTATACTTCTATCACTAAATGATAGAATACAGCTGATACAATGCTATTATGAAAGCAAGAAGGAAGTTCTGAGAAAACTTAGAACAATTTAACAGCAGGCCCATGTTCCATCCATTAAATTCCAACAAAATGGCTGCTCAATTCATTGGCTTTTGATTGTGAAATGGAAATGGAGTTTTATTTATGGATGCTCTTTAACTGCTGTAGTTCTCAGCATCCCATTCTATACTAGCTGTGAAAGATTCCTTTGCTCAATGGCCTCTTTATCATGCTTGAGGTTCTTTTAGGTGTCATAAATCCCCAACATGGGACCAAAGGCTTTACTTCCCTTCCAAAGGAAGCCATATTAAGAATTTTTACGCCAAAAATAAAAAAAAATCTATCATCCAATGGAGTTTGAACCCGCGAACTTGAGTATGTGAAGTCAGTATGGCACCACGAGGTCACCTTAAAGAATGAGTTTTCCTGACGCATCCAACAGCAATTGAAACACGCTATCTTGCAAGCAATTGCTAATATTCCAAGACATCATTTGCAAAACACTGCGCATGGAGTTGCAGAAAGAATAGTGTAGATTGAGCAAGTGAATGGAGGACACCCTCCCAATGTTTTATAAAACCCCATTGTTTACCGAGTATGTGACTACTTTTGTATATAATATAATAATTATAATATAATATTTATAACGGTTTAAAGTTTAAAGTGACTTTTGAAAGATCTATATTTTAAAACCTGTGTGATCAATTGAAAACTGAGTTGAAATTGAAGTATGCCCACAATAGTTTGCATGATTGATCAGTAAATTTTTTAACTGATACAGAGAAAGTCAGGAGATAAATACAAAAATCTGATGTGTTACACTCACATGAATTTCTCTAGCTGCTCTACAAACTTCTTACAAAAGATTACCCTTCTTTCTACACAATGCTAATCAAGATAAACATTAGCAGGATGTTCTTATTACTTAGTTCCTTATAAGTAGAAGGGAACTAAGGTAATTCACTAGGCTAATGTGCTTTAAAAGCTATCATTATGCGATTGTCATTGCAAACTGCTTCTTTGCTTGGCCAGGAGTAGGAAAAAAAACAAAAAAAAACAGACCCTTCCTGTCTGAGAAAAGTATAAGTACTTCAAAATTAAAACCAAACGGTTACCTCCACAACAAAAACATAAATGACATTAATCGTGAATTTTGACGAGATCTATTTTGTTGGTGTAGTAAGTTTTTGTCTATCTTATGGTTTAGCAGTTAACCAAAATTTGGCAAAATTCATCCAGAATAAAGAGGTCTTCAGAGACTGTTTCAGGATATAAATTTTATTTATTTGGGACGTAAATATCTTAAATATAAGGGATTTTAATCAAATTGTTAGAGCCATTTTTGAGAAAATCATCATTTTCGAAAAATTTTCCATGTAATTTATGATGGGCGGATTTGTGAGAAAATCATCATTTTTGAAAAATGTACCATGTATAGAGTAGCTTATGGTGGGCGGATTTTCTTGAAAATCTTTGTGTTGCATCCTTGGAAGATGCTAAAACCAAATACCAAATTTGATATTTAACGGTCTTTTCATTTTTGAGCTAAACTGTCTTTAGACAAACACACATTTACACAGACCTTTTTCTAAAATGTTTCGGATTCGGGGGACCCCAAAACATATATTTCTGGTGAAATCTCAACATCAAATTTTTGCATGGAATACAATACCTTTTCTGTCCACAATATGCCTTGTACATGTGCGCTAGAGAAAGTAAAAATTCAGGAAAGTCAAGGAAATGGATACAAAAATATCTGTATGAAACTTGTTATAGAAAATTTCTTTTGGATGAAGAGGACTTCATAGACTGTTCCCACAAAATTCAAGACATATATTTTATTTGAAACAAATGTCTCTACTTTAGTCAAAATCATTACAGCCATTTTTACTTTCTCTACACGTACTATATATGTATAGAGAAGGTATTGTATTACACCTAAAGATTCGATGCCAAGATTTACCAAACATGGTATTTAACTTCAGTTCTTCCAAGGATGCGACATGAAGATTTTCAAGAAAATCCCTCTACGCTCAACTACCCTTTACATGGATCATTTTTTGAAAAGTTTGATTTTGTACAAATTACTAATGATTTTGATTAAAATGCCATATATTAAATATATTTACATGACAAATAAAATGTATATTTTGAATTTTCTCGGAATAGCCTCTGAAGACTTCTATATTCTGGATAAATTTTGCGGAATTTTATATAACTGGTGAACCGTAAGAGTAGACTTACTGAATAGAAAATGTAGATCTCGTTAAAACACACAATTTATGTTGTAGTAATTTTTTTCGTGGAGCTGACCGTTTTTGAGACATTCCTTGTTAATGGTTTCAGCTTTAAAATACTTATACTTTTCTCATACGGGAATTTGTCATCTCTTAGTCATACAAACAAAGGCACTTGAACTATATAGCAACCAGATTTTAAAAATATTTTGACTATCACTTTAGTCTAGTGTATTCCTTTATTTCTCTTCTGATTACAAGGAAGCAGGAAAAATACAATTTTTGCTAATTTTTTCTCAATTAGCATGAAAGAAATGGACGAATAAGCTTCATAACAATAATTTGTTGCAGAGATGTAGAGAAAGTCATATGAATGGAACACATCAGATTTTTACTTTCTCTACACGTTACTTTGTACATAATGCATAGAGAAGGCATTGCAATCCACCCAAAAATTCGATACCCATATTTCACCGGAAATATACGTTTTAGGGTCCTCTGATTCCAAAAGAAGCATTTTTATAAAAATGCCCTTGTGTGTGTGTGTGTGTGTGTGTGTGTGTGTGTGTGTGTGTGTGTGTGTGTGTGTGTGTGTGTGTGTGTCTGGTGTCCGTGCTTCTGTGAACATGATAACTCAAAAACGAAAAGCCGGTAAAATACCAAACTTGGTATTTAAGTTTAGTATCTTCCAGGGATGCGACACGAAGCTTTAGGGAAAAATCCCTTCACCACAAACTACTCTTTACATGGAAAAAATGTTGAACTTTTTGATTTCCTCAAAAATGGCTTTAACGATATAAAATAAAAGGAAAGCTTGAATTTTCTGGGAATAGCCTCTAAGACCTCTTTATTCTAACTGGTAAAGCATAAGAGATGGACTAAAATTTATTATACAAAAAATGTAGATCACAATTTATGTCACATATGCTTCTTTTGTAGAATTGACCATTTCTGAGACATTCCTTGTTATTTAAACTTTCTCACACAGTAAGTTGGCCCTGCATAGAAATGGGTCTCATCCACATGGCAACCAGCTTTTAGAAAATTTGACTATCGCATTAGCCTTGTGCATTCCCTTATTTCCCTTCTACTTACGAGAAAGAAAGTAATAAGACCCTTTCTGCTATCTTTTTCTTGATTAGTATTACGTAACTAGAAGAATAAACTTTTTAACACTAATTTATTGTACAGATGTAGAGAAAGTTATGTGAATGAAACACATCAGTTTTATTTTTAATAAGAGGAACACAAGACTTGTATTTCCAGTGAAATCTCGGTATCAGTTTTTTGGGCGAAATGTAACACTTTCTCTGCCTAAAATGTATGTGGTAGAGAAAATAAAAATAGCAATACTAACCATCGTGTGAGTGCCAGAAATGAGTTCCTTCATTAGCTGCCATGAAATCATAACGGAATGTGTTTCCTTCATAAATGGAGCACTGAGTAAGTCCAGGAACGCCATCCATGTACTGTGTTCCCTTCTGGAAGACGCCATGCCAGTGAATGGCCGTTGTGTGGCCAGGCATCTTATTGGTAACATCCACCACTATCCTGTCTCCCAAGCACACCTGCACAACACACCATAAAATGTTACAACTTGCATATAATAAAACTGTGCCTAACCAAATTTCTGTGGTGTTTTAACTTAACTCAATGGCACAACAGTCCACAAGGGACCTAGGGCCACCGCACGGTCGCTGCCTCTCTTATATCAGCCCGAAGGTGTCACGAATGGGGTGCAGTGCTGGAGAGTGAAAAATGGTCAGCCCCTCCTGGCCGGTTAATGCGGTCTTCTTGATCTGAAGCTGCTACTTCTCAATCAAGTAGCTCCTCAATTGGCCCCCCAGGGACCTCACGAGGCTGAGTGCACCCCGGACCAGGTCTCCCAGCGGGGGAAAATTCCCCACGCCGGTACTGGGAATCGAAATCAGGTCTTCCTCTGTGCTCTGAGGAGATGACTCTGTGATGTTTTTTTAAATTTTATTAATAATTGATAGTATTATGTCCAATCAAATTCTAATTTTGTTGCAGTGAAATTTTGTTAAATCCGTTATTTAATATTTTTATCTTAAAATGGTCAAACTTGCAACTATTAAATTTGATATTATACTATATTTCACTTTTCTTTTTATGGAAGTTTGTAAACAGTGTTGTTATAATCATTTATTTGACGAGTCGATTAATTACACTAAACAACACTTACCTACTTGAGATTTTTGCCAGAACATGTTTCGAAGGACTAGTTTCCTTCATTTTCAACCAGACATCGACCAGTTGAAAATGAAGGAAACTAATCGTTCGAAACATGTTCTGGCAAAAATCTCAAGTAGGTAAGTGTTATTTAGTGTAATTAATTGACTCGTCAAATAAAAAATTACACTGTATGTCTATTTTTACTTTCTCTAGCTCGGATGTACAATGTGCATAGTGGAGAGAGAAGGTATTGTATTCTATCCAAAAACTCAGTACAGCGATTTTACCGGAAATATATGTTTTGAGGTCCCCTGTATCCAAAAAGTATTTTTAGAAAAATGTGTGTGTATGTGTGTGTGTCTGTGAACATGATAATTCAAAAACAAAAAGTCAGCAAGATACCAAACTTGGTATTTAAATTTTGTATCTTCCATAAATACGACACGAAGAGTTTGAAAAAATCCTTCCCTACCCAAACTATCTTTTACATGGAAAAATTTCGAAAATTTTGATTTTCTCAAAAATGGCTCTAATGATTTTGATTAAAATACCTATATTACAGATATTTACATGACAAATAAAATGTATATCTTGACTCTTCTGGGAACCTCTTTATTCTGGCTGAATTTTGCTGAATTTTAAATATCTACTAAACCATAAGAGATAGACAAAATCTTACTACATAAATAATGTAGACCTCGTTAAATCACACAATTTCTGTCCTTTACGTTATTGTTATAGAGGTAACCGTTTCCGAGATATTCCCTGTTATTAGTTTCAATTGTGAAGCACTTATACTTTTCTCAGACAAGAAGTGTCCATTTTTCTTTTGTTCTACTCCTGGACAAGCAATGAAGCAATTTGCGATGACAAGCGCATAACGACAGCTTTTAAAACATTTGACTATCACTTTAGCATACTGCATTCCTTTAGTTCCCTTCTACTTATAAGGAACTACGTAATAAGAACATTCTGCTAATGTTTATCTCGATTAGCACTGTGTAGAAAGAAGAATGTTTTATAGGAAGTTTGTAGAGCCGCTAGAGAAAGTCATGTGAGTGTAACACATCAGATTTTTAGATGTATTATGCATTTATAAATGTACATACATTGTAATGTTAGGATTTGCAGCTTTTTGAAGTATGGCTTATAGGAGGCTCCAGCCATTACTCTTATTAGATTCTTTTGAAGTATATACAATTGCGAGAGTTTCCCCATAAGAAAATGCTATAGTTTAATTATGGATATGGAGTTTTATAATGACCTTCAAACCCAAGGGACTTTTCATAGCCATGTTAGACAAGTGTCAATTTAAAACTTACCCATTTTAACGAAAACCACACATGTTGATGTTACCACAGAGCTACTAATTTTAAATGTAAACATGAGAAATACAGTAAAGTATTTGTGTTACTAACCTCTATGCTTGGTCCTGGAATGCGTCTGTTCACAGCGAGAACCCCTCTCTCATAGCCATCGACTGTAATACATTGAGGATTGCTACAAGCAGTTACATTGGTAGGACAATTTCCACAGGAGCTGAAAAACGATTCATCGTCATTATCATTATTGTTTACTTTCTCTACAAGTATTTGAGTTAAGTTTGTACAGAGAAGATATTGTATTGCACCCAAAAATTCAATACCGAAACTTCACCGAAAATATATGTTTTGGAACCCCTTAAATCCAAAAAATCTTATATGTTCCATTCACATGACTTTCTCTACATCTCTGCAACAAATTATTGTTAAAAGCTTATGCTTCAATTTTCTTCATGCTAATCGAGAAAAACCTGATGTGTACCATTCACATGACTATCTCCATATCCCTGCAACAAATAATTCTTAAAAAGCTTATATTTCTATTTACTTTATGCTAATCAGAAAAAAATAGCAGAAATAGTCTAATTACTCGCTTCCTTGTAAGTAGAAGCAAAATAAGGGACAACTGTAGGTTAAAGTGATAGTCAAAAGCTGGTTTCTATGCCAATGAAGTTCCTTTGTCTATATGGATAGGAGTTGACAAGTTCCTGTATGAGAAAAGTATACGTTTTTCATAGCAGAAACCAAAAATAAGGAATGTCACAAAAACAACGAACTCCACAAAAAAATATATGTAACATAAATTGTGTGTTTTAATGTGCTCTACTTTTTTTGTGTAGTAAGTTTTTGTCCATCTCTTACGGTTTAGCAGTTATTCAAAATTTATTAAAATGCATCCAGAATAAACTACTCTTCAGAGGCTATTCCCAGAAAATTCAAGATATACATTTTATTTGTCACTTAAGTATCTTTAATATACAATATTTTAATCAAAATCCTTTGAGCCATTTTTGAGAAAATCAAAATTTTCAAAAAAAGTTCCATATAAAGGGTAGTTTTGGGTGGGGGGATTTTCTTGAAAATCTTCGTGTCGCATCCTTGGAAGATATAAAACTTAAATACCAAGTTTGGTTTTTAATGGTCTTTTCATTTTTGACCTGTGATGCACACACACACACAGACACACACACATACACACACCTTCAGACAGACACACACACACACACACACAGACATTTTTCTTAAAATGCTTTTTTTGGATTCAGGGGGTCAGAAAACATATATTTCCGGTTAAATCTAGGTACCTATCGAATTTTAGGTGCAATACAATACCTTCTCTATACCTATGTAATAGTGTGTATAGAGAAAGTAAAAATGCATCTTAAGTTTTTGTGTGTGTGTGTGTGTGTGTGTGTGTGTGTGTGTGTGTGTGTGTGTGTGTGTCTGTGTGTCTATGGACAGCATGGCTCCAAAACAAAGAGATCATTAATTCCAAACTTGGTATTTAAGTCTGGTATCTTCCAAGGATGCGACAAAAATAGTTTCAAGAAAATCCCCCCACCCAAACTACTTTTTACATGGAAAATTTTTTTAAAATTTTGACTTTCTCAAAAATGGCTCCAGTGATTGTGATTAAAAACCCTTATGTATAAGATACTTTTATGACAAGCGAAATGTATATCTAGAACTTTCTGGGAATTGTCTCTGAAGACCTCTTTGTTCTGGATGACTTTCATATAACTGGCAAACCGTAAGAGATATACAGAAACTTAATACACAAAACATGTAGATATCAGTAAAACACACAATTTATGTCACTTACATTTTTTGTAGAGTTAACTGTTTTTAAGATATTCCAGATTATTGGTTTCATTTTTAAGCCGCTTAAACTTTTCTCACATGGGAAGATATTGTTTTTCTCGTTTCTCGTTTGTCTACTCCTGGCAAGCAAAAAGATTGGAATTTCAATTTTTTCACTATCAATCGACTTTTGAAGGACGACACTATCACTTTAGCCTGTACATTTTCTTATTTCCCTTCTACTTATATGGAAGCTAGCAATACAACTAATTCTGCTAATGTGTATCTTGATTAGCATGATGTAGATAACAGATTAATATTTTGAATAAAAGGTTTGTTTCCGGAACAGCTAGAGGATATCATGTGAATGGAACATATTAGAGCTTATACTTACAAGCAACCATAGAATAAGAAAAATTTCTGCTAACGTTTATCTCGATTATCATGAAGTAAATAGAAGAATAAGCTTTTTAACAATAATTTGTTACAGTGATGTAGAGAAAGTCACATGAGTGTAACACATTAGATTTTTTCATATTAGCCGTTTATACGACAGGAGTTGGATAGGTAGAGTCAGACTGGAAAATTCAATGTCTTAGCCATGATCTTCTGATCTCAAGCTGGTTGCTCTAACCACAGAACTAACTTGGCAATATGCCTGCATGACTTTAAATTTCTCAACTGACTCATATGAATAGCTATTATTACCGAAACTAGTAGATAATAGTGTTATCAACATAGATATGTAGGTAATATATGCTTGTAATCAGGAATAAGAAATTAGCATAGTTATGTACCTAATAGCCAATCTGTTTACATAGAACTTAATCAGATTTTGGGCAACTCTGTGTGAGGACTGTATTAATTCTGGAGAGTGCTAAATGAAATAAAACTTCAGAAGAGTGTATACATCAAATAAGGTGTGTTCTTCGTAAGGCGAAATAAAAGTGAAATGTGCAAAAACATCAGTTTGTGTGCGAATATTTAGAAATTAAAAGCCAAAATACTGAGAAACAAAACATTTAGATCAAAGCATAGGTAATCTTTATGGCAAAACATATGTAAACTATGGAATAAATATCCCAAAATTATTGCAAAAAAGTTAAGGATATGTGAAATTTTGTAACAAATATCAAAACTTCTCTATATAAAAAGTAATTTGAAGTGGAGCAATATCTTTGAAAATCTTCATAAAAATTGTATTTTTGGAAGTAACAGCGTTGATACCACTTGTATTGAATTTTTCATTTTTAGGCATTCTGTTCACACATACACACACACACACACACACACACACACACACACACTGCACTGTGGCTGAGTGGTTAGACCATCCGCCTCTCACCAAGGCAGCCGGGTTTGATCCCAAGCGACTGCATATGGGATTTGTGGAGGACAAAGCGATGCAGGGGTAGATTTTCTCCAGGTTCTCTAGTTTCTCCTGCCATCCCATTCCACCTGTGCTCCATCTTCATTCCATGTATAATAATCAGTCATTGCCTGTGGTGTCATATGTAGTTAAAGAGGGCGTTAAACCGTAAAAATAAAAACACACACAACACACATAACAGCTAGCATCCTCTTCTGAAAGTTTGGAAATAGCTGAGGTAATGTATAATGTAGAATATTATATATATGATACATACGTTATTTCCAAAATTTGGTAATTCTGCGTGACAGCTCTATGAAGTACTAACTTTAGAAGAGGTATTCACTGGACACTAGCTGCTATGTTACACGTGTGTGTGTGTGTTTTTTAGTGTTTAATTATATGTATCAGGGCAATACTTGTCATGAATATATTTGTATAAACGTTAAAATCGATAAAAACAAGTAATATTGCATTGAAAGAATAGGGATGTATATATTTCTTTACCATTCAGTGCTGGTATAGTGAAAGCACATGATTAACATAAAATTGCGAGGTAATGGTGGCAGTTTCTCGAGCCCCTGAGAGAGCCGCTCCATGGCTCAAGCGCAGAGTAATACTATGTGAATTGTCTATGTGAGCCCATGTTCTTGGGCTTGAAAGACTATATTTACTATAAATCTTTTGGCTATAAATGTTAACTTTCTCTACACTTACTATGTACATAGTGTATAGAGAAGGTAGGTAGTGCATTCCACCCAAAAATTCGATACCGAGATTTCACCGGAAATGTGTTTTGACACTCCCTGAGTCCAAAAAAAGTATTTTTTTAGAAAAAGGTCCGTGTGCACGCATTTGTATCTGTGAACAGCAAAGCTCAAAAACTGAAATATCTACATTCCAATCTTGGTATTTAAGTTTATTGCCTTCCAAGGATGCAACACGACAATTTTCAAGAAAATTCTCCCACCCCAAAGAACCCTTTACATAGGAAAATTTTGTTTTTTAAAAAATGGTTGTAGCGATTAAAATACTATATATTACAGATATTTACATCACAAATAAGATATATATCTTGAATTTTCTGGGAATAACTTCTGAAGACCTGTTCGTTCTGGATACATTTTTCTGAATTTTGAATAACTAGTAAATCGTAAGAAATAGACAAAAACTTACTACACAAAAATTGTTGTTCTTGTTATAACATACAATTTATGTCATATGCATTTTTGTTGTACAGTTCTGCTTAAAAGGAACTACGTTATAAGTACATTCTGCTACTGCAGCTCGACTAGCGTGGTAAAGAAAGAAGAATAATCTTTCGTAAGAAGTTTGTTTGTAGAATAGCTAGAGAAAGTTATGTGAGTGTAACACATCAGATTTTTAGAAAAGATCTGTGTATGTGTGTGTCTGTCTTTGCATAGAATATCTCAAAAACTAAAAGGCTATTAATTTCCAAATTAAGTTTATTGCCTTACAAGGATACAACACAAATGTTTCCAAGAAAATCCTCCCACTCCAAACTACCCTTTACATGGGAAAATTTTTAAAAATGTTGTTTTTCTCAAAAATTGCTCTAATGATTTTGATTAAAATACTGTATAATATACTTACATCGCAAATAAAATGTGTATCTTGAATTTTCTGGGAATAGCTTCTGAAGACCTCTTCGTTGTGGATAAAATTTTCTGAATTTTGAATGAGGAGTAAACCGTGAGAAATAGACAAAAACTTACTATGTAGTGCCCATTAAAACACATATTTATGTTATATACATTTTTTCGTGGAGTTGACCGTTTTTGAGATCTTCCTTATTATTAGTTTGTTTTAAAATGCATTTCTCGTGCAGGGACTTGTCAACTCCTGGCCACGGATTTCCTTCCCATAGCAACCACATTTTAAACATTTGACTATCGGTTTACTCTAGTGTATTCCCTTATTTATCTCCTACTTATTAGGAACCAAGTAATAAGTTTCTGCTAATGATCTCCAATAGCATAAAGAGATAGAAGAATAAGCTTAACTTTGTTACAGAGAAGGTCATTGTATTTCCTTCTGATTTGCAGACATGTAAAACATAGAAATAGGCTGTGTACTTACTATCCCATTGTACTGTAGAGTTCAACAGTCCATTTGTAGTAGCATATCCTGGGTTCCTCGCCCAGGATACAGGGCCTAGCACAAAACTTGCGACTCAGGAATTCATCACTGTTCACATCATCGGGCTGAAGGTAAGGTTCCAAATATACTGAAAACATTCCAATGTCAACTAAGCTTCAAGAAAATATTTGAAAACAGATATTCAAATAAGAACATTTTCACAGTGAAGCATAATTCAATAATTATTAATTAACGAGTCGCATTCTAATCTCACTTTCAGTACACTTTCAAAAGGTCAAAATTATACCACATATAAAAGCTTCACGTATTATCCCAAAGCCACCAAACATTTCCAAAAAGTATTCAAAGAGTTTAATATGTAGTTAGCTCTTATAAAGTATCAATAACTACAAGGTGGTGGAGTGGTTAGACGGCTCGCCTCCCATCTAGGCGGCCCGATTTCCCCCGCCACTCATTCCACTAATTGCTCCATCATCACCTTTCCTATCACCAATTTCTCCTTCATTTCATATCATCCACTTCCTCATACTCACGCCTGGCTAAAGGCTGACCCCTCGTAACAGGTTCCCCATTCTGTGGGCTCCCCGGCAAGCTTCTGACCCCTAGGCATTGGCTTGTAAGCCTTAAGGGGGTGTCAGTGCTACAAATACAGGGAGGGTAAGTCGATTACGAAACGAAACATAATCAAATCAAATAAAATATAAAACATACCTGATGAAAACAAATATGGAACTCACAAAATAGTGTGAACAATGTGAAAAAGTATATATCGGCATGTCTAAAAAGAGTACTTCAGGCATTTAAATAACAAAGAAATAGACAAATTGGCAGTAGCTTATCAGTTTTAGGAAGATAGACATGACATATAATCAGAGGTTAAGTTACTAAAAATGTTGGCAACAACAATAAATTAAAGGTCTGGGAGAAGATATTTATTAAACAATTTGAAAATCGCCTGATGAACTGGGATGTCAACAAAAACGACAGTCCGAACTTTAAGTTCATTTTTCTGACGATAGAGCAACCCAAGACAATGCACAGCTCACCAAACAAGACAATCGTTAGCTGAAGATGCTGGCAATAACCGGCGAAAATGTGTTTCTATATATGAAACCTTAAAGTGAAGTTGGAGGGCAACTCATTAATTAATAATTGTATTTGAAAACATTTATAATACTTTGTATATAACAGCTATACAAGAGAACAGTTCAGTAAGTACCCATGTTAGAAATGAAGATGTCATTTTTACTTTCTCTACACGTTATATGCACATAGTGTATAGACAAGGTATTGTATTATACCCAAAAAATTATACCGAGTTTTCACCGGAAATATATGTTTTGAGACCCCCTGAATAAAAACATTTTTAGAAAAATGTGCGTGTGTCTGTCTGTCAGTGTGTATGTGTGTCTGTGTGTGCGTGGTGCGTGTGTCTGTCTGTCTGTGGACAGCATAGCTCAAAACGAAAAGACCGTTAAAAACAAACTTGGTATTTAAGTTTAGTGTCTTCCAAGGACGACACAAGATTTCAAAGAAAATTCCCCCACCACTCTTTATATGGTAAAATGTTTGAAACTTTTGTTTTTCTCAAAACAATCTAACAATTTTGATTAAAATACTGTGTATTAAAGATATTTACATCACAAATAAAATGTATATTTTGAACTTCCTGAGAATAGCCTCTGAAGACACCTTTATTCTGGATGCGTTTTACAGAATTTTGCTTAATGTTTCAACCGGAAGAGATAGAAAAAAGCGTACATACTGCACAAAAAATGTAGATCTCGTTAAAATACATAATTTACTTCATATACGTTTTTCTTGTAGTTTTGACCGTGTTAAACTACCTAACTTTTTTCAAATGGGACTATGCAAAGCGAACTGAACCTCAATTGTTTCACATATCGACCAGGTTTTTACTAGATTTGACAATTGCTTTAGCCTAATGTATTCCCTTATTTCGCTCCTACTTACAAAGATGTAAGTAATAAGATCATTTTTGCTAATGTTTATCTCGATTAGCATGAAGTAGATAGAAGAATAGCCTTTTCAACAATACTTTGTTACAGAGATGTAGGTAGAGAAATTGAACGAACACATTTTTTATTTATTTTGTTTTTCTTTTTGTTTTATTCAGGCGTTCTAAAACGTATTTCGAATGAAATCTCGGTATCAGATTTTTGGGTGGAATGCAATACTTTCTCTACCTACTATGTGCATTGTATAAAGTAATAATAAATAAAATGTATACATAAAGTTGTCATAATTCCCTGAGATATCATGACATGCAAGATAATGTTTTATTTGGGTAGTCAATTACATAAAGTAGTTAGAAGCGCTATTCAGATGTTCGCAAAATTCCAGCTCTAATAATGAAGTAGTAATTTAACGCTGCAATCATTTGATGTGACATGAGCACAGTAGGTACATTTTATGTGTCATGTTTCTGTCATCTCAGACACATTTCCTTTTTGTTGCAGCTGAATTCGACAGTCTGGCACCAAACGTTCATCTTCTTGCCAAAATACTGCTTGATTATTTCACTGCCACACACTTCGTGTATCCAGCGCGCCGCGTGGTGTTGACTCGATCACAGATAGTCTGCTGGCAGGAGCTCGTCAGGTTGCTGACCAATCATAGTGTAAGAATGCATAACCGTAGAAACATCTTGTCATCGGAGTTGCAACATCTACGGGTTCAGTGGAAATTTACGCGCGCGTTCTCATGCATGACTGATTTGATTGTTTGATTTCATTCTGTGAAAAGTTGGGTTTAGTTATAGTCAGTGATTCTGTAAAGATTTACATTTATAATCGTTACTGCCTTTTACATATCGCAGACATTGCTCTTGTTCTCATCCTAAAACTACAGAGACGCAGTGATTTCAAAATGTCTTACAGTTAAGGTTACGTTAGCCGAAATAATAAAACTTTTATGTTAAGTAGTGAAGTACAGGACCAAATATTGAAAGGAATATATGAGGTAATTAGTGAGAAATGGGGAAAAGTAGTTCAACATACGAGAGGTGTGAGAGAAAATGCATGAAAATAAGGCTTTTAGAGGAAGCAGTGGAACAGCAGTTGGACAGCGAGTAAATATGGCAACAGCGTACCTAGACTGCCACGTATCAGCAGCAATCCCAATCTCAGTGTAATTTCTTACCAAGAATAGATGCGGTTCTCCAGTCTCAGATATTGATGCTTAGACGACTCCTAATTGCCCTGAATGATCCCGTGGATATCATATTACAACATCGTTTTGGAGTCAGGTCGAACGTCACAAGGTCCTCTAGCGGTTCCATGCTTTCAGTGTGTTACCTCTTCGCTAACCTGTAGAGGATAGAGTATGTCAACAGCGGGGGACACCTCGACAACTGCGACCAAGTACTGATCTGTCCCCCCCCCCCAAGGGAAAGGCGAAACCACAGGCCAGCACACAGGAAACGACGGAGCTAAGCGCAGAGACACAGGAAGTCCCTAACAGTTTCACTAGGTGGCAGCACTGGCGCGCCACGAAGGCTGAAGGGGACCTCTACAGCGGCACCTATTCTCAAACAGTGCGACCAGGGGCAAGAGAGTATCACTGGGAGCAAGCATCCTGCCTGCAAAACCTCAGGCCGCACCTACCCTCGACCTGAAAGATGAAAAAGAGAAATGAAATAAAGGAATGGAACCGTGTTAGATGTACAGCACCCCAGCCTTCGCCTAAGCGGCTTCAGGAAAGCCATGGACAAACCAAGAGCAAGAGTACACGGTCAACGGGAGCGAACCTGGGCCTCCCAAATTCCAATCCCAGACGAAGCGCCTCAGCCACCTGTTACTGTTACCCCTTTTGTCCAATTGAGATACCCACTACTGCCTTGGAAACGCATTTGGAATTGTTTTGGCCTTCCGCAGATTAATGTGGAATGGATAGCGGTAATATATGAGGTTGTTAATGAAGTTCTTCCTACGACATACAAATTATATCCTCACTGAATAGCCATCTTCGACAGGTGCGCAATTTGCCATGAGCAGATTCATTTCCACATCGATTGCTGGAATGTTCCGGTAAAGTAGCGATATGGACTAATTCGGAATATCTTGAAAATGGTTAATTCTACAAAAATGTATATAACATTAATTGTCTGTTTTAATGAGATCTGCATTTTTGTGTGTTAAGTATTTGTCTATCACAGCAAAAGTTATCCAGAATGAAGAGGTCTTCAGAGGCTACTTCCAGGAAATTCAAGATATACACTTTATTTGTCAGTAAACTATCTTAAACATCGTTAGAGCCATTTTTGAGAAAATCAACATTTTCGAAATGGTTTCCACGTAAAGGGTAGTTGGGGTGGGGGACATTATTAAAAACCTTTATGACGTATCCTTAGGAAGATACCAAACCTAAGTATCAAGTTTGGTATTTAACGGTCTTTTCGTTTTTGAGCTATGTTGTCCACAGACACACACCGACATTTCACTAAAAATGTTTTTTTTTTTTTTTTTTTTTTTTTTTTGTATTCAGGAGGTCCCAAAATATGTATTTCCAGTGAAATCTCGGTATCAAATTTTTGGGTTCATTACAATACCTACACTATGTATATAGTATGTGTAGAGAAAGTAAAAAAAAAAAAAAGAGAACGTTGGTGTTACTGCCCATACAGAAGAAAAAAAAAACCTCAATGCTTAACGCGAGACTTGAGATCGCACACTTTTACAGGGCTCTCAGAATATCAAGGGCGGTTCCTTCATATGGTAGCCCGTTTTTGCTATAACTGTAATCCTGATTTACTCTTTAATATAGACAAGTACATTACTTATACATTTCGAGTTCATTCCATCCTGATCTTGCGTAGTGGACTTCAGCAAGCGCTCGCTATATTGTTCATAGGAGCCAAGTAGTGCACTCCTGGCTGCAACCCAGTCATACAATGGATAGTATAGGACATTACAAACCATTGGTGCACCGCACAAAACACGATATTAACGTGATGTGATAGGACGTGCGGAGTGTAAGGCTCAACATGTTGGTTAACCTACTATGCGCGCAATTTTTCATTCGGTAGGCTTCGTGCATTTTCGGAAGGAAAGCAGAGCGACAACATTGAGACATGAAAAAAAAAAATGTAAATGGCGTGTTATTTATGGACACTCTTTAACTACTGTGGTTCTCAGTGTCACGTTCTAAATTGGGCGTGAAAAACAGCTTAATTTTGCTCAGAGGCCTCTCTATCAGGCTTGAGGTTCTTTTACGTGCAGTAAATCTACGACACGGGACCAACGGCTTTACTTCCCTTCCGAAGGAAGCAATGCTAAGGATTTTTACACCCGAAAAAAATCTGTCATCCTCCGCCGGGTTTGAACCCGCGACCTTGGGTATTTGAAGTTAGCATGGCAACCACTACACCACGGAGGGCGACATTGAAACATGAAGTACACCGTGAGAGCTAGTAACTTCAATGCAACTGTTTCATACTGTTTGTAGATCCCAGAGTTCGCATACATGCACATGCGCTGTGTTTTGTTTAATAATTCAGATAGTTCACGGTAAATTAGGTAACCTATTCACCATAATGGACTCAAAGAAAGAAACTTTCTTTGGTTAATAACACTGCGGAAAGACAGGCAGCCGAGCTGTCGCTTCTCACCTCCTCCCACCCCCCGAATTACACTTTCCCGTAAAATTAGCACCCAAGAAAACGAGACAGAGAGTACGGAATAGAATTATCACATCGAATTTACAAAGTGACTCCGCTTTTGTCTAAGGTCGCTAGATGGCAGCTTCCGTATGCAAAGAAGCATCAACAATGCTGCCATTGGTTTCAGAGTTAGTGTTTGCTTTGTTCCAGTTAATGAATCAGAGTGAAATAGAAACGATGATGATATACGGAGAAACAATAAATTACTTTCAGCCTCTTTTATCATCAATTTTTTCGGCACTAAACTGAACGGAAAAGTAAATTGAACTTGGCAAATCACCAAATCTAAATATCAATCTGCTGTTGAAACGAAAATTTGATGTGTTTCATTCATATGACTTTCATTGCATAATTCTGCGTTTCCCCACTACCCTATGGGTTCGCTGCCTTGCCTCCTTTTCCCAAAACCCATTTTATACGCTCCATAACGCACATCATTACGTTTCAGTAATTTTCTGATGTAAAGGTTGCCTCCCTGGCGTTAGGCAGCAAACAGACTCTCGTTCTCCACCTATTCAGTGACAGACTATTATAAAACAGCTTCATGCTAATCGGGATAAACATTAGCATAAGTTGTTTTATTAATTATTCTCCTATAAGTAGAAGGAAAACAAACGAATACACTAGTCTAAACCGATAGTCAAAGCTTTCAAAAATTGCCACCATACTATGAGGTTGAAAGTCAGTTCTCCTTGCACGGACATGCGTAAAACAAAAGATACTTGAAACTAATGACATTTTCCCGTTGTAGAAAAGTATAACTATTTTAAAATTGAAGAACTAATAATATCTCGAAAATGGGTTGCTCTACAAAAACAGACAAACAACACATAAAGTGTATGTTTTAACGAGATCTACAATTTTTGTGTAGAAAGATTTTTGTCTATCTCGTGCTGTTTACCATTTAAGTAAAAGTCATTGAGTATGAACCGGACTTCAGAGACTAATCGCAAAAAAATCAGGATATACATTTTATTTCTTATGTAAACATCCTTAATGTACGACAATTTAATCAAAATCGTTGGTCATTTTTGAGGAAACCGAAAATTTCGAAAAATCTTCCATGTAAAGGTTAGTTTGTATTGGGGGTACTTGCCTGAACATCGAGCCGCATCCTTGGATGATACTAAACTTAAATACCAAGTTTGGTATATAATGGACTTTTTTAATTTCTCTAGTCCCATATGTACAATGTACATAGGGATATAGAAGTTATTGTATTTCACCCAAAAAATTCGATTCCTAGATTTCACCAAAAATATGTTTTGGGGTCCCCTGAAAAAACATGTTTAGAAAAAGGTCCGTGTGGTGTGGACAGCATAGCTCAAAACGAAAAGATCGTTAAATACTAAACTTGGTATTTGGGTTTATTATCTTCCAAGAATGCGACACGAAGAGTTTCAAGAAAATCCTCCCACCACAAACTACCCTTTACATGGAAATATTTTCGAAAATGTTGATTTTTTTTAATATGGCTCTAACGATTTTGATTAAAATCCGTAAATTAAAGCTATTTGCATCCCAAATAAAATGTATATCTTGAATTTTCTGGGAATAGCCTCTGAACACCTCTTTATTCTGGATGAATTTTGCCGAGTTTTGTTTAACTGCTAAACCGTAAGAGATATACTAAAACTTACTACACAAAAAATGTAGATTTCGTCAAAAGACACAATTTATGTCCTTTACTCTTTAGTTATGGAGTTAACCGTTTCCGAGATATTTCTTGTTATAGGTTTCAATTGTGAAGTATTTAAACTTTTCTCAGACAGGAAGTGTCCGATTTTCTTTTGTCCTACTCTTGGACAAGCAAAGAAGCGATTTGCAATGACAATAGCATAACGACAACTTTTAAAACATTTGACTATCAGTTTAGCCTAGTTTCCTTCTATTTATAAGGAACTAAGTAATAAGAACATTCTGCTAATGTTTATCTTCATTAGAATGGTGTAGAAAGAAGAATAATCTTTTGTAAGAAGTTTGTAGAGCAGGTAAAGAAAGTCATGTGAGTGTAACACATGATATTTTTTCGTCTTAGCATGTCTTCTTTCCGAAGGGAAGTAAAACCTTGGCCCTGTGTAATGTTTATTTGCACATATAAATGCCGATTCACTTAAAGTTACGTCTTTTCAAAGGCGTTGATAGTCACTCTGTTGCTCTATACCTGCGAAGTATGGGGCATAGCAGCAGACACCTGGCTTCTCTGATTACAGAGGATACAGAATGGAGGACTCGGGTCCATTGCCGACGTTTCCCAGCGAGGCTACTAGATGAAGCTTCGGCCCTCCCATATGTGGAGGATGTAATTAGGCACCGGGCTCAGAAATTCTACGCCAGATTTGGCGAACATGAGAACGCACTTGTCAGATCACTGGGGGATTACTTACCAACCGAACTCGATCAGTCAGTACGCATCCCCGGTAACAACGGCTTTATTCCAGCCAACAGCATACAAACTCAACTAAATACTTCCTCGTACTTCCTCCCTTCCAACCTTGGCAGTGGTCAACTAAAAATCAACTCCAACAAAAACAAATATTTAAACAAACTAAACACCAGCGGAGCAGAGGAAAAGGGTGCTGTTCCTGAAAATAGCAACCGTTGAGCTTATCAATAGCTCTACCTCCTTAACACCAACAAAACACCAAACCTCAGCCATCCAACATTCCTGTGGTTAAGCCCTTACCCCTACAGCAACTTCAGCTAGACTCACCACGAGTGTACCAGACGGATTGTATAAGTAAGAAGTGTAGAAAGCAAAGGTATGTATAAATCAGAAAGGTAAACAGATATTTAAGGTTGTAACAGAAAGTTTCTTACCTGGGGTTTGAGTAGCAACAAGCTTCAAGGTTAAGGTCGCTAGCAGTAATAGGACGACCATTATTGGAAGAAATCTGAAAAAGATTAAATTTAACTCTCAGATATGCAGCATTTCTCTGACTTGCTACTGCATAGTTCTGTTTTTGATCTCAGCTGTTTTATTGTATTTAGTTATTTATGCGAATAATGAAGTATGAATATTACCATTAGATCTCAGATTTTATGTAAAAACCTATTCACTTGTTCATGAAATCCATAAATTGGATGCAATTATAGGAACAACATTGATAAACTTATAGATACTAGTACCTAAATTTTGATGTGTTCCATTCACATGACTTTCTCTATATCTTTCTAACAAATTATTGTTAATAACTTATTCTTCTATCGCTTCATGCTAATCGAGATAAACATTAGTATAAACGGTCTTATTACTTAGTTCCTTGTAAGTAGAAGGGAAATAAGGGAATACACTAGGATAAATCGACAGTCAAAATGTTTTAAAATGTGGTTGGTATGGGATTGAAATCAGTTTCTTTGCGTGGCCAGGAATAGACAAGTTCCACATGAGAAATATGTAAGTATTTTAAGACTAAAACTAATAACAAGGAATATGTCGAAAACGGCCAACTCCACGAATATATATATGACAAATTGTGTGCTTTAATGAGATTTACGATTATTGTGTGGTATGTTATTGTCTATCTCTTACGGTTTACCAGTTATGCAAAATTCAACAAAATTCATCCAGAATGAACAGATGGTCAGTAAGTATATACATATTTGTGAAGTAAATAGCTTTAGTATACGGTTTTTTAATCAACATCGTTGCAGCCATTTTTGAGAAAAATTTCAAAATTTTTTCAATGTAAAGGGTAGTTTGGGGTAAAGGGATTTCCTTGAAAGCCTTTATGTGGCATCCTTGAAAGATCCTAAACTTAAATACCAAGTTTGGTATTTAACGGTTATTTAGTTTTTGAGCTATGCTGTCTTAGACACACATACACACGGATCATTTTCAGGGGACCTTATAACATATATTTCTGGTGAAATTATGAGATAGTAATTTTCGGTGAAATACAATACCCTATATACCTGCAATGTATACAATACGTGTAGAGAAAGTAAAATGATCCGTTTGCGAGGGTCTCAATATGTATATATTTCCAGTGAAATATCTATATAGAATTTTTGGGTGCAATGCAATACCTTTTCTTCCTACTATGTACAACATTTCTTAAATATGACCAGTAGATAATAAAATGACGAACAATGAAAAACATTTAAAATAAAATTAAGCAACTTTCGTATTTATGTCTCATCCATCATCTTAGAAAAATTGCATTTCAACTTCCGAGTTCTAGCCATCAATGAACATTTACAAGAAAGGAGATTTCCAGTTCCCTTAAACACAATTCATTAAACATTCAACAGACATCTGAAAACTATTAGTTTTGTTTATAGCGTTTATTCGACATCAAATAGACACACTTATTTAAGAAGATTTTGGTAGTAAATTATTTTATACTCGATGATGCCTAGATGTAGTAATTATACGAGGTCTGGTAGCTACAGTTTTATGGACCTCTCTAAAGTGCAGGTTTCCACCAATCAAAAGATCCGCATTACATCAGTACTTTGCGTCTGCGCATATCTCGTAACGCTACCAGGCATCAACTTTTGAAAGCACAACTATCGATTATTCACATATGTCCAATCGAAGAGCTTGTGCGTGTAGAAAAAGTAGAAATCTCGGACAAGAGTGACCGTAGATGCAACATCTACAGCCGGAAATTTCTTCAAAAGCACGCAATGTCATTAATAACTAATTGCCACAAAACCCAAAAAACATGTACGAAAAATTCTATGCACAATTCATGGATTGGACAAAATGAACATGCATAACCTCAGTTTCTGAAAATGTATTGATATATTTCGAAAAATTGTCACAAAATATTGTAGACTCACTCACTCTAATTTGAAATCAACTCTCGGCATTAAGTACCAAATTGACTTCTCCGATTTACACTTACTAAAGCGTAAATCGGAAGGATATAAGGGGGAAAATCCAAAACTTTATCACATAATGTATAGAAAAAATTTCTAAACGAAGCACATGTTAGTAAATATGTCATGACAAAAGTACAATATTAACACCAAGTACTTGCTTAAAATAAATGTAGTAACACTCATGCGAGAGATAAAATATTAATAACTTAAACACAAGGTCGAGCATATAATGGAAATTAAGATGCACTTATGAAACTTATTTATTGCCTTTACACTACCGTTGTATTATCCATTCAAATGTAAATGTCCAACAATTGTTAATATCTATACATTTAGTTTTACTTTCTCTACACCTATGTACACAGTCTATAGAGAAGATACTGTATTGCACCCAAAAGTTCGATACCGAGATTTCACCGGAAATACAGGTTTTGGGTCCCCCTGAATCCAAAAAAAAGCAGTTTTGGAAAAAGGTCCGTATCTGTATGTGTGTGTGTGTCTGTGGGCAGCATAGCTCAAAAACGAAGATACAGTTAAATACCAGACTTGACATTTAAGTTTAGTATCTTCCAAGGATACGACATAGAGATTTTCAAGAAAATCTCCCCACCCCAAACTACCCTTTACATGGAAATTTTTTCCAAAATTTTTATTTTCTCAAAAATGGCTCTAACAATTTTGATAAAAATACCGCATGTTTAAGGTATTTTCATGAAAAACGGAAATGTATATCTTGAATTTTCTGAGAATAGCCTCTTCGTTCTGGATGACTTTTGTATAACTGGCAAACTGTACAAAAACTTACTACACAAAAATTTAGATCTCGTTAAAATACCCAATTTATGTCATATACTTTTTTGTAGCGTTAACCGTATTTGAGATATTCCGGAATATTGGTTTCAATTTTAACTACTTGAACTTTTTACTTTCTCTATACGTACTATGTACATAGTGTATAGAGAAGGTATTGTAATGCACATAAAAATTCGATACCAAGATTTCACCGGAAATACATGTTTTAAGTCCCCCTGAATGAAAAAGAAAGCATTTTTAGAAAAATGTGCATATGTGTGTCTGTCTGTGTGTATGTGTGTGGGTCTGTGAGCAGCATGGCTCAAAAATGAAAAGACCGTTAAATACCAAACTTGGTATTTAAGTTTGGTATCTTCTAAGGATGCGACACGAAGATTTTCCAGAAAATATACCCCCGAACTACCCTTTACATGGAACTTTTTTTCGAAAATTTTGATTTTCTCAAGAATGGCTCTAATGATTTCGTTTCGATTAAAATATTGTATATTAAAGATATTTGTCTGACAAATAAAATATATATCTTGAATTTTCTGGGAATAGTCTCTAAAGACTACTTTTCTCTGGATGAATTTTACGGAATTTTGCCTAACTGCTAAACCGTAGGAGATGGACAAAAACTTACGGCACAAAAAATGTAGAGCACTTTAAAACACACAATTTATGTTATATACATTTTTTTCGTGATCTAAAATTTATCGTTTTTGAGATATTCCTTGTTTCTGGTTTCAGCTTTAAAAAACTTACTTTTCTCATACGGGAATTTGTCAACTCCTGTCCGTACAAACAAAGGAACTTCAACCACATAGCAACCAGCGTTTCACTATCACTTTAACCTATGGTACTCCCTTATTTCGCTTCTACTTACAAGGAAGCAAGTAATAAGACTTTCTGCTAATTTTTCTCGATTAGCGGGCGTTAAACACTACTCAAAACAAAAAAACATACCGACCAGCTTTTAGAGAACAGCACTATCGCTTTAGCCTGTACATTTTCTTATTTCCCTTCTACTTACAAGGAACCAAGTGTTAAGGGCAATTTCTGCTAAATGTTTTCATCTCGTTGTGCGTGATGTAGATAGAAAAGTAAGCTTTTTAGCAATAGTTTGTTACGAAGCTGTAGAGAAAGTCATGTGAATGGAATACATCACATTTTTTTTTCTTTCCCTACAAATACTATGTGCATAGTGTATAGAAAAGGTATTATATTTCATCCAATAAGTCGATACCGAAATTTCACCGGAAGTACATGTTTTGGGACCCCTGAATAAAAAAAAAACATTTTTAGAAAAATGCTCCTGTGTGTGCGTGCGTGTGTGTGTGAGTGTGTGTGTGCGTATGTGTGTGTCTATGGGCAGCACAGCTCAAAAGTGGAACTTGATATTTAATTTCAGTATCCCCGAAGAATGCGACACGAAGATTTTCAAAAAAAAAAAAAAAAATCCCCTCATCCCCAACTACTCTTTATATGGAAAACATTTAAAATCTTGACTTTCTTAAAAGTGGCTCTAACGATTTTGATTAAAATCTCTTATATTTAAGATATTTCCATTACAAAATTTATAGGTATCTTGAATTTTCTGGGAATAGCCTCTAAATACCTATTTATTCTGGATGATTTTTTTTTTTTTTTCATTTTGCAAAACTAGTAAACCGTAAGAGATAGACAAAACTTACTGTACACAAAATATAGAGGTCCTTAAAACACATTATTTACGTTATACACTTTTTTTTCTGGAGTTAAACGTGTTCGAGATATTCCTTGTTATTGGTTTCAATTTTAAAATACTTAAACTGGCCACGCAAAGAAACGGATTTCAATCCCATAGCAACCACATTTTAAAACATTTGACTGTCGGTTTAGCCTAGTGTATTCCCTTATTTCCCTTTTGCTTATAAGTAAATAATGTTAAGACATTTCTGCTAATGATTAGCATGAAGTAGATAGAAGAACATTTTAACAATAATTCGTTCCAGAGATATAGAGAAAGTGATGTGAATGGAATACTCACAGTTTTTATTATTAATGTTGTGTTGGATTTAAACTTGAAGGAACAAGATGACTTATTTAATTACTCACTGCAGGATTTTTACTTTTTCTACTTAGTACATAATAAATAGGAAGAGAAGTTACTGTGTGCGCGTGTCTGTGAACAATAAAACTCAAAAACGAAAAATCAATTAAATACCAAACTTGATAATCAAGTTCAACATGTCCCAAGAATGCAACATGAAGATTGTAAAAAAAAATTCTGTACTCCAAGCTACCTTTTACATGACAAACTTTTTGAAATTTTTAATTTTCTCAAAAATAACTAACGATTTTGATTGAACTACTGTATAATAAATATATGTACATGATAAAACGTATATTCTGAATTCCCTGGGAGTAGCCTCTGAAGACCTCTTCCTTCTGAATGCATTTTGCCCGCTCTTTCATTACTGGTAAATCGCAAGAGACAGACAAAAAACATGTAGGCATCACGGCAAAACACACAATTTGGGTCCTTTACGTTTTTGTTGTGGATGAGATATTAGTTGTTATGGTTTCAAATTTGAAATATTTATACTTTTCTCAGACAGGAGGTGTCCGAGTTTATTTGGTTCTGCTCCTGGCCAAGCAATAAAGTGAATTGCAATGATGTCGCCCTCCGTGGTATAATAGTTACCATGCTAACTTCATATACCCAAGGTCGCGGGTTCAAACCCGGCGGAGGACGATGGATTTTTTCCGGGTGTAAAAATCCTTAGCATGGCTTCCTTCGGAAGGGAAGTAAAGCTGTTGGTTCCGTATCGTAAATTTACGGCACGTAAAGGAACCTCAAGCCTGATAGAGAGGCCTCTGAGCAAAATTAAAAAAAAGCTATCTTTCACACTCAGTTAAAATGGGACGCTGAGAACCTCAGTAGTTAAAGAGCGTCCATAAATAACACGCCATTTACATTTTGAATTGCAATGACAATTGCATATCGAAGTTTTAAAACATTTGGATATTGCTTTAGCATAGTGCATTCCTTTCGCTCCCTTATACCTATAAAGAGCTAAATAATAAGAGCATTCTGTTAATACTTAGCTCGACTAGCATGTTGTTTTATAAGAAGTGTGTTTGTAGAACAGTTAGAGAATGTCATGTGATTGTAACACACCAGATTTGTTTTTACCTGTTCTTTACAATTCCGTTAGTTATATTTACCTAAATGTCCTGGATAAGTGGCGTACTCTGCAGCAGATGTTGTCTTCGATGTTGCAAAGATTAATCCTAAGGAATGAAACATATCTTCGACAATGTATTATATAGCTGGTAAGTGATGTGACAATCCATTATTTGGTGTCACGCAATGCTTGACATTGATTCTTGTTCACAAGCAGGATACGTGCTATATTTAACAACAATAAGGCACATACATTGAGCTTTTGCACGTGATGGACTAGAATGGATACACACTTCTCCCTGTGATGTGACATTTTCCTGTTGCCGGTACCAGTGGTTTTAGGCTCATTATTATCTTTAATATTCAATCTATTCACAACCAGGTCAGTTTGTACCAATCACAGTAGACTCTCTTCAATGGTACTACGAGAGTTGATACTTTTTCCGAAAAGTAAGTTAAGAATGTTAGTTTTCATGATAATTCTTGGCATGTTCAATTAAACTGACAGTAAAAATAATAATTATAACTATTATAATCCAAGAACGAAGCTACTTTTTACTTTCTCCACCACATACATATTAGGAAGAGAAGATATTACTTTGCAACCAAAAAGTCGATACCGAAATCTCCCTGGAATTATATGTTTTGAGGACAGGTGTATCTAAAAAATCTATGTGTTCCATTCACTCTTCCTATTCTGTAATAAAGTATCTTTAAAAATGCATATTACTTTATCTACTTCATGCTAATCAAGATAAACATTAGCAGAAATGCTCTTATTACCTAGTTCCTTGTAAGTAGAAGGGAAATAAGGGAATACACTAGGCTAAAGTGATAGTCAAATGTTTTAAAAGCTGGTTGCTATAACAAAAGAAACAGGAATGACAAATTGTATGTTTTAATGAGATCTACATTTTTTGTGAAGTAAGTTTTTGTCGATCTCTTAGGTTTACCATTTATGCAAAAGTCATCTAGAATGAAGATGCTTTCAGGTACTATTCCTAGAAAATTCGAGATATTCATTTTATTTGTTAAATAAATATCTTTAATAGCGGACATTTTATTTTTAGAGCATTTATGAGAGAGTAAAAATGTTCGAAAATGTTTCCATGAAAAGGGTAGTTTGGAGTCGGTTAATTTTCTTGACAATTTAGCTCAGCTATTAAAGCCCCAATGCAATGGCCGAGATTTAGGCAATTTCAACCAATCGCGGTCATCTGACTGGAGCGATATTGTCAAAACATCCTGTCGCAGCTGATGTAATCCTATCGCACCTGACGTTCGTTTGTTTAATCTCCTGCCTTGTTTATTGGTAACTAGATGGCAATCCAGCCAGCCAACCTTCAGTTTAAATAACTGTCAGTTTTACAATTGTATTTTCAATTAATTCAGTTACAATGTTTATTTAAAGGTTTATCCACTTCATAATGTATTTAATTCAAAAAACGGAGTGAAAATAATCATTAGTTGTATTTCTTATCTATGAGATGAGTGCAATAACCTTAAATAAAATAACGTTTGTTTCTATTTCATGTATTACTTATTAAAAACTGAATTAGATAATTGCTTCCTACTTCTTTCTATTGTTGCTATCGATATTCGTACATTGGGTGTAGGCACGGTCGGCCATATCATAATTCAGGAGGCACTGAAGAAAGAAAGAAAGAAAAAAAAAAACATTCGGTAAATAAACATGGTCGAATGTATCATCTACCATTTAAGAACTAATGTAAGTATTACAATGATAACCTGATAAAATCTCCCTTATAAATTATCAACAGTCTATTTCACTGAATGTCTTATCAAATACAACTCGTGTTTTCATCTCTTACGACGTCGATTATCGAATTATCGATAAGATGAAAACAATCGTGATGTTACTTAATAATCATTTCATGGCAACCAGCATGAATTATAAGCTCAATTAAACTATTAGTAAATGATCTGAAGTGTTCCATTCACATGACTTTCTCTTTCTATTCCACAAATAAACTTTCCTTACAAAAGGTTATTGTTTTATCAGTCATGCTAATCAAAATATACAATATCAGAAAAAATATTCTTATTACTTGCTTTCTTGTAAATAGAAGGGAAACAAGAGACTAGGCTAAATCGATTGTCAAATCTTTTAAAAGCTAGTCGCTAAGAGCAAAACAGTTGAATTTTGGTTCACTATGCTTGCAATGAGTAAGTAAAAAGGAGACAAAAAGAAATCCCTCCCCTTTGAGAAAAGTTTAAGTACCTTAAAACTGAAACAAAAAATTCGGAATATCTCGAAAACGGTTAAATAAAAAAAAAAGAGCATCTAACATAAATTCTGTTTTATAATGAGTTCTAAGTTTTTAAAGAGTAGTAGGTTTTTGTCTTTCTCTTGCGGTTTACCAGTTATACAAATGTCATCAAGAATGAAGAGCCTATTACCAGAAATTTCAAGATGTACATTTCATTTGTCATGAAAATATCTTAAACATCTGATATTTTAGTAAAAATCGTTACAGCCAATTTTGAGAAAATTAAAATTGTTCCATATAAAGGGTAGTTAAGTGTGGGGAGACCTTCTTGAAAATCTTCGTGTCGCATCCTTGGAAAACACTGAACTTAAATATCAAGTTTGGTATTTAACCGATTTTTTGTTTTTGAGGTATGCTGCCCACACGCACACACACACGACGTGTTTCTATATTTTTTAATTCAGGGGGTCTCAAAACATGTACTTCTGGTGAAATCTCGGTATTGAATTTTTAGTGGAATATAATAGCTTCTCTAGCTGCTATGTACATTGTATAAGATGTACATATGTGGTAGAGAAAGTATAACATTTGATGTGTTTAATTCATTCTTACAAAGCCTATTCTTCTACATAGTTCATGCTAATTGAGATAAACATTAGCAGAATTTGTCTTATTACTTGCTTTCCTATAAGTGGAAGGGAACTAAGAAAATTCACTAGGCTAAAGTGATTGTCAAATATTTTAATGCTTTTAGTGCCAGCCCGAATAGCAAAATGCTGCTTGAAAAGTGCCACGCAATTTTAGAGGAGAAAGCAGATTTTTAAATTATTATTAATAAAATGAGTATGAAATGACATAAAGTTTTTAATAAATCCTTTTTTCTACTGTATAATATACATTATATGAATGAAAAATCTCTTCAATATTTTTAAAAAATTAAAAACAAAAGAAAATTTTGAAAATATAACTAAAAATCCCAAAATAACCAATAATTAGGCATACAAAACCTTAGTACTCAGAAAATTCAGGCTAATTCAATGAAAGTAAACATATTTCTTTACTAAAACTTCATTCTGTTTTGGTCTGGTTTTTTATTTTTTAAAATACAAAATGAATTGAAGTAACCTGAAACACACACCCACACACAGCATGATGCCGCTATTAATGAAAACGACACATAGCAACAGGGTACACATGTAACGAAGATTAGTGTACACTCTAGCACCTGTAGCTGAATGGTTGCTTCACATTGGCTGTGTCCTCTGGTTACACCTCCGTAAATCCATTTTGATAAGTACACTGATTATTTGCATGTGTACGAGGGCCGTTGTTATCAGATACATTTTCATCGTTGAAGCTAGAATATACATCCTTCTCTCTTATATCGATGTCAGAAACTCTTTCAACAAGGTCTGAAAACTCAAAATCACTCGTTTTCTTCTAATACATCACGAACTGCAGCTTTTATACTCTCTTCGGTTTCAAATCTTTGGCCATGTTTCAGCCAACATAAAGTAACACCGCCTAGAGAAATTAAATGTTGAGCTAATTTAGCGCTTTGGGGTGTAAAGACAAGGTCCTGAAATGCTCCAGAAAAACCTTTCTCTATGGCTATGACGTAGAAAGTACACAGACTTTCCCGCTGGAAAGAGTTAAAATGTATGAAAATGGCATCACGATTACCAAAAACAAGGAATATCTCAAAAACGACCAACTCCACGAAAAAAATGTATATGACATAAATTGTGTGTTTTAACGTGCTCTACAGTTTTTGTGAGTTAAGTTTTTGTCCATCTCTTACGGTTTAGTAGTTATGCAAAATTCATCCAGAATAAAGTAGTCTTCAGAGGCTTATTCCCAGAAAATTCAAGATATACATTTTATTTGTCAAGTAAATATCTTTAATATAGGATATTTTAATGAAAATCGTTAGTGCCAGTTTTTAGAAAATCAAAATTTTAGAAAAAAAAAAGTTCCATGTAACGGGTAGTTGGGATTGGGGGGATTTTCTTGAAAATCTTCGTGTCGCATCCTTGGAAGATACCAAACCTAAATACCAAGTTTGGTTTTTAGCGGACTTTTCGTTTTTGAGCTATGCTGCCCCCAGACACACACACACACACACACATAGCCAGACAGACAGACACACATACGGACATCTTTCTAAAACAGTTTTTTTTTTTAGATTCAGGAGGTCTCAAAACATGTATTTCCGGTGAAATCTCGGTATCGAATTTTTGGGTGCATTACAATACCTTCTCTATACGCTATGTACATAGCACGTATAGAGAAAGTAATTAATTGAGCCATTTTTGGGAATAGCAAAATTTTCGTAACATTTTCCATATAAACGTTAGCTTGGGATGGGCGATTTTCTTGAAAATCTTCGTGTTTCATCCTCGAAATATGTTGAACTTATATATCAAGTTTGGATTATTTAATGGGTTTTTGCTTTTGTGTTATCGTGTTCACAAGCACACAGACACACACATACACACATTTTTTTCTAAAAATGTTCTTTTGGATACAGGAGACCATAAAACGTGTATTTCCAGTGCAATTTCCAAATAGAACTTTTAGGTGCAATGCAATACCTTCTGTACTTACGTGCCACTTACTGTGTTCCATTCACATGGTTTTCTCTACCTGATCTGCAAACAAACATCTAGCAAAAAATCTTCTTTCTACTCCATGCTAATCGACATAAGCTGTAGCAGAATAGTCTTATTACTTAGTTCCTTATCAGTAGAAGGAAACTAAGAAAGAATACACAATACTAAAGTGATAGTCAAATGTTTTAACAGATGTCGCTATGCAATTTTCATTTAAATTCGCTTTTTTGCATGGTCCG
The DNA here is from genome assembly GCA_030762935.1 of Hymenopus coronatus. Lineage (NCBI taxonomy): Eukaryota > Metazoa > Arthropoda > Insecta > Mantodea > Hymenopodidae > Hymenopus > Hymenopus coronatus. The sequence continues at coordinate 152,979,279 of CM060897.1, read as the reverse complement.
GAGTAAAACAAAATAAACACGGGCGACTCCCTGTTTGAGAACAGTGTAAATATTTTAGAATTGAAGCCAATAACAAAGAATATCTCGGAAACAGTTAGCTGTAAGACAAAAGTGTAAAGGACATAAATTGAGTGTTTTATCGAGATCTACATTTTTTGCTCAGCAAGTTTCCTTCTCTTAATGTTTACCAGCTATGCAAAAATCATTCAGAATGGAGAGGACTTCAGAGGCTATTACCAGGAAATTCCAGATAGACGTTTTATTTGTCATGTAAGTATCTTTAATATGCGCTATTATAATCAAAATCGTTTTGTGAATGGAACACATCAGATTTTTAGAAAAATGTCCGTATGCGTGTCTGTCTGTGTGTGTATGTATGTATGTATGTGTGTATGTGTGTATGTGTGTATGTGTGTATGTGTGTATGTGTGTATGTGTGTATGCATGTATGTATGTATGTATGTATGTATGTATGTATGTATGTATGTATGTATGTATGTATGTATGTATGTATGTATGTATGTATGTATGTATGTATGTATGTATGTATGTATGTATGTATGTATGTATGTATGTATGCAGGCAGGCAGGTAGGTAGGTAGGTATGTATGTGGACAGCATAGCCCCAAAACAAAAAGACCGTTAAATACCAAACTTGGTATTTAGATTTAGTATCTTCCAAGGATGCGACACGAAGATTTTCAAAAAAATCCCCCCACCACAAACTACCCTTTACATGAAAAAAAATCGAAAAATTTGATTTTATTAAAAATGGCTCTAACGATTTTGATTGTTGTTAGGAGTCTTCAATCCTTGGATTGGTTTGCAGCGACTCTCCATTCAGATCTCTCTGCTTTCCGTTTAGAGTTCTTCATATTTACTACATTTCATATCTTCCATAATTTGTTTTATATATTGTGATCTTGCTCTTCCTTTGCCACTTCTTCCTTGTATCATACCTTCTATTATAATATTCAGTGTGCTCTGATGTCTTAATAAATGGCCTATTCATTTTGTTCTTCTTCTTTTAATTTGGTTCCAAATTCGTTTTTCCGCTTCTGCTCTTTTATATACTTCTTCATTTTTAATTTTGTCACTCCATTTAATTTTTAGCATTTTCCTATAGCACCATGTTTCAAATGCTTCTCTTCTCTTTCTTTCTGCTTTTAAAATTGTCCAAGTCTCACATCCATATAACATAATACTCCATACATATGTTTGTAATAAATTCTTCCTGGTTTCAAGGCTAATATTGTTTGCAGTAAATAGCTGGTACTTTTTATTAAAATCAAGTTTTGCGTGTTGTATTCTACTGGTTATTTCTGTTTTGCTCCTTCCATCAGCTGTTATTTTGCTTCCTAGATATTGAAATATTTCGGTTTCTTCTAATAGTTGTCCATTTAGTTTAATTTTTGTGCTACTATTCCCTTTCTTCCTGCAAGTCATAATTTTTGTTTTTGATTTATTAATGTTTAAGCTGTAGTTGTTCCTTAATGTATTTTCTAATTTGTTTATGAATGCTTCTAAATCTTTCTTGTTCTCCATTAATATTGTAATATCATCTGCAAAGCGGAGCATATTGATTTTTATCCCCTGTTTCTTTATTCCAGTGTCTATTTCTTCCGTGATTTCATTTAGTGCACGCTGTATGTATGCATTAAACAGTATTGGGGATAGTGCACATCCTTGTCTCACTCCTTTTCTTATATGGACTATTTCTTGGTTTCTCCCACAGTTTATAATTGCTTTTTCATCTTTATATATATTCCATATAATCCTAAAATCTCTAAACTTAATTCCCAGGTTTCTAAGCACTCCAATCCACATTTTGATTAAAATCCCGTATATTAAAACTATTTATGTCCGAAATAAAATGTATATATCGATTTTTTTGGGAATAGCCTCTTTATTCTGGATGAATTTTGCTTAGCTGCTAAACCGTAATAGATAGAAAAAAACGTACTACACAAAAAATGTACCCCATGACAAAACACACAATTTTTGTCCTTTACATTTTTGTTGTGGAGGTAACCTTTTCGAGATATTCCTCGTTATTGCTTTCAATTTTGAAGTACTTAGAGTCATGTGAGTGTAACATATCAGATTTTTAGAAATATGACCATGTATATGTGTGTGTATGTGTGTTCCCTTGGGCAGCATAGCTTAAAGATGAAAATACCCTTAAATACCAAACTTGGTACTTAAGTTTAGTATCTTCCAAGTATGCGACACAAAAGATTTTCAAGAAAACCCTACTACCCTTTACATGGAACATCTTTTTAATATTTTTATTTTCCCAAAAATGGCTCTAACGATTTTGATTAGAATGCCGTGTGTTTAAAATAGTTTTATGAGAAATGAAATGTATATCTTGGATTTTCTGGGCACAGCTTCTGGATGACTTTTGTATAATTGGCAAACCGTAAGAGATATACAAAAAAAAAGTATTTCTCATTAAAACACGCAATTTATGTTATATATGTACATTTTTTGTATGGGGTTAGCCATTTTCTAGATATTCCGGATTATTAGTCTCAATTTAGCCGCCTAAACTTTTCTCAAACGGGAAGACATCTTTTTTCTCGCTTCTCTTTTTTTTGTACACCTGGAAAGCAGAGGGAATGAAATTTCAATTGTTTCACATAGCGACCGCTTTTAAAGGACGAGACTATCGCTTTATCCTGTGCATTTTCATATTTGACTTCTACTTGCAAGGAGCTATTAATAAGACTAATTCTAGCCCGCCTAGGTAGTGTGGTAGTAGCGTGTCTGCATACATTCAATAGATCGTGAGTTCGAATCTCGCTTAGGGTGAGTTACCCGGATAAGCTTTTCTCGGGGCTTTCCCTTATGCTGAGAAGACGAATGTCGAATAACTTTAAGCTCCATGAGCCCCGAGATCATTTGAGCATCATTTCACTGATTTCATTCAATATGACCAACCAGGTTAAAGGACTTAAAAAAAATAAATCTGCTTATGTTTATCTTGACTAGCATGATGTAGATAACAGATTAATCTTTTGAATAAAATGTTTGCCAAACAGCTAGAGGACATCATGTGTATGAAACAAATTAGATTTTCTCCCTTCTACTTACAAGGGACCAAGTAATAAGGGCAATTCCTGTTAATGTGTACCTCGATTAGCATTATGCAGATAGAAGAATAGACTTTTTAACAATAATTTGTCACAGTGATGAAGAGAAGGTCATGTGATTGTAACATATCAGAGTTTTTTCCTAGTGGGCCTTCCCTCCCCTCCTTATTTGTAGGACTAACACCCCCTAGGACTTATTAGTCAGAAGCCACAGAATGGAGAACCTGGAAAGAGGTAGGCCCGTAGCCAGGCATGAGAGTGAGCAAATGCAAGTGAAATTCATGGTAGGAATGGTGGTGATGGAGCAATATGTGGAATGAATGGCGGGGGGAAATCGAAGGCGTCTACAGCAAATTCCATATGCGGGAGCTTGGGATCGAACCCGGGCCGTCTAGGTGGGAGGCAAAACATGTATTTCCGGCGAAATCTCGGTATCGAATTTTGTGGTGCAATACAATACCTTGTCTGCTACTATGTATATAGTACGTGTATAGAAAGTAAAACTGTATTTTATTCAGAGGTCTTCAAAATATGTATTTCCGATGAAATATCGGTATCGAATTTTAGGGTTGAATACAATACCTTCTCTACTCACTATGTATGTACATTGTACATATGTACCAGAGAAAGTACAAATACATTGAAGGTTTTAAAGATCCACGTATACAACACTAGATAAATGCTAATTCAGAGCTATAACTACATAGCCTTGATTGAATAAATACAACTAAATATAAATTAACACTCTTGAGGGTTTTCAAACAAGCATTATTACAAGCAAATACACACAGAAAGGAAAGTTTAGGTGTATGGTGTTTTGTTACTTAAGTTTGTGAGACTGCTGGGTCAAGGGAACAAGACTGCGAGCCATTTATATCGCAAAAGTGAGGTTATGATGGAACCTGGGTTATTTATACTTCAAACCGGCCTAACTATGACGCCATCTTATAGTCGCTTTCTCTATGCGTGCAGACAGTGCGCAACGTGAACGGACAGAGAAAGCGAAAGAGTGGGGGAGACGGAGAAAGATAGAAAATTGCGAAATGTTTCGAGAATTTCTGAGCCTTTCTTTACGCTAGTCATCTAATTCTCCTGGCTACTGGCGCGGGTCCAGGGAATGGCCCGCACAAAGTTCCCTAAATAGCTGCACTCAAACAACAGCTGCTGGGCACGCATGGCTCACGTTAGCCATTAGTGACAATAGCGATCTTCTATTATTGCATCACATCTCCAGATGTAACCATCTTCTCCATGAAAATTGAAGCATGACTTTGTTATTCAGTAAAAAAAAATTCTGATGTGTTACACTCACATGACTTTCTCTAACTGCGCTACAAAACTCCTACAAAAGATTATTCCTCTTTGTACACAATGCTAACCAAGATAAATGTTAGCAGAATGTTATTACTTAGTTCCTTATAACTAGAAGGGAATAAGGGAATGCACTATGCTAAAGTGATTGTCAAATGTTTTAAAAGCTATCGTTATGCCACTGTCATTGCAAATCACTTCTTTGCTTGGCCAGGAGTAGAACAAAAGAAAAACAGACACTTCCTGTGTGAGAAAAGTTTAAGTACTTCACAATTGAAACCAACAACAAGGAATATCTCGAAAACGGTTACCTCCACAGCAAAAACGTAAAGGACAAAAATTGTATGTTTTGTCATGAGGTACATTTTTGTGTAGTACGTTTTTTTTTTCTATCTCTTACGGTTTAGCAGTCAAGCAAAATTCAGCAAAACTCATCCAGAATAAAGAGGTTTTCAGAAGCTATTCCCAAAAAAATTGAGATATACATTTTATTTGGGACATAAATAGCTTTAATATACGGGATTTTAATAAAAATCGTTAGAGCCATTTTTAAGAAAATCAAAATTTTCGAAATGTTTTCCATGTAAAGGGTAGTTTATGGTGGGGGGATCTTTTTGAAAATCTTCGTGTCGCATCCTTGGAAGATACTAAACCTAAGTACCAAGATTGGCATTTAACGGTCTTTTTGTTTTGGGGCTGTGCTGTCCACAGACACACACACACGGACCTTTTTTTAAAACTGTGTTTTTTCGGACTCAGTGGACCCCAAGTCATATTTCCGGTGAACTCTCGGTATCGAATTTTTGAGTGCATTACAATACCTTCTCTATCCCTATGTACATTGTACATATGAGGCTAGAGAAAGTAAAAATCTGATGTGCACCATTCACATGGCTTTCTCTACAGCTCTGCAACAAATTATTCTTAAAAAGTTTATACTTCTATTTACTTCATGCTAATAAAAAAAAAATCAGCAGAAATAGTCTTATTACTTGCTTCCTTGCAAGTAGAAGCGAAATAAGAGAGTACCATAAGTTAAAGTGATAGTCAAAAGCTGGTTGCTATGTCACTGAAGTGCCTTTGTTTGTATGGACAGCAGTTGACAAATTCCTGTATGAGAAAAGTATAATTTTTCAAAGCAGAAACCAAAAACAAGGCATGTGTCAAAAACGATGAACTCCACGAAAAAAAGATATATATAACATAATTGTGTGTTTTAGCGTGCTCTACATTTTTCGTGTAGTAAGTCTTTGTCCATCTCTTACGGTTTAGCAGTTATTCAAAATTCCATAAAACTCATCCAGAATAAAGTGGTCTTCAGAGGCTATTCCCAGAAAATTCAAGATATACATTTTATTTGTCAGGTAAATATATTTAATATACGAAATTTTAATCAAAATTGTTAGAGCCATTTTTTAGAAAATCAAACTTTTCGAAAAAAAATCCATGTAAAGGGTAATTTGGGGTGGGAGGATTTTTCTCAAAATCTTCGCATCCCTGGAAGATACTAAACTTAAATACCAAGTTTGGTATTTTACCAAATTTTCGTTTTTGAGTTATCGTGTTCACAGACACACACACACATGGACCTTTTTCCGAAAATGCTTTTTTTAGATAAAGGGGTCCCTAAAACATATATATTTCCGGTGAAATCTCGGTATCGAATTTTTGGGTGGAGTGCAATACCTTCTCTATACACTATGTACATAGTGCGTATAGAGAAAGTAAAAAACAGTTCCTACACGGAATTTAATTGTTATATAATATCATACCTTAGTTATGGTGCTTACCTTTCTACTTTCTCTATACGTACTAAGAACATAGTGTTTAGAGAATCTGTTGTATTGCACCTAAAAAGTCAACACCGAGATTTCACCGGAAATACAAATTTTGAGAATTCAGGAATAAAAATGAAATATTTATAATGTGGTTGCTATAGGATTGAAATCCGTTTCTTTGTTTGGCCAGAAGTTGACAAGTTCCCGTATGAGAAAAGTTTATATGTTGGTGCGCTTTACGTAATACCGCTTCTCGTTCCAGTTTCCTTCTGTTTATCATGTTTCCTTCAAATTTTAAATCTGAAACCAATAAAAGGGAATATCTCAAAAACGGCCAACTCCACGAAAAAAATGTAAATGACATAAATTGTATTTTAAGTAGATTTACATTTTTTGTGCAGTACGCTTTTGTGTATCTCTTATGGTTTACCTGTTATGCAAAGTTAAAAAAAAATCATCTAAAATAAAGTGGTCTTCAGAGGATATTCCCAGAAAATACAAGAAATACATTTTATTTACGATGTAAATATCTTTAATATACGGTATTTTAATCAAAGTCATTAAGGCATTTTAGATAGAAACAAAACTTTCAAATTTTTTTCCATGCAAAGGTTAGCTTGTGGTAGGGGATTTTCTTGAAAATGTTCGTGTCGCATCCATGGAGGATAAAAACATAAATAAATTGTTATCTAACGGTATTTTCGTTATGAGCTATGCTGTCCAAAAGCACCAGACTGGCCGGCACACATACAGACCCTTTTATTAAAATGTTTTTTTCGAGTTTTCAGGGGACCTCAAAACACATTTTTCCGGTGAAATCTTGACATCGAATTTTTTATATCAAGACTTCATCGTAAATTTTGAAACCCCATGAATAAAAAAAATCATATTTAGAAACATGTCCGGGTGTCTATCTTTCGCGCGCGTTTATGTGTGTGTGTCTATGTGTCTGTGAGCAGTATAGCTTAAAAACGTAAAGTCGGTTAAATACCAAACTTTGTATTTAAGTTCAGCAACTTCCAAGGGTACGACACGAAGATTTACAAGAAAATCGCCCCACCCCCACCTACCCTTTACATGGTACATCTTTGGAAAATGTTTTCTTTCTCGAAAATTGCATTAACTATTTTTTATTAAAGGCTATATGTTTAAGAAGTTTAACAAAAAATGAAATGTATATATTAAAATTTCTGGGAAGGCCTCTTCATTATGGATGACTTCTATTTAACTGGTAAATTGTAAGAGAGAGAGAGACAAAAACTTACTATCTACACAAAATATAGATATTGTTAAAATATGCAATTTATGTCACATATTTTTTTTGGAGATATTCAGAGTTATTTGTTTCAATTTTAAGCTACTTAAATTGTCTAAAACGGGAAGTATCTTTCTTTTCGTCGCTCTTTTATTTTCTGCTAAAAAACTAAGACAACTGCTTTTCAATTGTTTCATACATCGGCCAGCTTTTAAAAGATTTGACTATCGCTTTAGTCTACTTACAAGGAAGTTCTCAATAAGACAATTCTGCTAATGTTTATCATGTGAATAAAACAATGATCTTTCGTAAGAAAAGTCTGTTTGCAGAACAGCTAGAGAAAGTCATGTGAATGGAACACATCAGTTTTTTTGCTTTCTGTAGCCCGCATGTACAATGTACATTGGATAGAGAGGGCACTGTATTTCACAAAAAATTCGATGTCGAGATTTCACTTGAAATATGTTTTGAGGTCCCCTGAGTCCAAAAAAAGCATTTTTAGAAAAAGGTCCGTATGTTTTTGTGTATGTGTCTTAAGTAAACATAGCTCAAAACGAAAATTGGCATTTATGTATTGTATCCTCCAAGGATGAGACACGATGATTTTCAGGAAAAGCCCGTGACCCCCAACTACCCTTTACATGGAACATTTTTCGAAAATTTTGATTTTCTGAAAAATAGCTGAACGACTTTGATTACAATATCATATACTAAACGTATTTACATGAGAAATAAAATTTATATTTTTAATTTTCTGGGAAAAGCCTCTGAAGACCTCTTTATTCTGGATGAATTTTGAATAACTGGTAAACCGTAAGAGATAGACAAAAACTTACTCAACAAAAAGTTAAACAACTCCATGGCACGACCGCTCACAAGGAACCTTGACTTACCGTCCGGCCGCTGCGTCCCCCGTCTTGGTCCATGACATGCAATATTGGAGGGTGAGACTTGGTCAGCGCCTCGAATACCCCCCGGCCGTTTAATGTGGTCCTATTGATCTGGAGCCGCTACTTCTCCATCAAGAAGCTCCTCAGTTGGAGCGGGCATAATCCTTTGGATTTTGCGAAGGGGCAAGACGGTGCAGTGCCATATCTGTTGTACAGGTAACAAAACGATGTATTAGAGTATCCCTCACACAGCAAATTTATGTGTTAAAATGCTTTTTCACAGGGGCATGCAGTAATTGTTCTCAGCTGAAGTCTGCTACATGTTAGCAGGCTCTCAGCTCTTCCCTTACGTGGTCCTTTGATAAATAGTTTCCCATGTCTGTTTCCTGGCGTTTTACGCCAGGTCTTGTGTTGTTCTCTTTTGGACCACTTCTTGATAGCTTCTCTAATTAAACACCGAGATGTTCCTAGAGATGGCTCTGGACCAATGAATTTTGAGGCTGCTCCTTGTCTTGCAAATTCGTCAGCTTTTTCATTACGCTTTATGGCCCAGATGAGCTTAACCTCATTCTGTTCTGCCCGGTTATTGAGCATATTTAGGAAATTTTGAACCAGTCCTGATGTATCCTTATGACTAATAAGAGCCTTAAGTACATACGAGGTACTTGCCCTGCAATAAAGATTAATTTATTTTTAAGCTGCTCGCCTTACATGTTAGGCAGCATGTGAAACTTGTGTTTTATGAGTAATGCATACCACGGCCGGCTGAACACTCGTTCGAGTAGCTTGGAACAACATATCCATAATCAATGGTTTGAGATGGCATTTTAAACGAACCGGATAGTCTTTTCTTCTTATTTACTCTAGATACTGACGTGCATAAATAGAAAACAGCTATGTAATTGGTCTGGCAAATCTAGCTCTACCCTTACCAGCTTCGGTATGTTATACTAGCCGCCGGATAGGCTTAACCTCCCCAAAATATGGCCGAAGAGTAACATTACAAGACAGTTGCTCATGTACTAACAAACGGAGTGAAATTTTCATCAAAATTGGTCAAAAATCGAAAATTATTGCTTTTTTATAGCAAATATTTGTTGAAACCTTCGGGCATTCACAGAGAACCTACGTTTAACTGTCTCCCCTTAGCTCTAGACATTTGAAGATCGTACCTGTTTTGTAGCGTATTACTTCATTAAACAACGTTATTCTCAAAGCTACATTTACACACCTTCAAAATGCTCCAAGCAGTTCAGTTTTTGACAAAGGAGTCAAAGACAAAGGGCAAAATTATCCTAACACCAATATTATCCTCTACACGTACTATGTATACAGTGTATACGGAAGATATTGTATTCCACCCAAAAATTAAATACCGAAATACATGTTTTGAGAATTCCTGAATAAAAATAACATTTTAGTAATCAGGTCAATGTGTGCTTCTTTGGACAGCATAATTCAAAAACGAAAAGACCGTATTTATACCTAGAACCTTCCAAGGATGCAACACGAACATTTTCAGGAAAATCCCCCCACTTTAAACTCCCTTTACATGGAAACATTTTCGAATTTCTTTATTTTCTCAAAGATGGCTCTAATGAATTTGATTCAAATATTGTACATTAAAGATATTTACATGACAAATAAAATGTATATCTTAAATTTTCTGAGAAATTCTTCTGAAGATCTCTTTATTTGGGATGAATTTTGTTGAATTTTCTATAACTAGTAGACCGTAAGAGATAGACAAAACCCACTACACAAAAACTGTTAAAACATGCCATTTACCTCTTATACATTTTTTTCGTGGAGTTGATCACTTTTAGATACTCGTTACTATTGGTTTCAGCTTTCTCATGCGGATTCCAGTCACATGACAATCAGCTTTTAAAGGATTTAGTCTCATGTATTCCCTTCTATTGTAAGTAAGCAAGTTCATCTTGATTAGGATGCAGTAGATAGAAGAATAAGCATTTGTCTCAGAAATGCAGAGAAAGTCATGTGAATGGAACACATAAGATATTTTAGAAACATGTCCTTGTGTCTGTATGTGTGTGTGTCTGTGTACAGCATAGCTCAAAAACGAAAAGTCTGTTAAATACCAAACTTGGTATTTAAGTTCAAGGATGTGACACGAAGATTTTCAAGAAAATTCTACCACTCCCGACTACCTTTTACATGGGACATTTTTCGAAAATTTTGATGTTCTGAAAAATGGCTCTAACGATTTTTATTAAAACATTATTAAATATTTAAGATATTTTCATGACAAAGGAAACGTATATCTTGAATTTTCTGGGAATAGCCTCTGAAGACCTGTACATTCTCTTTGAGTTTGAATAACTTTTGTATAACTGGCAACTTAATAAACAAAAAATGTAGTTCTCATTAAAACAGACGATTTATGTCATATATATTTTTGGGAGGGTTAAACGTTTTCGAGATATTCCGAGTTATAGGTTAAAGTTTTAAGGTACTTAAACTTTTCTCAAACAGGGGAGATTCCTTCTTTTAGTCTCTCTTTTGTTTATTTCTAGCAAGGAAAGAGAATCAAATCTCAATTTTTTCACTTAGGTTTAAAATGATTGACTGTCGCTTTATCCTGATATATTCCTTTATTTTCCTTCTACTTACAAAGAAGCAAGCAATAAGACTAATTATGGTAATGTTTATTTATCTTGATTAGCATTTCGTGGATAAAAGAATAACCTTTTTTATGATAAGTTTGTTTGTGGAACTGCTAGAGAAAGTTATGTGAGTGAACGTATAAGATTTTGGGCATTAAGGTTTCTAACGTTTTAAAAGAATTATAATAATTTGTGATCAAATTTATGAAATATTCCTTTTAAAGATTTTGTGTGTTGTTCAAGGCCCCAATTCAGAAAATGACAACCGATTTATTAAATGTTGAAGCGCGTGGGACATTTTCTTCTCTTTAACATATTTTCATAATGCAATTTATGAAAAAATAATATCTTGCAAAATATTTATCAAATTTGAATGAAAGTCTGTACTCATATTAACACAGGAACAGTGGAATTACAGATATACTTTCCAAATAATCTATTCAGATGTTTAGACTTTTAAAATTTCTCTCACCTTAAGACAATTTATTTCGCGTTTTGGAGCAATAGACAAAATAAATAGATATATGTATATATTTTATGTTTTACAATTACAGCTTTCTCTACCTATTCTTCAATAACTTATTCTCAAAAAAAGTTTATTGTTCTATCTGTTCACGTATATTGAGATAAACGTTACTAAAACACGTATTCATCTTCCTTATAGATATGCGGGAATAGTGGAATATACTAGGTAAACCTATAGTCATATGCTTTAAAAGCTGGTCGCTATGTCATAACTTTGCAGTTCCCTACTCTTTGCTTGACCCGGAGAAAGAAAATCAAATTACGCTTCTCATTTGGGAACAATATAAGTATTATCAAATTTAAAGGAATATTTTGGAAATAGTTAGCTCCACAAAAACTGTATTTGACATAGAATTATTTAACGAGAACTACATGTTTGTATGATAAGATTATGTCTCTCTCTTAAATTTACCAGTGAAGCAAAATTAACCAGGACAAAAAGAACTTCAGAGTCTATTGCCAGAAAATTCACAGCATACTTTAATTTTTCATGAAAATATCTTAAACATGTAATATTTTAATCAAATTTGATACAGTAGTTTTTGAGAAAATAAAAAGTTTCCAAAAATGTTCCCTGTAAATGGAGCTTGTTATGTTTTGGCCCAGTATTTTCTTGAGTACCAGTGGTAGGGAAACCCTTTCTCAGAGGCGGTATTCGAACCACCCCATCATTACACTCTTTCTTTGGTTAGTATTTATGTCCCTGAATTGTTTTTCAGGCTAGTCACAAAGAGAAATGATGTTGGTTGGGTGAAGCGAAATTCCAATATTTAAATTAAGACAGGAAAGGTCAGTTACCTAAAATGAAAACCTTATAGAGGGAAAACCACTATTATGATCTAGAGCTGTGGTCCAGTTTTTATGAAAATTAGGGTACATAGTGTAGAAGGTACTTCATTTAATTGAAAAATCTATATAGAAACGTCACCAAAATACACGTTTTGAGGGACCTGCATAAAATATTCTGGTGAAAAATCTGTGTGTATGTGTCTGCCTGTCTGGACCTGTGAACACGTAACGCTAAAACGAAAAGACAGCTAAATACCATACTTGGAATTTTAAGTTCGGCAGCTTCCAAAGATGCGATGCAATGATTTGCAAGAAAATCCCTTACACTAAACTACTCTTCGAATTTTTATATTTCTCAAAAATAGGTTAAACGATTTTGATTAAAATGCAAAAAATAAGTATTTTTACATGTATAATGTACGCATGCATTGGCGGAAGTATGTCTGTATTTATTTTTATACTATGCATGTATGTATATGTATGCTTGTATTTATTGGTGTGTTACCGGTGGCGAACTCTCGCACTAACTGTTACGTCATTCACTGGACAGTCGCTGCGGAAAATCGGTGTACATTAAACAAATGTTTTGAGTACAGCGGTGTTAAGCGAACGTGTTCACTCTTCGTGTACCTCACCCCATTATAGCAGTGCTGACATTGCAGTAGCTGAGTTATAGTAAATCCGATAAATATTGTCTATGTCTAATATTAATGAGATAAAGGTAACATCAACATAAATGCCCAGCATTCGCGACGGATTGTACCATGCGCTTGACTGCCGCAACTCCCTGCGACCGCTCATTATTATGCTTGCAAATAGACGTGAACACTCTAGTTGCACAGTACAAAGAGTGAGGAGAAAGAGGCGGAGTCTTCAAACGATAGCCATGCAATATGTAAATGCAGGAAGATAGCAGAGGGAAGCTGGGATGACACGTCACACAACAAACACTTGCATATTATTCATTAGTAGACATCGGTTTGTGTGTACCAAAGATATCCAACACATGAGTGCATTTGCTTCAAAGTCTTTATAATATATTCTATAATTACGTTCTCTAGCACGTATGTACAATGCTTGTAGATATTGAAAGTATTGTATTCCACCCAAAATTGGGTACCGATATTTCACCGGAGATACTTGTTTTCCGACTCCCTGAATCCAAAAAAGCAAACAAAACAAAAGCGCATTTTAGAAAAATGTCCGTGTGTTTTGTGTGTAGGGCCAGGACAGGTGAGTCCTTTAAATACCAAACTTCGTATTTGAATTCAGTATCTTCCGAGGATGTGACACGAATATTTAAAAAAAAAAAAAAAAAAAAAAAAAAAACTGCACCCCCAACTAACCTTTACATGGAACATTTCACGAACATTTTCGATTTTCTAAAAAGTTGCATTAACGATTTTGATTAAAATATCACATGTTTAAGATATTTCATGACAAACAAGATGAATATCTCGAATTTTCTGGGAATAAGCTCTGATGACCTCTTCAATCTGGATGACTTTTGTGCAATTCGTAAATCGTAAGAGATAGACAAAAACTCACTACTTACTTACTACTATAGACCTCGTTAAAACACATAGTTTATGTCATATGTGTTTTGTTTCTTTGTTTCCACTATATTCCTTGTTATTAGTTACAATTTTAAACTGTTTAAACTTTTCTCAAAAAGGAAGTCAGCTTATGGTTCATACCTCTTTTGATTTTTGGCTAGCGGCGCTATAATAACTGAATTTCATTGTTACATACAGTGATCATTTTTAAAAGATTTGACAATCACTATAGCCTATGTATTCCCTTATTTCCCTTCTACTTACAAGTAAGCAAGCCATAAGACCATTTCTGTTAATATTCATCTCGATTAGCATGGTGTAGATAAATTAAAATCTTTTGTGAGAATGTCCTGGGTATTTCTTTACGAGGAGTTGAGAAAGTCCCGTGTTCGCCTAACTGAATACATTTAATTCTACTGGCCGAATAACGATAAAACGGTGGCTGTCCCTACGTTTCTGTGCAGACTTCAATCTAATAGGGATCCCCTGTGTAGCCCTCTCAATCATTAGCAATTATTTGTGGTGTTTGCTTGCGCAAGACCATTGCTTGTAATTTACTGGTAACATTGTTTAATCTATTTTTATTACTTTCTCTACACGTACTATGTGCATAGTGTATAGAGAAGGTATTGCACTCCACCAAAAAATTCGATACCGAGATTTCACCGGAAATATATGTTTTAGGGTCCCCTGTATCCAAAAAAAGAGTATTTTCAGAAAAAGGTCCGTGTGTGTCCGTGAACACGATAACTCAAAAAAGAAAAGTCGGTAAAATACCAAACTTGGTATTTAAGTTTAGTATCTTCCAGGGATGCGACACGAACATTTTGAGAATAATCCCCCCACCCCAAACTACCCTTTACATGGAACTTTTTTTCGAAAATTTTTATTTTCCAAAATATGGCTCTAGCGATTTTGATTAAAATATCGTATATTAAAGATATTTATATGAAAAATAAAATGTATATTTTGAATATTCTGGGAATAGTCTCTGAAGACTACTTTATTCTTGGTCAATTTTACATAACTGCTAAACCGTAAGAGATGGACAAAAACTTACCACACAACAAATGTACAGCACCTTAAAGCACACAATTTATGCTATATACATTTTTTTCGTGGAGTTGATTGTTTTTGAGATATTCCTTGTATTTTTTTCAGCTATAAAGACATACTTTTCTCATACAGGACTTTGTGAACTCGTGTCCATACAAACAAAGGAACTTCAGTCGCAGAGCAACCAGGTTTTGACTATCACTTTAACCTATGGTACCCCCTTATTTCGCTTCTACTAACAAGGAAGCGTAATAAGACTATTTCTGCTAATTTTTGCTCCATTAGATGAAGTAAATAGAATAATTTGTTGCAGTGATATAGAGAAAGTCATGTGAATGGAACAAATCAGATTTTCTTCGGTATGCGTCACCAGGAGCGATACTCACGCTATCATGGTGCAGGGCAGACTGATGCTGGTTAAGTGGTTGTAGCCGACCACAGCATCAGTTCATGTCACTGCGCATCATGTTGACAGTGTTCACGTCTATTTGCACGCACAAAAATCTACATTCGTTAGTCAACAACAACAACAACACTAGCAACATTACCATCAGCAGTAGTCTGAGCTGGAACGAACTATAGGTATGCATCTATCTGTAAGCATGTATGTCTATGTATGCCAATATACACATATATATTTTAATATGTAAATATATGTATGCATGTATGTATGTGTGTGTCTGTGTGTATGTATGTAGGTAGGTAGCTGGGTAGATCGATAAGTAGGAGTGTATGTGGGTGGGTAGGTAGATGGGTAGGTGGATGGGCGGGTAGTTATGTAGGAGGGGGATAGGTAGGGAGATGGGTAGGTGGGTAGGTGGATGAGTAACTAGGTATGTAGGAGGGGATAGGTAGGGAAATGGGTAGGTAGGTAGGTAAGTGAGTAGTTAGGTAGGCGGGTGGGTAGGTAAATGAGTAGTGCGTGGGTAGATGGACAGATGGATAAATAGGTGGGCATATGAGTAGGTAGGTGGGTAAGTGAATACGTAGGTGGGTAAGTGTAGGCAGGTATGCAGGTGGGTAGGGGTGTGGGTAGATAGCGGGTAAGTGGATAGGTATGTGGGTGGAAAGGTAGGTGGGAAAAACGGTAGTAGGTAGGTAAGTGAGTAGGTAGATTAGGGAGTAGGTAGGTAAGTTGGTAGGTAGATAAGTGGGTAGGTAGGCGGGTATGTAGGTGGGTAAGTGGGCAGGTAGATAAACGGGTAAGTAGGTGGAAAAGTGGATAGGTAGGTGATTAAGTAGGTATGTAGGTTGGTAAGTGGGTGGGTAGGTGGGTGGGTAGATAAGTGGGTAAGTGCATATGTAGGTAAGTGGGTAAGTGGATAGGTAGGTAGATAAGTGGGTAAGTGGGTAGGTAGGTGGATAAGTACGTAGGTAGGTAAGTGGGTAGGTAGGTAGATAAGTGCGTAGGTAGATAAGTGGGTAGGTAGGTGGATAATTGCGTAGGTAGATAAGTGGGTAGGTAGGTGGAAAAGTGGGTAAGTGGGTAGGTAGGTGGATAAGTGCGTAGGTAGATAAGTGGGTAGGTAGGTGGATAATTGCGTAGGTAGATGAGTGGGTAAGTGGGTAGGTAGGTGGGTGAGTGGGTAGGTAGGCGGGTGTGTAAGTGGGTAGGTAGATGAGTGGGTAGGTAGGTAGGTGTGTAAGTGGGTAGGTAGGTGGGTGTGTAAGTGGGTAGGTAGGTGGGTAAGTGGGTAGGTAGGTGGGTAAGTGGGTAGGTAGGTTGGTAAGTGAGTAGGTAGGTGGGTGTGTAAGTGGGTAGATTGGTGGGTGAGTGGGTAGGTAGATGGGTAAGTGGGTAGGAAGGTGGTTGGATAATAAGTGCGAATGTAGGTAGATAAGCGGGTAAGTGGGTAGATAGGCCGGTAGATAAGTGCGTAGGTAGGTGGGTAAGTGAATAGGTAGGTGGGTGGGTAAGTGGGTAGGTAGGTACGTAGGTAAGTGGGTAGATTGGTGGGTGAGTGGGTAGGTAGGTAGGCGAGTGTGTAAGCAGGTAGGCAGGTAGGTGGGTAGTGGGTGGGTAGTGGGTGGGTAGATGGGTAGTTGGGTGAGTGGGTAGGTAAGTAGGCGGGTATGTAAGTGGGTAGGTAGGTGGATAGTGGGTAGGTAGATAGAATGGTTATTAGATATTACTTATTTCTTTGTAACAACTAAGGGAATATAGGAATATACTATGCTAATGCGATTGTAAAATATTTTAAGAGCTGGTCACTGTGTGATGACTTTGGAACTCTGTTTTCATCAAATGTCTGAGTAAAAAAAAAATAAATCTTCCGCTATGAGAAAAACATATGCATCGGAAAATTCAAACCAATTGCATATATATATGGGAAATAGTTAACGCTGCAAAAGTAATATCTGACATAAATTGTGTATTATAATGAGCTCTACGGTTTTACTTTCTCTACACGTACTATGTACATAGTGCATAGAGAAGGTATTGTGTTGACATAAACGTTTAAAACCAAAATTTCACCGGAAATATAAGTTTTGGGACCCCCTGTCCAAAAAAAGAAGCTTTTTAGAAAAACGTCCGTATGTGTGTGCTTGATATTTAAGCTTAGAAGCTTCAAGAAAATCTCCCACCCGCAACTACCCTTTTCAGGGAAAACATGCGAAAATTTTGGCTGTCTCAAAAATGACTAACAATTTTGATTAAAATCTCTTATATTTAAGAAAATAAAATGTTTAACTAGAATTTTATGGGAATAGTCTCTGAAGACACTTTATTCTGAACGATTTTTTTTCTTCTGAATTTTGCATAACTGGTAAACCGTAAGAGATAGACAAAAACTGGTACTAAAAATGTAGATTTCGTTAAAACACACAATTTATGTCATGTGCGTTTTTTCGTAGAATTCACCATTTCTGAGATATGCCTTGTTTATTTTCAGTTTTAAAATACTTAAAAGCGTTTCACATGCGGGAATTTTTCAACTCTTGGCAATGCAAAGAAACGGATTTCAATCCCAAAGCAACCGCATTTTAAAAGATTTAACTGTCGGTTTAGTCTAATGTATTCCCTTATTTCCCTTTTACTTTTAAAGGAAGTAAGTAATAAGACTGTTTCTCCTTATATTTTAGCATTGAATAGATAGAAGAATAAATTAACTAACAATAATTTGTTAAAGAGATGTAGAGAAAGTTATGTGTAAGGAGCACATCAGATTTTTTTCGTGGAAGTGACCATTTTTTCAGATATTTCTTGTTATTGATTTCAGTTTTAAAATACTTAAAAACGTTTCACATACGGAAACTTGGCAACTCCTGGCAATACACAGAAACGGATTTCAATCCCATAGCAACCACATTTTAAAACATTTGACTGTCGCTATAGCCTAGTGTTCCTTATGTCCCGTACACTTACAAGGACTAAGTGTTTCTGCTAGCGTTTATCTCCATTAGCATGAAGTAGATAGGAGTATAAGCTTATAAACAATAATTTGTTACACAGATGTTAAGAAAGTCATGTGAATGGAGCCCATCAGATTTTTGAGAACATAAAAAATAACGATTTTTTACTTTCTCTACACTTACAATGTACATAGTGTATAGAGGAAGTGTTGTATTCCAGCCAAAAATTTGATACCGAGATTTCATCGGAAATACATGTTTTAGGACCCCCTGAATCAAAAAAAAAAATCAGAAAAAGATCCGTGTGTGTGTGTCAGTCTGTATGCCTGTGGACAGCATAGCTTTAACGATTTAGATTAAAATATCGTATATTTAAGATATTTACCTAAAAAATACAATGTATATCTTGAATTTTCTGGGAATAGCCTCTGAAGAGTACTTTATTCTGCATGAATTTTACGGAATTTTAAATAACTGCTAAACCATAAGAGATGGACAAAAACTTACCACACAAAAAATGTAGAGCACGGTAAAACATACAGTTTATTTTATATACCTACATTTTTTTCGTGAAGTTGATCGTTTTTGAGATATTCCATTTTTTTTTTGTTTCTCAAACAGGAAGTTGTCAACTTGTGTCCATACAAATAAAGAAAGTTCAGTCACATAGTAACCAGCTTTTGACTATCACTGTAACCTATGGTTCTCCCTTATTTCGCTTCTACTTACAAGGAAGCAAGTAATAAGAACATTCCTGCTAATTTTTTCTCGATTAGCATGAAGTAAATAAAAGCATGAGCTTTATAACAATAATTTTTACAGAGGTGCAGAGAAAGTCATATGAATGGAACACATCAGATTTTTTTTGCAAGATTTTTACTTTCTCCATACGCACCATGTACATAGTGTATAAAGAAAGTATTGCACTGCACCAAAAATTCGATACCGAGATTGCACCGGAAATATATGTTTTAGGGTCCCCAATAGCCAAAAAAAAGCATTTTCACAAAAAGGTCCGTGTGTGTGTGTGTGTCCGTGAACACGATAACTCAAAAACGAAAAGTCGGTAAAATACCAAACTTGGTATTTAAGTTTAGTATCTTCCAGGGATGCGACACGAAGATTTTGAGAAAAATCCCCCCACCCCCAACTACCCTTTACATGGAACTGTTTTCGAAAATTTTGATTTTCTCAAAAATGACCATAACGATTTTGATTAAAATTTCGGATATTAAACACATTTACCTGACAAATGAAATGTATATCTTGAATTTTCTGGGAATAACCTCGAAAAGTAGTTTGTTCTGGATGAATTTTACTAAATTTTGAATGACTGCTAAACCGTAAAAGATGGACAAAAACTTACTACACAAAAATGTAGAGCACTTTAAAACACACAATTTGTTATATACATTTTTTTCGTGGAGTTCGTCGTTTTTGTGACATTCCTTATTTTTGGTTTCTGCTATGAAAAACGTATACTTTTCTCATACTGGAACTTGTCAACTCCTATCCATATAAACAAAGGAACTTCATTGACATAGCAACCAGCTTTTGACTATCGCTTTAACCTACGGTTGTCCTTTATTTCGCTTCTACTTACAAGGATGCGAGAAATAAGACTTTTTCTGCTAATTTTTTCATCTGATTAGCATACAGTAAATTGAATTATAAGCTTTTTAAGAATTATTTGTTGCAGGGATATGGAGAAAGTCATGTGAATGGAACACATCAGATTTTTTTTTTCTTGGAAAGCTTCGTGTCGCATTCTTGGAAGATACTGACTTAATTATCAAGTATGGTGTTTACCCGACGGTTTATTATAGTGCTATTCACAGGCAGACACACACACACACACACACACACACACACAGATTGACTGTCAAACACAAAGAGACAGATTTATAAAAGTTTTTATTTGTATTGAAAATTATCTAATTGTGTATTTCTGTAAAATTCGCGTATCTAATTTTTGGGTGGAATGTAGTACCTTTCTTACTTAATTGTTGGTAATAAAGTGATAAACGTTGTGGGAATAGTATATAAGTGGTAATAAAAATAAATGAGAATAGGTAAAAAAGGTCATGCAAACATAAAGCATCAGCGTTTTTAACGAGAAGATGGGTTAAATCTGAGCCAAGTTCAGCAATGTTGGCAAGAGGCACAGGACGTGATTCGTTTGTTTCTCATAGCCAAGGAGCTCTAGTTATTGTAACTGCTGTAAACGCTAGCAGCAATACTAGCGTTTGTTTTCTTGAGAGTGTTTAAAATAACTCGGGAGGTAAAAAGGGTTTGCTGCTTTCACGGAATGCCGGCAAGTACTCAAAGCAGAAATGTCTTCGCTTTCACAAATTACACAACTGTGGCTCTCGGTTACGATAAAAACCTGTAAATAATCAGAGATCTGAATTTAATCTCGCAAAAGACGCCACACCTATTCTAAAACCAACAATTCTTACAAATGTTTATTTTTAATTTCTATTTTACTTTACTTTGTACTATGTACAAGGTATTGTACTCCACCTAAAATTAGATACCGAGATTTCACCGGAAATACAAGATTTAGGGCTCCTGTATCCAAAAAGGCATTTTTAGAGAAAGGTCCATGTGTTTGTCCGTGTGCCTATGTACACGTTAACTCATAAACGAAAAGTCGGTAACATACCAAACTTAGTATTTAAGTTTAGTATCTACCAGGGATGCGACTCGAAGATTTAGAAAAAAAATCCCCCTAACTACCCTTTACATGCTAAAAATTTCGAAAACTATGATTTTCTCAAAAATGGCTCTAATGATTTGGATTAAAATTCCGTGTATTAAAGATATTTATATTGCGACAAAATGTATATCTTGCATTTTCTGGGAGTAATCTCTAAAGACATTTTTATACTGAATGCATTTTGCTGAATTTTGCGTAACGGTAAACCATATGAAACAGACAAATATTTACCGCACAAAAAATGTTGATCACATTAAAACATTAATTTATGTAATATACGTTTTTTTTTTTGTTTTTTTTTCCGTGAAGTTGGCCATTTCTGGATATTCCTTGTTATTTGTTTCAGATTTAAAATACTTAAATTTTTCTCACGCGGGAAGTTAACTTCTGGCACTACATAGAAACGGATTTCAACCACATGGCTACCAGCTTTTAAAGGATTTGATTATCATTTTAGCCTAGCGTATGCCTTTATTTCTCTTCTACTTACAAGGAAGCAAGTAATAAGACAATTTCTGACAATGTTTAATCTGATTATCATAAAGTACATTGAAGAATGTGCTTTTTAACAATAATTGTTACAGCGATGTGGAGAGAGTTATGTGAATGGAACACATTATATGTTGTAATGTTGATCAAGATACACATTAGCAGAAATTGTTTTTAGGCAGTTCGATGCTAAAAGTAGGTCATTTATTAGATATCAATAGTGTTAAAAGTAGAGCATTCTGTCACTCATTGTTTTAAAATCATAACATTCCAATGTAGCCAACTTTGGTATATGCACCCACGGTCTCATTTAAGTAGACTATGACTCTGAAGGCTCGTATCGATCCATAAAATGGCGGATGATTTGAATGTCATGAAAATGGAATCTGCTGAACCAGACGAAATTATGCAAGCAGCGGAGAAAGCAAAATTTTAATTGATACACTTGCCTCCGTTGTATAGAATGTTTTCGTTTTGTACGAGTAAGTCATCATGTTGTCAGCACTGATGCTAAACAAGGCAATAACTGAATACCGCAGACAATTAAGCATGAATTCCGTGAAATAGGTAACACAATCTGTATATAATCATAATATTTCTATAAGTATTGATAACTGTCTAAAAATGCATGTGTTCCATTCCCATGACTTTCTCTACATTTCTGTAATAAATCATTTTTAAAAGGCTTATTCTTCGGGTTTACTTCATGCTATTCCAGATAATAATTAGCAGAAGTGGTCTACTTACTTAATTTCTCATAATTATAAGGTAAATAAGGGAATACACTAGACTAAACCAACAGTCAAGTGTTTTAAATGTGCTTGCTATGGGACTGAAATCCATTTCTATGCATGGACAGGGGTTGACAAATTTCCGTATGAGAAAAGTTTAAGTATTTTAAAACTGAAACGAATAACTAGAAATATCTCAGAAAAGGTGAACTTCACGAAAAAGATGTATATGACATAAATTGTGTGTTTTAACGAGATCTACATTTTTTGTATAAAAGCTTTTGTCTATCTCTTACGGTTTATCAGTTACACAAAAGTCATCCAGAATGAAGAGGTCTTCTAAGGTTATTCCCAGGAAATCAAGATATACATTTTATTTATCATGTAAATATCTATAATATACGGCATTTTAATCAAAATCGTTAGAGCCATTTTTGAAAAAAACAGCATTTTCAAAAATTGTTCCACGTAAAAGATAGTTTGTGGTGGGGGGGGGGATTTTCGTGAAAAATCTTCTTGTCACATCCTTGAAAGATACCAAACTTAAACACCAAAATTGTTGTTTAACGGTCTTTTCGTTTTAGAGCTATGCTGCCCACAGACAGACAGACAGACACACACACACACACAAGCACACGGACATGTTTCTGAAAATTTCTTTTTACTTTCTCTAGACCCGTATGTACAATGTACATAGGATAGAGAAGGTATTGCATTGCACTCAAAAATTCGATTCCGAGATTTCACCGAAAGTGTATGTTTTGAGACCCCCTGAATAAAAAAAGAGCATTTTAAGAAAAATGTCCTGTGCCTGTGTGTGTCTGTGGGCTACATAGCTCAAAAATGAAGAGGCCGTCAAATACAAACTTGGTATTTATGTTTGGTATCTTCCAAGGATGCGACACGAAGATTTTCAAGAAAATCCTCCCACCTCCAACTGCCCTTTACATGGAACATTGTTCGAAAATTTTGATTTCCTCAAAAATGACTCTAATGACTTACTACACAAAAAAAATCTGATGTGTACCATTCACATGACTTTCTCTATATCCCTGCAACAAATTATTGTTAAAAAGCTTATAGTTCTATTTACTTTATGCTAATCAGAAAAAAATTAGCAGAAATGGTTTTATTACTTGCTTCCTTGTAAGTAGGAGCGAAATAAGGGAGTACCATAGGTTAAAGTGAAAGCCTAAAGCTGGTTGCTATGTGACTGATGTTCCTTTGTTTGTATGGACAGGAGTTGACAAATTCCTGTATGAGAATGTATAAGTTTTTTCAAAGCTGAAACCAAGAAAAAGGAATATCTAAAAAATGATCAACTCCAAGAAAAAAATGTATATAACATAAATTTTGTGTTTTAACGTGCTCTACATTTTTTCTCGGTTAAGTTTTTGTCCATCTCTTACGGTTTAGTAGTTATGAAAAATGCATCCAGAATAAAGTAGTCTTCAGAGGCTATTCCCAGAAAATTCAAGATATACATTTCATTTGTCAGATAAATATCTTTAATATACGAAATTTTAATCAAAATCGTTACAGCCATTTTTGAGAAAATCAAAATTTTCGAAAAAAGTTCCATGTAAAGGGTAGTTGGGGTGGCGGGATTTTTCTCAAAATCTTCGTGTAGCATCCCTGGAAGATACTAAACTTAAATACCAAGTTTGGTATTTTACCAACTTTTCGTTTTTGAGTTATCGTGTTCACAGACACACACACACACACACACACACACACATGGACCTTTTTCCGAAAATGCTTTTTTTAGATAAAGGGGACCCTAAAACATATATTTCCGGTGAAATCTCGGTATCGAATTTTTGGGTGGAGTGCAATACCTTCTCTATACACTATGTACATAGTGCGTATAGAGAAAGTAAAAATCTGATGTGTTCCATTCACATGACTTTCTCTATATC
This sequence comes from Hymenopus coronatus, assembly GCA_030762935.1. Lineage (NCBI taxonomy): Eukaryota > Metazoa > Arthropoda > Insecta > Mantodea > Hymenopodidae > Hymenopus > Hymenopus coronatus. The sequence goes on along the minus strand of CM060897.1, from coordinate 152,955,185 downwards.
TCTGTAAATTATTATTGTTAATAAGCTTATCTTTTATTTATTTCATGCTAATCGAGAAAAATTAGCACAAATGGTCTTATTTCTTGCTTTATTGTAAGTAGGAGCGAAATAAGGGAGTACCATAGGTTAAAGTGAAAGCCAAAAGCTGGTTGCTATGTGACTGATGTTCCTTCGTTTGTATGGACAGAAGTTGACAAATTCCTGTATGAGAAAAGTATAAGTTTTTCAAAGCTGAAACCAAGAAAAAGGTATATCTCAAAAACGATCAACTCCACGAAAAAAATGTATATAACATAAATTGTGTGTTTTAACGTGCTCTACATTGTTTGTGGGTTGAGTTTTTGTCTATCTCTTACGGTTTAGTAGTTATGAAAAATTCATCCAGAATAAAGTAGTCTTCAGAGGTTATTCCCAGAAAATTCAGAATATACATTTTATTTGTCAAGTAAATAACTTTAATATACGATGTATTAATCAAAATCGTTAGAGCCATTTTTTAGAAAATCAATATTTTCGAAAAAAGTTCCATGTAAAGGGTAGTTAGGGGTGGGGGGATTTTTCTCAAAATCTTCGTGTCGAATCCCTGGATGATACTATACTTAAATACCAAGTTTGGTATTTTACCGACTTTTCGTTTTTGAGTTATCGTGTTCACAGACACACATACACACACACACACACACACATACGGACCTTTTTCTGAAAGTACTAAAACATATATTTCCGGTGAAATTTCGGTATAGAATTTTTTGGTGGAATGCAATACATTCTCTATACACTATGTACATAGTGAGTATAGAGAAAGTAAAAAGGAATAACAAACATTTACTTTTAAGGAAAGTGTGTTTTTCACTTTCTCTACACGTACTATGTACATGTTGTATAGAGAAGGTATTGTAATGCACGCAAAAATTTGATACCGAGATTTCGCCGGAAATACGTGTTTTGAGACCCCCTGAATCCAAAAAAAAAAGCATTTTTAGAAAAATGTCCGTATGTGTGTGTCTGTGTGTATGTCTGTGGGCAGCATATCTCAAAAACGAAAACACCGTTCAATACCAAATTTAGTATTTAACTTTGGTATTTTCGAAGTATGTGACACGAATAGTTTACATGGAAAAAAAATTCGAAATTTTTTACTCTCTCAAATACGACTCTAACAATTTTTATTAAAGTATCGTATATTAAAGATGTTTACCTGACAAATAAAATGTATATCCTGAATTTTCTGGGAATAGCCTCTGAAGACTTCTTTATTCTGAATCAATTTTAAGGAATTTTGCATAGCTGGTGAACTGTAAGAGATGGACAAACACTTACCACACAAAAAATGTAGGGCACGTAAAACACACAATTTATGTCATATGCATTTTTTTTTCGTAGTGTCGATCTTTTTTGAGATATTCCTTGTTTCTGGTTTCAGCTTTCAAAACATACTTTTCTCACATAGGAATTTGTCAACTCCAGTCCATACAAACAAAGGAACTTCAGTCACAGAGCAACCAGCTTTTGACACTTTAACCTCTTTATTTCGCTTCTACTTACAAGAAAGCAAGTAATAGGACTATTTCTGCTATTTTTTTTTCGATTAACATGAAGTAAATAGAAGTATGGGTTTTTAAACAATAGTTTGTTGCAGAGATGTAGAGAAAGTCAGGTGAATGAAACACATCTGATTTTTTTCGTAGCGACAGCCGTCCAAAAAATTTCTAAATTTATTCTTTCTCAAGTGGACTTATGAAATTGTTATTAAAATTATGATTTTTCTTTCCCATTGCAAGACCCGTCACTACGGATTTTAAATCCATTAAGTTTCTGAAATAGAGATTTGATTGCTAATAAATATCTGATGTGTTTTGTTCATGTGACTTTCTCTACCTATTTTGCAAATAAACTTTTTTACATCTTATTCTTTTATCTACATCATATTGATCAAGATAAACATTATCAGAAATTGTCTTATTATTTGTTTCCATATAAGTAGAAGGGAAATAAGGGAGTACACTAGGCTAAATCAATAGTCAAAACTTTTAAAAATGCAATGATAGAAATTCGGTTCTCGTTCGGTTCCGTTTAAGAAAAGTATAGCAACTTAAAACTAAAACAAATACAAGGAATATTACGGAAATGGTTAGCTCTACAAAAATGTTTATGACATAAGTTGTGTGTTTCAGAGAGACATTTTACATTTTTTGAGGCTAAGTTATGTGTATGTATTACACTTTATCGTTTACGCAAACGTTATTCAAAATGAAGAGCTCTTCAGATTCTATTTCCAGAAAATTGAACACGTACCTACATTTAGTTTTCATGTAAATATATTTAATATACGGTATTTTAATGAAAATCCCTACAACCATTTTTGAGAAAATCAAAACGTTTGAACATTTGTCCAGTAAAGAGTAGTTTGTGGTGGGGGATTTTGTTGAAACCGTTTTGTGGTATCCTTGGAAGTTGCCTAACTTAAATATCAAGTTTGGTACATACCAGACTTTTCGTCTTTAAGAGGCACGCACACACACACAGATAGACACACACGGACCTTTTTTTTTAATTACTTTCTCTACACATACTATGTACTTAGTGTATTGAGAAGGTATTGTATTGCACTAACAATTTGATACGGAGATTTCATCGGAAATGCAAAACAACCATTATTAGAAAAGTGTCCGTGTTTGAGTCTGTCAGTGTTGGTGTTTAAGTTCACTATCTTCCAAGGATACGACACGAAGATTTTCAAGAAAATTCCCCTAACCCAACTACCCTTCACATAGAAACATTATAGAAAATATTGATTTTCTCAAAAATGACTATTTTGATTAAAATACCGTATATTAAATACCTTCACATGATAGATAAAATCTATATTTTGAATTTTCTGGGAATAGCCTCTGAAGACATGTTTATTCTGGATGAATTTTACGGAATTTTGCATAACTGGCATTTAAGTTGGAACAAACTCAGAATTACGCCACTCGAGGTAAGAAATCGCGCTAAAACCACAAAGTGAGAGATATGTGTATATTTTATAGGACAGTGCTAAAGTGTAACAGTGTATAAGGACCTTGTTTCTTTAATTAACTAATCACCCAGTATCCGTACCTGTATTTTTTTCCTGTCTCCACTCCGAGATCAATTGCTCCACCGAACCAAGAACCAGCTACGCCGAGGCAGAGAGAATCTCATCTTATAACCGATACGTGCATACTAAGCAGATGAGCTCATTCTAATTTCCTATATATTGGGTCATAAACTCTTTTACCTACATTATTTTAAGTCGATACTGATAACACATTGAGTGAACAATAAGTAATTAATTAAAGTTCAGGCTTTACTGGTTACTGATAAGTTATTACTAATTACTAGTTTTTCCAGCAAATACTTAAAATTTGTTTGAATAACATTCAGTGATTATTTGTTGAGTTAAGTATTTGCTGAAATATTTTTAAGTTTGCTGTAGAGTTGACTTGTAAAAGCACTGCAAATAACTTTGGCAGCATTTTCACCAGGTAAAGAGCGACAATAAAAGAAGGGATATTAGTCTCAGTGTTTCACAGAAGCTTCTGAGGTTTGAATGTGAAAGTGTTAACTTTTTAACAAACTGTTTTTTAGATAGCATGGATGAAAATAGGGGTGGAGCAGTAAGTTGGCATCTAAAAATTAGCCTTTTTTTTACGTTATTTAGTTGACTCAGTTGCAGGAGACTTTGGTATTCACCATTCCACGGTGTGCAAGACTGTAGATTTTGTGGCAAATAGAATTGAGTCAAAGGAAGGTGACTGGATAAATTTTTCAACCTCAAATTTGAAATTCAAGAAGCTAAAGAAAATGTTCTTCTCACTTTAGATTTGCTTCAGTTGTTGCACTTGAATGTACACACATACATACTGCTATATGCTCCTCTGTGGCAAGGCCTCCTATCCAGATATTCATTTGTTTATTCAGTTTATGCTGAAAGTTTTCCAAGGCATTGTTATCAGTAAAAGTAAACTGTTACTCAATTACAAATTAGTAATTACTTTTATTGATGAGTCTTAACTTTCCATGTCAGGTAATTACTTAGAGTTTACTGATTTTATTCAACTGACCCATTGTTTGTCATCACTCTAAGGAGTCTCCCTCCTTGGTGTAATGGTTACCATGCTAACTTCACATGCCCAAGGTCAAACCTGGCGGAAGACGATGGATTTTTTTCGGGTTTAAAAACCGTCTTGCATACTCAAAATTTCTGCCCAGTTACCAATCAGGTAGCAAGCGACCAACCACGTTACAAACCATACACCATCTTGTACACTCAAGCTTTGCGCCCAGTTATCAACCAGGTAAACCAGGTAACAATCCAGACTCCATCTTGTACACGCAAGCTTTCTGCTCATCTTCCAACCAAACAACCCGGGTTCCGTCTTGCACACTCAAGATTTATGCTCAGCTACCATCCAGGTAGTAAGCAACCAACCTTGTAACAAACCAGGCTCCGTGCTGCACACTCCAGATTTCTGTAGTAACAAACCAGGTTCCTTTTTGCACCTACCCTGGTTGGTAACTGGGCAGAAATCTTGAGTATACAAGACGGAACTCGAGTTGTTCGGTTGCTACTGTTTGGAAGATGGGCAGAAAGCTTGAGTGCACAAGATGAGGTCTGGTTTGTTACCTGGTAGATCGCTTGCTATCTGGTTGGTAATTGGGCAGAAATCTGGACTGTGCAAGACGGAACCCGGGTTGTTCAGTTGCTATTGGTTGGAAGATGGGCAGAAAGCTTGAGTGTACAGGAAGGTTTACTGGTTTTATACGTGGTAGATCGCTTGCTACCCTGTTGGTAACTGAGCAGGAATCTTGAGTGTGCAGCACGGAGCCTGGTTTGTTACAAGGTTTGTCGCTAATTGGTGAGAAATTACTTTGTGATTGTCATTCCTGCCGACACGTGGCTATCTCGGTACGCTGTTACCATATTTACTCGCTATCAGTCTGCAGCGCCACATGTTCCACTGCTTCCTCTGAAAACTTTTTTCATGCATTTTCTAGCATATTGAACTATTTTTCCCCAGCTCTCAATAATTAATTTATCTATTCCTTTCAACATTGAATCCTATACTTTACTGAGCGTAATCTCAACTCGTTTATCCGGGCTGTAAGACATTTTCAAATCACAGTGTCACCCGCGGAAGTCCTAGGATGAGAACAAGAGCAATGACCGCGATATATAAATCCCTCGTGTCTCAGTAGGCACAATGTGTCTTATGTGATCTTTGGAAGGAAGGAGAGATCCAAAGAGCAACCAGATCCGGACGATGCGAGCCAGCAAGGATTCCAGAGCGACATAAAATCTGACACTGTTGCGAGCCTGCCAATGTTGTCTCACCCGGGGTCCACGGAACGAACACCGTCAGAGAGAAATCTTTCCTCGGTTCAAATTTCACTGTCAGTTCGTACGAACCATCGCGTCACCTGATCCTGAAACATATAAAACAGAAACAAATGAAAGGCAATGATGGGGATTGGAATTCATGGAATGATACCTATCTATCAAACTACATGACTACCCATCTTCCCACCCACATACCCACCTACCTACCCGTCTACCCGCCCTCCCACCCAGCCTCCCCGGCCCCCCTCTACCACCTATCCACCCACCCACCTATCCACCCACGCACTTACCCACCTATCCACATACCTCTCCACGTACACACGTACCCTCCTATCCACCCACCTATCAACCCACCTATCCATATACACGCTTACCCACCTGTCAACCCACCCGCTTGATACGTATGGGCTACTTCCCCAGTATCTGGAAACAGGCTATAATTATTGTTATTCATAAACCTGGGAAAAGCTCCTCAGACCCAAACAATTATCGTCCTATAAGTCTGCTACCAACTCTGTCCAAAGTGTATGAAAAGATTATACTGAAGCGTTTAACAAAATTTCTCAGTGAAGCATCAGTATTACCTCCCTTTCAATTCGGTTTTAGTCCCAAACATTCAACCACCCATAAAATTCTCCGGATTACAGAGCAAGTGGCACAAGGCTTCGAGAAGAAAGAACACACAACTGCAGCTTTCCTTGACTTCACTCAGGCATTCGACAGGGTTTGACATCAAACTGTTCATCAACGGCATTCCAGACTACCTCTATAAAATAATTTCCTCCTTTCTGTCACAACGAACATTCTCAGTCCGCATAGGTAGTTGTCACTCTTCTACAAAACCTATAACAGCCGGAGTTCCTCAAGGATCTATCCTGAGACCAGTTCTGTTCAACCTGTACACCTCTGATATGCCTGCAACGCCTGCAGCTCAAATCGCTATGTATGCGGATGATACTGCAACCTTCTCAACACATCGCAATATCCACACCGCCAGAAATCACCTTCAAGAGGCCTTAAACTTAATTATACCCTGGCTAGACAACTGGCGTATTTCGCTCAACCAGCAAAAATGTGAAGCAATGATCTTTACACTATGCAGACAGAACTATCCACCACCAGTAACGCTCCCAACGAAACAGATACCCTGGAAAACTAATACAGAAACAGTGAAATATCTCGGTGTACTCCTGGATCGACGCCTCACATGGAAACCACATATAAGCAACAAACTTAAACTAGCCCGAGCAAGACTGGCAAAACTCTACCCCCTCCTCAACAAAATATCTTCACTCAAACTAAAAAACTGCACACTACTTTACACGACTCTATTAAGACCACTGCTACTATACGCTTGTCCAGTCTGGGGGGGAACTAGTCCTTCTGAAATCAAACGTATCCAGACATTTCAAAACAAAATATTGCGAATCTCAACGAATGCACCATGGTTTGTCAGAAATAGTCAACTACATAGAGAAACTGGAATCAGCATCATACAACAGTCAATTTCTTCACAAGCCGAACAGTTTTACAGCAAGCTAAAAGACGTCTCAGGAGCCATTCACTATTCTCTTGGCAGAAAATCCAGCTATCCAACTCGCATCAAGAGTCACCTACCACTGGACCAGCTCTCACAGCAGGACTTTCTGTAAAATAAAAACAAAAAAATGTACCTACTTATGAGGGGCCCAATGGGGCTTACCTCATTTCAATGTTATTCAGTACTATGCATGTAAATAATGTCTAAAATCTGTAGAGCGCACACGCGCTGATCGATCAATAAATCATAAAAAAAAACCCACCCACTTACCAACTTATCCACATACATACGTACCCACCTATCCAATTACCCATCCACCTAGCCACCTATCCATATAAACACTTACCCACCTGTCAACCCACCCTTTTACCCACTTACCCACCTACCCACCCACCTGACCACCCGCCTTGCCACCTATCCATATACACACTTACCCACCTGTCAACCCACCCACTTACCCACTTATCCACCCACATACATACGTACCCACCTATCCAATTACCCATCCACCTAGCCACATATCCATATACACACTTACCTACCTGTCAACCCACCCACTTACCCAACTACCCACCCATCTAGCCACCTATCCATATACACACTTATCCACCTATCCCTCACCCACTTACCCACCTATCAACGCACCCACCAACCCAACTACCCACCCACGTACCCACATACACACCTACCCACCTATCCAATTACCCATCCACGTAGCCACCTATCCATGTACACACTTCCCCACCTATCCCACACCCACTTACCCACCTATCAACGCACCCACCAACCCAACTATCCACCCACGTACCCACATACACACCTACCCACCTATCCAATTACCCATCCACGTAGCCACCTATCCATGTACACACTTCTCCACCTATCCCACACCCACTTACCCACCTATCAACGCACCCACCCACGTACCCACATACACACCTACCCACCTATCCAACCATCCTCCTACTTACCTACCCACCTAACTGCTATACATAATCTAAAAGTGCTTTTTTACTTTCTTTATCAATGTATAATGTGCATAGCAGGTAGATAAGTTACTGTAGTCCATGCAAACATTCGATAAGAAAGTTCACCGGAAAATGTTGCGGACCCCTTAATGTTTATAAGTTTTAAGAAAAAAAAAGTTAGTGTGTGTGTGGTTCAGCAAACTCAAAAATGAAAACACTGTTAAATACCAAACTTGGTATTGAAGTTTAGCATCTTCTAAGGATGCTACATCAAATGGCCAGAAAAATCCCCTCACACCAAAATACCCTTTACAGTGATGATTTTTAGGAACTATTGATTTTCTCAAAAATGGCTCTAACAATTTTGATTAAAATGCCGTATTAAAGACGTGTAAAATGTATATCTTGAATTTTCTGGACGAGTTTTACATAACTGGTAAATCGTAAGAGATACACAAAATTACGACAGCAAAAATGCACATCTCGTTAAACACGCATATACACTTTTTGTGGAGTTAACCATTTACATTGAGTTCAAGTTTAAATACCTATACTCAAACAGCAACTCGTCATTCCTTTGATATGTCTTTTGTACCGAACTTCAGTCACCTAGCAACCGGTTTTTACATTTAACTGCCACTTTAGTGTAGTGCACTCCCTTATTTCCTTTCTACCTATAAGAAACCGAGTAATAGGGCAAGATCAGTTAATGTTTATCTCGATTAGTATGAGGTAAATAGAGGACTAACATTTGTAATTATAGTTGGAGAAAAGTAAAGAAAGCCTAAAGAATGAAACACAGCTGACTTTTTTATTCCATTGCCCGCAAATAATATACTTCCGGTGAAATTCCGATATGTAATTACTTTTTCTACAGGTACTGTGTACATAGTGCAGAGAGAAGGTATTGTATTGCGCCCAAAATTCGATACCGAGATTTCAATGGAAGTACATCTTTTGGGACCAACAGAATTCAAAAAAAAATTTAGAAAAAGGTCCGTGTGTGTGACTGTAGATAGCATAGCTCAAAAATAGAAGACCGTTAAATACCAAACTTAGTATTTAAGTTTGGTATCTGCCAAGGATGCAACACGAAGATTTTAAAGAAAATCACCCCACTCCAAACTACCCTTTACATGGAACATTTTTAGAAAATTTTGATTTTCTCAAAAATGCTCTAACGATATTAATTAAAATACCTTATGTATAAGACATTTTTATGAGAAACGAAATGTGTATCTTGAATTTTCTGGGAATAACCTCTGGAGGCCTATTCGTTCTGGACGACTTTTATATAACTGGAAAACCGCAAGAGATATGCAAAAACTTACTTCAAGAAAAATGTAGATCTCATTAAAACACACAATTTATGTCATGCATTTTTTATTTATTTATTTTTTTATTATTATTTTTTTTTTTTAGAGTTAACCGTTTTCGAGATATGCTGCAAAGCTTAGGCGATTGAGCAAAATACTTTTACAAGATATGCCGCCTGTTTGAGGGCTTCTCGTTCCCCTAAGCATTTTCTTATTTCCCTTCTCCTTACAAGGAAGCTAGTAATAAGACTAATTCTGGTTATGTTTAACTTGATTAGCATCATGTAGATAACAGATTAAAGTTTTGAACAAAAGGTTTGTTTACCGAACAGCTAGAGGACATCACGTGAATGGAACACATTAGATGTTTGCCCTTCTTCATACAAGCATAGCTCAAAAACTAAAAGACCGTTAAATACCAAACTTCTACCGAGGATGTAACACGAAGATTTTCAAGAAAAACACCCCACCCCAAACTTCCTTTTATATGGACAATTTTTTGAAAATTTTGTTTTTCTCAAAAATGGTTTTAACGATTTTGATTAAAATTCCGTATATTAAAGATATTCACAACACTAACAAAATTTATATTCTGAATGTTTTGGGAATAGCTTGTGAACACAACACACAATTTATGTCATATACTTTTTCATGGAGTTGGAGGTTTTTGACATATTCCTTGTTGCTGATTTCAATTTTAAAGAACTTATTCTTTTCTCATACAGAAAGTATCCATTTTTCTTTTGCTCTACTCCTGGCCAAGCAAAGAAGCCAATTTCAATCACAAGCGCATAAAACATTTGACCATCGGTTTAGCAGAGCACATTCCTTTAGTTCCCTTCTACTTACAAGAAACTAAGTAATAAGAACATTCTGTTTATGCTTATCTCGATCAGCATTGTGTAGAAAGAAGTTTAATCTCTTGTAAGAAGTTTGTAGAAGAGTTAGAGAAAGTGATATGAATGTAACACATTAGATTTTTGTCATTCAAGTGCCGCATAAAATATATTTCCGGTGAAACGTCTATGTATAATTTTTGGGTGAATTAGCATTCCCTATCCGCTAAGTGCTAGAGAAAGAAAGAATCTGATTATTACATTCACATGTCTTTCTCTTGATGTTACACAAAGAACTTTCCTTACAAAATATTATTCTTTTATCTAAGACATGCTAATCAAGGTAAATGTTAACAGAAATGGTCTTATTACTTGCTTCCTCTTAAGTTGAAGGGAAACAAGGGAGTACACTAGGCTAAAACGTTAGTCAAATCTTTTAAAATCTCTGGTCTTATGTTAAACTACTGAAGTTTGGTTCCTCTGTATGGCCTGCAGTAAAACAAGAGATGAAACGAAACGTCATTTCCCCCTTAAGAAAAGTTTAAGTAGTTTAAAATTGAAACCAATAACAAGGAATATCTCGAAATCGGAAAACTCCACGAAAATATGCATATGACATAGTGTGTTTTATCGTGATTTACATATTTTTGTAATGAGTTTTTGTCTATCCCTTATGTTTTACCAGCTATATAAAATTCAATAAAAATCATCCAGAATAAAGAGGACTTTAAAGACTATTCCCAAAAAATTCAAGATATACATTTTATTTGTGGTATTTTAATCCAGATTGTTAGAGCCGTTTTTAAGAAAGAAAAACAAAACTTTTGATTTTTTTTCATGTAAAGGGTAGTTAGACGTGGGGGAATTTTCTTGAAAATCTTCATGTCGTACCCTTGGTAGATACCAAAGTTAAATATTAAGTTTGGTATGTAACGCTCTTTTCGTTTGCGAGCTATTCTGTCCACACACACACACACACACACACACACACACACACACACACACACACACACACACACACACATGCAGACAGACACCCACACGGGCTTTTCTCCCAAAAAATATATATGTATGATTCTGGGGTCCTAAAACCTGTATTTCCGGTGAAATCTCGGTATGGAATTTTTGGGTGCAATACAATACTTCCTCTAATACACTATGTGCATAGTACGTGTAGAGAAAGTAAAAGTATAAAAGAAAGAACGTTTGTGAGATGTTATAAGACACAGGCAGCAGAAAGCACGTGATATAGGGTATAATTTGATCTGGTTTGGCCACAGTTTCAATACCGGGTGCAGTATTGTAACCCCCCCTCCTCCAAGTGCAGGGGACCTGAACGTTCAGCTTCTCTCTCCAGTATATCTGGGAGCTACGCCAACTCTTCTGACGCTAAGCACACCACCCCCGCTCCTTTTAGTTTCCAATGGGCTATAGTTATTACCGTACAGTGCTTGGAAACATAAGGCGTGCCACGACTCGACATACCTTTACATAAATCTATGTGCTTGTTTACACCTGCCTCTCTTTCGTAGCAAAACATTTAGTGTCATTAGCAGCCAGGTTCGGATTTGCTCAACGCCTCTCTCTTAGCTGAAAAAAACAAAACATGATTTGCTCCGCCATCTGTCTTTATTCTATACGAACGACTCTTACGAAATTAATTCCTTATTCCATACTAGCCATGTACAGGACAGGAGTTTGAAGGTATAGTAAGATTTTTACTTTCTCTAGTCCGTATGTAATACAATGTACATAGTGCATAGAGAATGTATTGTATTTCACCCAAAAATTCGATAAGGAGATTTCAGCAGACATATATGTTTTGAGACTCCTGGAATCAAAAAAAAGTTCCATATCAACCTGTAAGTGTGCATTTCTATATTTTGTGTATATAATACACACATGAAGAAATTAATATCACAAAACTTATAAATAATAAAGATATTCCATTTATGTTTTACTGTTCCATGTAGATATATGCCTTTCTCTACATCTCTGTAACAAATTATTGTTAAAAACCTTATGCTTCTATTTACTTCATGCTAACCAAGAAAAAATAGCAGAAATAGTCTTATTACTTGCTTCCTTGTAAGTAGAAGTCAAATAAGGGAAAACCATAGGTTACAGTGATAGTCAAAAGCTGGTTGCTATGTGACTGAAGTTCCTTTGTTTGCATGGAATAAGTTTTTCCAAGGTGAAACCAAAAACAAGGAATATCGAAAAAACGATGAATTACACGAAAAAAATGTATATAACATAAATTTGTATTTTAAAGTGCTCTACATTTTTGGTGTGTTAAGTTTTTGTCCATCTCTTACGGTTTAGCAGTTATGCAAAATTCAGTAAAATTGATCCAGAATAAAATAGTCTTCAGAGGCTATTACCAGAAAATTCAAGATATACATTTTATTTGTCAGGTAAATATCTCTAATATACGATATTTTGATCAAAATCGTTAGGGCCATTTTTAAGAAAATCAAAATTTTCGAAAAAAATTCTATGTAAAGGGTAGTTGGGGGTGAGGGGATTTTCTTCAAAATCTTCGTGGCGCAACCTTGGAAGATACCAATCTTAAATACCAAGTTTGATACTTAACAGTCTTTTCGTTTTTGAGCTATGCTGTCCACAGACAGACAAACACACGCACACACATGGCCTTGTTTCTGAAAATGCATTTCTTTTTTTTTTTTTTTTTTTTGGATTCAGGGGACCCAAAAGATATATTTCCGGTGAAATCTCGGTATCGAATTTTTGGGTGCAATGCCATACCTTCTCTGTACATTATGTACATAGTACGTGTAGAGAAAGTAAAACATTGGTGGAATGATTGTGAGGGAAAACAGAGAACCCAAAGAAAACCCGCCCAGTTGCCGTATCCCAAAAATCCCTAATGCGTTCCCCTGGAATGAACACGATAAATAAAAAAATCTGATGTGTTTCATTCACATGAATTTCTCTACCTATTCTGCAAACAAACTTTTCTTGAAAAGAATATTCTTCTATCAACATCATGATATACGAGATAAATATTTTTTTTTTTGCTTCATTTGTATAGCCCCCTTTAACATCAATGGTCATATCGGGGGGCTTTCACTTGTGAAACCGTAGTTTCAGAACAGTAGGTTAAACTTTATATTAATACACGCACATTCACACTTCCAGATTCTGTGGGGGATAGGGAATAATTCCGGTTAAAGAAAAATTCCCCGCCCCAGCCGGGTGTTGAACCCGGGACCTCTGGATGAGATGTCAGCTCGCTGACCACGGAGGCAGTCAAGATAAATATTAACACAATTGGTTTTACTACTTAGTTCCTTATAAGCAGAAGGGAAATAAAACAATAAAGTGATAGGCAAATCGTTTAAAAACCGTTCGACAAGTGAACAATTGAATTTGGTTTTTTAATATATATAGTTTAAAATAGAAATCAATAACAAGGAATATCTCAAAAATGGCCAACTTCACGAAAAAATGTATACCATATAAATTGTGTGTTTCAACGAAATCTGCATTTATTTGTGTTGTAATTTTTTTCTATCGCTTACGGTTTACTAGCTATGAAAAATCCTGCAAAATTCATCCAGAATAAATACATCTTCAGAGGCTATTACCAGAAAATTCCAGATATACATTCTATTTGTCAGGTAAATATTTTAATATACGATATTTTAATAAATCGTTAGAGCTATTTTTTGAGAAAATCAACATTTTCGTAAAACCTTCCATGTAAAGGGTATTTGAGGGTGGGGGATTTTCTTGAAAATCTTCGTGTCTCATTCTTGGAAGACACCAAACTTAAATACCAAGATTGGTATTTAACGGTATTTTAGTTCTTGAACAATACTGTCCACAGACACACACACTAAGTGACTGACAGACAGGCACACACAGACATTTTTCTAAAAATGCTTTTTTTTTTGGATTTAGGAGGTCTCAAAATATGTATTTCCGGTGACATCTCGGTATCCAATTTTTGGGTGTATGCAATACCTTCTCTATACATTATGTATTTAGTACTTATAGTGACAGTAAAAATCTTAAGGTGTGTTACATTCACCTGACATTCTCTACCCTCTAACGTTTATTTTATAAGAACTATTCTTACAAAAGTAATTGTTTCTTGCACATCATCTATGTGTAAAACAAGGGTTGAAAATATACTAGAGATATCTATTCAAACCTGGAGACTGAATTTGAGCCGTGGTTCAATTACCGGCTAGAGCATTCAATTTTTACTTCCCCCCTAAGTACATAGTACATAGCTATAGAAGGTGTTGCATTCCACCTAATATTGATAACGTTTTATTGTTCCATGCGGATTTAAACAACTGACCTATTTGATTCACATGACTTTCTCTTCATCTCTGTAACAAATTATTGTTAAACCTATTCTTCCATCTACTTCATGCTAATCAAGATAAACATTAGCAGAATTAGTCTTATTACTGTAAACTTCGTAAGTGGAAGGGAACGAAGAAAATGGACAGATAAAAGCGATATTCTCCTCCTTTAAAAGTCGGTTGTAATGTGAAACAATTGAAATTCCACTCTCTTTGCTTCCCAGGTGTAAACAAACGAGAAACGAGAAGAAACATGTATTCCCGTTTCAAAATATCTAATGTGTTTCATTCACATGACTTTCCCTACATTTGTGCAAAAAATATTATTAAAAAGCTTATGCTTCTATTTACTTCAGACTAATCGAGAAGGGAAATAAGGGAGTACCATAGGTTAAAGTGATACTCAAAAGCTGGTTGCTATGTGACTGAAGTTCCTTTGTTTGTATGGACAGGAGTTGACAAATTCCCGTATGAGAAAAGTATAAGTATTTTGTGTGTATGTGTGTGGACAGCATAGCTCAAAAACGAAAAGTCCGTTAAGTACCAAATTAGGTATTTAAGTTCAGTATCTTCCAAGGATGCGACACGAATATTTTCAAGAAAATCCCCCCCCCACCCCAACTACCCTTCACATGGAAAAATTTTCGAAAATTTTTATTTTCTCAAAAATGGCTCTAACGATTTTAATTAAAATCTGTAATATATAAGATATTTAGATTCTAAATAAAATGTATTTCTTGAATTTTCTGAGAATAGCCTCTGAAAACATGTTTATTCTGAATAAATTTTGCGGAATTTTGTATATCCGGTAAACTTTAAGAGATAGACAAAAACTTACTTAATAGAAAATGTTATAATATATTAATATATTATTATAAACATTATATTTCGGTTTTGCAGTCCACAGGCATACACACACATATGCAGTCCACAGACATACACACACGGACCTTTTTCTGAAAATTATTTTTACTTTCTCTACACATACTATGTACATAGTGTATAGAGAAGATATTAAAATGTACCCAAAAATTCGATACCGTGATTTCACCGGAAATTTGTGTTCTAGGTCCCCCTGAATCCAAAAAATGCATTTGTGGAAAAAGGTCCGTGTTTGTGCGTATGTGTGTGTGTGTGTGTGTGTGTGTGTGTGTGTATGTGTCTGTGGACAGCATAGCTCAAACACAAAAAGATCGTTAAACACCAACGTTGGTACCTAACTTTGGTATCTTGCAAAGATGCGACACGAAGATTTTCGAGAAAATCCTCCAACCCCAAAATACTCTTTACATGGAAAAATTTTCGAAAATTTTGATTTTTTTAAAAATGGCTCTAACGATTTTGTTTAAAATATCGTTTATTAAACATATTTACCTGAAAAATATTATGTATATCTTGAATTTTCTGAAGACTGGTTTATTCTGATGAATTTTACGAAATTTCGCATAACTGTTAAACCAAAACCTTACCACACAAAAAAATGTAGAGCACATTAAAACACACAATTTATGTTACATACTTTTTTTCGTCGAGTTGATCGTTTTTGAAATATTTCTTGTTTTTTTTTTTATTTTATTTCAGCTTTGAAAAACTTATAATTTTTTTTCATACAGGAATTTGTCAACCCCTGTCTATACACACAAAGGAACTTCAGTCACATAGCAACCAGCTTTTGACTATCGCTTTAACCTATGGTACTCCCTTATTTTTATCGCCCTCCGTGGTGTAGTGGTTACCATGCTAACTTCATGCACCCAAAGTCGCGAGTTCAAACCCGGCGGAGGACGATGGATATTTTCGGGCGTAAAAATCCTTAACATGGCATCCTTCGGAAGGGAAGTAAAGCCGTTGGTCCCGTGTCGTAGATTTACGGCACGTAAAAGAACCTCAAGCCTGATAGAGAGGCCTCTGAGCAAAATTAAGCGATCTTTCACGCCCAATATAGAGTGGGACGCTGAGAACCACAGTAGTTAAAGAGCGTTTCGAAAATTTTGATTTTCTAAAAGATGGCTCTAACGATATTGATTGAATCTCTTATATTTGTTTATATTTACCTGAGAAATAAAATGTGTTTCTTGAATTTCCTGGGAAATGTTTATTCTGGACCAATTTTGCGGAATTTTGCATAACTAGTAAACCCTAAGAGATAGACAAAAAACTTGCTACACAAAAAAGCTATATCTCGTCAAAACTCACAATTTATGTGCTTTACATTTTTATTGTGGAGATAACGTTTCCGAGATATTCCTTGCTATTAGTTTCAGTTGTGAAGTACTTATGCTTTTTCAGACAGGTAGTGCCCGTTTTTCTTTTGTTCTATTTCTGGCCAAGGAAAGAAGGGATTTGCAAAGACAATTGCATAACGACAGCTTTTAAAACATTTGACTATCGCTTTAGCATAGCACATTCCTTTAGTTCCCTTCTACTTATAAGGAACTAAGTAATAAGAACATTCTGCTAATGTTTACCTCGATTAGCATGGTGTAGAAAGAAGAATAATCTTTTGTAAGAAGTTTGTAGAACAGCTAGAGAAAGTCATGTGAATCTATAAGATTTTTAGGATTCAGGGGTTCTCTAAACTTGTACTTTCGGTGAAATCTCGGTATCGAATTTTTGGGTGCAGTACCATACCTCCTCTATACACTATGTATATAGTACGTGTAGAGAAAGTAAAATGCTGTGTTGGCGTGAAGCTGCTGAACGCCAGATGATGAGCTCTGTCGTGACCTTTGTGTACGCAGCTTTAACCTCACGGGCGGGTTGCGTCAGAATATTCTACCAGCGCACATGCTGGTTGCCAACGTTTCAATGTGCCAGTCTAATTATGTAAACCTACAGTTAAAATCATCAGCTTTCTCTACACGTACTATGTACATAGTCTATAGAGAAGGTATTGTATTGCACCCAAAAATTCCATACTGAGATTTCACCGCACATACATGTTTTCGGTCCCCCTAATTCCAAAAAGAGCATCTTTGGAAAAAGGCCGTGTGTGCGTGTGTGTGTATGACTTTGGACAGCATAGCTCAAAAACGAAATGACAGTTAAATGCCAAACGTGGTTTTTAAGTTTGTTATCTTCCAAGGATGCGACACGAAGATTTTCAAGAAAATTTTCCCACCCCAACCACTCTTTACATCTAAGAAATTTCGACAATTTTGATTTTCTCAAAAATGGCGGTAACGATTTTAATTAAAATCTCTTATATTTAAGATATTTACATGCTAAATAAAACGTATATCTTAAATTTTCTGGGAATAGCCTCTAAAGGCCTCTTTAATCTGGATGATTTTTATTGAATTTTGCATAATTGGTAGACCGTAAGAGATAGACAAAAACTTACTACACAAAAAAAAATCTGATGTGTTCCATTCACATGACTTTCCCTACATCTCTGCAACAAAATGTAGTTAAAAAGCTTATGCTTCTATTTACTTCATGCTAATTAGCAGAAATAGTCTTATTACTTGTTTCCTTGTAAGTAGAAGCAAAATAAGGGAGTTTCATAGGTTAAAATGATAGCCAAAAGCTGGCTGCTATGTAACTGAAGTTCCTTTTTTTGTATGGACAGAAGTTAAGAAATTCCTTTATGAGAAAAGTATAGGTTTTTCAAAGCTAAAACGAAAAACCAGGAATACATTAAAAATGAGTAACTCCACGAAAAAACTGTATATGATATAAACTGTGTGTTTTATCGTGAGCTACATTTTCTGTGGAGTAAGTTCTTCCCCATCTCTTACGGTTTAGCAGTTATGCACATTTCCGTAAAATTCATCCAGAATAAAGTAGTCTTCAGGGGCTATTCCCTTAAAATTCAAGATATACATTTTATTTTTCAGGTAAATATCTTTAATATTCGATATTTTAATCAAAACCGTTTGAGCCATTTTTAAGAAAATCAAAATGTTTAAAATTTTTTCCATGTAAAGGGTAGTTTGGGGTAAGGGGATTTTCTTGAAAATCTTCGTGTCGCATTCTTGGAAGATACCAAACTGAAATACAAAGTTTGGGCTTTAACGGTCTTTTCGTTTTTGAGCTATGCTGCCCAAAGACACACACGGCAATTTTTCTAAAAATGCTTTATTTATATTCAGGGAGTCTCAAAACATGTATTTCCTGTGAAATCTCGGTATCTAATTTTTGAGTGCAATGCAATACCTTCTCTATACACTATGTACATAGTTCGTACAGAGAAAGTACAAATGTAGATCACGATAAAACACACAATTTATACCATATACATTTTTTTTTTTTTCGTGGAGTTAATCGTTTTTGAGATATTCCTTGTTATTGGTTTCAGCTTTAAAAAGCTTATACGTTTCTCATACAGGAATTTGTCAACTGCTGTCCATACAAACAAAGGAACATCAGTCACATAGCAACCAGTTTTTGACTATCACTTTAACCTATGGTACTCCCTTATTTCACTCCTGCTTACAAGGAAGCAAGTAATAAGACTATTTCTGCTAATTTTTCCTCGATTAGCATGAAGTAAATAGAAGCATGAGCTTATTAACAATAATTTGTTGCAGGTATGTAGAGAAAGTCATGTGAATGGAACACACCAGATATTTTGTGTAGTACGTTTTTATCTAACTCTTACGGTCTACCAGTTATGTAAAAGTACTTCAGAATGAAGAGACTTCAGATGTTATTACCAGAAAATTCAAAATATACACATTATTTGTGATGACAATAACTTAAACATACGGTATTTTAAGCCGCGGCGTGGCGGAGTGGTTAGCTCACCTCTCAACAAGATGGACCGAGCTCGAACCCAGGCGACCTCATGTGGAATATGTGGCGGACAAAGCGGCGTAGACCGGGTTTTCTCCAGGTTCTTCGGTTTCCCCCGCCATCGCATTCTACCGGTGTTCCATCTTCGTTCCATGCACCATCAATTTCATCGCCTGCGGTGTCTATGTAGTAAAAAGAGGCGTTAATATGATAAAAAATACGATGTTTTAATCAAAAACTTAGGAGCCATTTCGACTTTTTTTGCATGTTAAGAATAGTTTGCGGTGGCGAGACTTTCCTGAAAATATTTGTGTTGCAGCTCCGAAGATCCTGAGCTTAAGTTGGTATTTAACCGGCTTTTCGTTTTTGAGCTATGCTGTTCATAGACACGCACACACATATATATTTCCGGTGAAATCTTCATTTCGAATTTTGATGTTGAATACAGTACCTTCTCTATATACTATGTACCTAAGTAGAGTATAGAAAGTACTAATAATGAATTGCTTTTACATTATTTTCTCTGCCCACTGCTCTACAAAGTATCGCTACAAAGCCTTATTCTTCTGTCTAATTCTTGTTCATACCAATAACATTTATTTAATATTTACATATTTTGATGTCGGTGGGACCGAAGAGACTTGGTACTGAAACGAAGATATTGCACCCATGAGCTTGAGAGGTGACATCTCCAACGAGGCGGATTGATTGGAACGAAATAGAGGGACAGAAAATTCGGAGGATATAAGAAACTAATCCAGCATTTGATTTGCGACTTGAAAAAAAAAAAACGAAAAATAACAAGGGGTTAGAATGGGTGGTCTCCGGAATGAACCCGGCACCTCCTAGTGGTTATACGGATATGGATATAAGAATATTAAGCTACTATTACCAGACCTGGGGATCTTGCCCCTTCCTCACTCACTCCACTGTGCCTGCTTAGCTGTGTACATGACCAGTAACAAAAATACAGTGACGTTTCATTGACAGAAATTATCGATAGGGGGAAAACAAATTCAACTGTTTTACGGCCCACGTTTTCAATATAATAGATATCCCATTGCAGTTACAATTAGAAATAATTACGTGATAAAGCAGCACTCTTTTAGAACAACAGGAAACACGGCTTACAACTTTACCAAATGTTGCCAGCCAATACATACCCCCAATTAAGAGACTTTGCAGACCAATTGCTGCAATGTAGGCTTCCACATGAACAATGTTTTCCTAAAATGAACTATAGTAAGAGTGATGCAGTTTAAATGAAAGTAACCTTCTAACAATACTGCGTCTCTCAGTGTCTACCATTAAACCTCATGTCCACAAATGTGTGTGAGAAAAATGTGTCAGGTTTCTACTATACGCTTGAAAAAAAAATTGTAAACTCTCGTTTGAGGAAGAAACACTGCAAGATATATTTTGGTATTCCGCCACTCGCCGATTTGGTACCACCACTATTGTACTTTGCGTCTTGATAAGAACTGCAGGTGAAATGGTGAGAGGTTACCCTTCCCCTCCGTTTACCAGCTGCCCAGCGCTGCGTATCCTTTTAAATTTTTAAATGGTAGTGAGGTCAAATAGGGTACCATTAAACAGGACTTTTTAATTTCTCTGCTTAGTGCATAGTACATAGGTAGAGAAAGTAGTGCATTCTACCCAAAAGTTTGGTACCGAAATTTCATTGAATATACACGTTTTATCGTCCCTTGTTAAATTCAGAAAAAGGTTCATGTGTGTGGTTGAATGTGCGCGTGTGACCGTGAACACGATAATTTAAAAAACGAAAAGTCGGTGGAATACCAAGCTTGATATTTAAATTCGGTATCTTGCAAGGATGCAACAGGAAGGTTTTCAAGAAATTCCGCCCACCCACCCCCAACTACCCTTTACCTGGAAAAAATTAGAACATTTTGGTTTTTCAAAAATGGCTCTGGCTATTTTGATTAAAACACGTATATTAAATACAGTTATGACAAAATTCACATCTCAAGTTTTCTGGAAATAATTTTGAAGTCGTTTTCATTCTGGGTAAACCGTAATAGACAAAAACTTAATACACAAATAATGTAGGGCTCGTTAAAACACACAATTTATGACATATACAATTTTTTGTAGATATAACAATTTCCGAGATATCCTTGTTATTGGTTTCAATTTTAAAATACCTCGTTAAAAGTTTCTCATACAGAAATTTGTCAACTCCTGGACATGCAAAACTAATGAATTTCAACCACATGGTGACCAGCTCTTAACGTATTTGACTATCGCTTTAGCCTGGTATATTTCCTTCTACTTACAAGGAAGCAAGTAAAAAGACAATTTCTGTTAGAATAAGGTTTTTAAACATAGTTTGTTACAGAGATGTAGAGAAGAATCTGACTATTGCTTTAGTCCACTTTCGGTTATGGTTGATTGATGAAATCAAGCTCAAGTAAAAGTTCACATATATTTTAATTATAAATAGTTATCCTACTGCATCCTTCATACTTTCAAGACAAAGCATAAATACTGATGAACAGACCTCGCTCAGCATTTTATTTTTCGAAATGAATGACGTAACAGTCTTGTATGTATTAAAACTCTGAGGAGAAAGGGTTGGAATCAGAAGAATACTTTTGAACCATTTGGTTATGTGATATGAAACCAGGTGTGTGGGAAAAGCCGTAGATCAATTGGAAACCTAAAAATAATAGTGTCGACTTTTTACTTTTTCTACTACTTGCATAGAGTAAGCAGAGGAAGTATTGTATTTTCCTAAACTCATGTTTTAAAATCTATTGCAGGGTTTGCCAAACGTAACAACTTCATTACGCAAAATAGATAGAGGTTCCGTGCAAGTTTCAAGTGGTGCACTCTGGTGAGAATGCTGGGAGTCACATCCTGCATATGCGGTAGTAAAGCACCAATATTTTTGTTGAGAAGGCTGAAGTTATTGATTGTGGTTCTAGCAAGAGAAATAATAACTGTTCTGTCATCCGGTGTAAGTTATATTTACAAAAACTGTCCTCCTAGAACACATTTTTACTTTCTCTATACGCACCATGTACATAGTGTATAGAGAAGATATTGCACTCTATCCAAAAAATTCGATACCGAGATTTCACCGGAAATATATGTTTTAGGGTCCCCAATATCCAAAAAAAGCATTTTCACAAAAAGGTCCGTGTGTGTGTGTCCGTGTGTCTGAACCGATAACCTAAAAACGAAAAGTCGGTAAAATACCAAAATTGGTATTTTTAAGTATAGTATCTTCCAGGAATGCGACACGAAGATTTTGAGAAAAATCCTCCCACCCCCAACTACCCTTTACATGGAACTTTTTTCGAAAATTTTGATTTTCTCAAAAATGGCTATAACGATTATGATTAAAATTTCGTTTATTAAAGAAATTTACCTGACAAATAAAATGTGTGTCTTGAATTTTTTTGGGAATAGCCTCTGAAGAGTAGTTTATTCTGGATGAATTTTACTGAATTTTGAATAACTGCTGAACCGTAAGAGATGGACAAAAACTTACTACACAAAAAATGTAGAGCACATTAAAACACACAATTTATGTTATATACATTTTTTTTGTGGAGTTCGTCGTTTTTGAGACATTCCTTATTTTTGGTTTCTGCTATGAAAAACATACTTTTCTCAAACAGGAACTTGTCAACTCCTATCCATATAAACAAAGGAACTTCATTGACATAGCAACCAGCTTTTGACTATCACTTTAGCCTATGGTAGTTTCTTATTTCGCTTCTACTTACAAGGAAGCAAGTAATAAGACTATTTCTGCTAATTTTTTCTGATTAGCATAAAGTAAATAGAAGTATAAGCTTTTTAAGAACAATTTATTGCAGTGTTATAGAGAAAGTCATGTGAATGGTACACATCAGATTTTTCTCCTTGCGAACGAAAAGCAACATGCTGGATAAGCTGATTTCTTCATTGTCTGATATGCAACGTTAAATTTCTGGCCTGCTGCCACTTAACATTGGCAGTATACAATTGCTGCAGGTTGCATAATTTCGAAAATGACTTATGTTACCTAAATTTCAAATTAGACTAACCATATATGAGACTATTAGTATCAAAAAGAGCAATCTCCACCTACCTACATTTTACAGCTTTTTGTTCCAACTCGATCTGCGTGATTTTTGTCTTGCGTATTCAACAAGTGAATCTAATGTAGGTAACGAGAAACTAAACATTTGATTAATAGTTAATTAGATATTTTAGCCTAAATTTTGAAGATTGTCCATTTTGATTCATACCTTAGTGTTCTTGTGGAGTGTGCTCCATTTGATACCAACATGCACGGAGATTGCTCTTTCTGTTAAGGAAATAACTTGGGCATTATTTTATTATAACTACAGCCGTCATTTATAGTATATTGCGTACCAAGAACTGTAAGTTTAACTTATCAGATCGAAAATGCACGGAGATCTGATAAGTAACTGATAGTTCGTAGTTAGCCAAATTCTTTTTGATGTACTTGAAAAAAATAATAATGAATCAAAATTGCTTTTCAATATTTATTGAACATTAAGAAAAAATATGATATGTTCCATTCACATAACTTTCTCTAGATTGCTGTAACAAATTATAAAATAAAACAACACATTCGTCTGCCTACTTTATGATAAACATTAGCAGGAACTGTCTTAATTACTAGCTTCCTTGTAAGTAGAAGAGAAAACTCTATCAAATCTGGTTGCAATCCGTTTCTATGTAGAAATAGACAATTCCACGAAAAAAACATAAATTGTGTGTTTTAACGTGATCTACATTTTTGATTACCTACTAAGTTTATGCTATCTTTTACGGTTTACCAATTACGCAAAATTCATTCAGAATACAGAGATCTATAGAGGTTATTCCCAGAAAATTCAAGATATACATTTTGCTTGCCATATAAATATCTTTAATATATCTACGGTATTTTAATCAAAATCGTTAGAGCCATTTTTGAGAAAAGCAATTTTTTTTCTATGTAAAGGGTAGTTTGATTTGGAGGGATTTTTCTCAAAATCCTCGTGTCGCATCCCTAGAAGATACTAAACTTAAATATCAAGTTTGGTATTTTACCGACTTTTCATTTTTGAGTTATCGTGTTCACAGACGCACGGACACACAAGGACCTTTTTCTAAAAATCTGATATGTACCATCTACAGGACTTTCTCTACATCTCTACAACAAATTATTTTTAAAAAGCTTATTCTTCGATTTATTTCCTGCTAATGGAGAAAAAATTAGCGGAAATCGTCTTATTACTTGCTTCCTTGTAAGTAGAAGCGAAATAAGGAGTACCATAGGTTGAGGTGGTAGTCAAAAGCTGGTTGCTGTGTGATCGAAGTTCGTTTGTTTGTAAGGACAAACTCCCGTATGAGGAAAATATAAGTACTTTTGTTGCTGAAACCAATAACAAGGAATACATCAGAAACGATCAACTCCACGAAAAAAAAGTATATAACATAAATTGTGTGTTTTAACGTGATCTGCATTTTTAGTACTAAGTTTGTTATATTTTACGGTATATCAGTTACGTACAATTCAGCAGAATTCATCCAGAATAAAGTATTTAGAGACTATTCCCAGAAAATTCAAGATATACAGTTTATTTGTCATAAAATATCTTTAATATATCTACGGTATTCACAATCATTATAGTCATTTTTGAGAAAATCAAACATTTCGAAATTATTTCTATGTAAAGGGTCGTTAGGAGTGGGGTTTTAATCAAAACCTTTGTGTCGCATCTCGGGAAGTTAGTAAACTTAAATACCAAGTTTGTTATTTTATCGACATTTCGTTTTTGAGTTATCGTGTTCATAGACACACTGACACACACACACACACACACACACACACACACACAGTAATTTTTGTAATACTGGGGACCCTAAAACATGTTTTTCCGATGAAATCTGGGTATGGAAATTTTGGGTGGAATGCAATACCTTCCCTATACGCTATGTACAGTCATGGACAAAATGTTTGAGCGCACTCTGAGAGAAGAATATTTCAAAGTCCCACTTCGTATCGCAGCCAGGTTTACACTGGTCGCTATTTCCAATATGCAGCTAGACTTGCCTAACAATGTTGCCCTCCGAACACATTAACAGGTTGTGCCTTGCAAAGTGTCTCGCATTTGTATTGGTTCCTGATTAAAAATGCGACAAGTGCCGTCTTACTGTTCTTCGGTAGCCAATTAGTAAACAAACCCAAAAGTGTTTCTATCTGATGCTATGCTTATTGGTATAGCAACCAATTCCCAATCAACTGAATCAACCAATGAACTGGTTCAGAAGCATGAAGTACCCTGAATACGATAAATGACCCACGTTATCACAAGAACCATGACTGGTATTGCAGCGCACATATGAATGTGGCAGCAGACGCCTTTTGGCCCAAACAAATGTAGCTCAGAGGTAACTTTAAAACTTTACGAACCTAAGTCCAAACCTATGCAACAACATAATTTTTTTCCTCCATTTATGTTGCTTCTTCTACATAACCTCTGCAACATCCTACATTTTTTCTCCTCTATTTATGTTGTTTCTTCTATCATATTTTTTTATTTCACATTCTTAATTTATACTAATACAGAGTTTCCGTTATATTAGCTATAATTTGAGTATTAGATAATATGCAGATGTATATTATGTATAATAGCCAAAGTTTATAACTACTGGTGATAAGCTTCATTACTTTGTCGTTATTGTGTTTCTTTCTGTGTTGGTCAAATGTTTGGGCTTGGTTCTATTAGTCACCGAAAGAGGTTCTCAATCACTAATACAACGACGTACTCATACTTTAGCAATGGCAGAGGTGCTGATAAAAGTTCTGCGGTTCTCACCTTGGTTTCACAGGGTTGTACGGCCACCAGAGCGCGTAGCATTTGTAATGTTCCACAGTCCACTGCGAGGAAGTGGGCAAAGTTATATCGTGAAGAGGGACAGGTTTCTGCCAGGAAGAGCACTGGTAGCTGGAATGAAGACAGATCTCTCATGGTAGAGGTCGACAGAGATCCGTTAAATACAAGGCTTAAAGGTGACGGAATTCGGCGTAGACGTGAGGCAGTAAAGGAGGTGCTAACTGAAGCCACAAAATTGACAGGTTGGCATTTACTGTTCAGTACGAGAACTTCGATTGCAGCAAAGTAGTTTTCTCCTACGAAGCTACGTTCTGTACTACAAATGCCAATTCGACTGTGTTTGTTTACAGGCCAAGTTATAATATGTGCTATTTGGCCGCTCGTGGAAGGAGTGGTTCTTTTATAGTAGGGGAAAATCTTTCAAAGACACCACTCTGTGGGAGTTGGATTTTCACCAACTAAAAACCCCTACTTCCCGTCTTATAAAATTACGTCTCTTGGAACTGCTAGAGGCATTACTTCAAGAGACGATGACACCATGGTGTTTATTTTTCAGGTTTAATTAATTCAGTTTAAAATATCTCTATTTTGATTTGATATCATTATTTTGCCATACTCATGTTTCCCTTGCAGAATTTGCTTGATAAATGTTGCAATAGCTGCAAGGAGTGGTCGAACGAGCGATGCTGCTTGCGCATGGATATCTCGGGAATGTGCAGGTATGTTGGAACATGTTCATGGAAAGATGAATGGGGAAACCAATTCTGAAATTCTAGGACATATTCTGTGTCCGTCTGCCCAAGAACGTTATCCTGAAAGTATTATTCAATTCCAACAGAATAATCATTCGGTCCACAAGTCAGCCAAATTTCAAAAGTGGTTTTCGAAGCACACGAATATCTTAGAGCAGATACCGTGGCCTCCAAAGTCAGCAGATCTAAACTCAATTGAACATGTTTGGACGAAAGTAAAGCAGAGGCTTTCTCTAGGTCCCTGATTGAATAATGCTACACAACTCTGGTGTGCCATGACAGACAATTAGGATTTACTAACAGAAAACATTAATTATTTTCAAACGCTAATGGATTCCATGCCCTGAAGATTGAGGGCAGTGGTAGCAAATAATGGGGACCACACAAAGTATTAGAATTTGTTTCCTCTTGTTTTATCAGCCTTCTGTTGCGTTTAAAAGCAATCAGATTGCAGTGTTTTTCTTTGGTTTCTAGTTTGCGAGAACAGCAAATAAAAGATTTCACATTTCACAGAGTGAATAATTTATATAACGTAATCTACATTGGTTGTAAAGAGTAGGTACTATTATGAATTAAAAAAAAAAATCTACGCGGGTTGTTGGGCTCGAACCTATGCTAGCTAGCATACAGAGATTCTAACAGAGCACGTTAGGACTGAGCCATTTCTATCTCATAGCAAGCTTTTTCACTGTTCATAAAGAACTATAGGGGACAGCTCAACTATCAAGATTTGGCTTACTTTTTATTTCTAGGCATGTTAGCAAAAAACAATTATTTTGATTGTTCCCTGTTTGCCATTTTATGTTATATGTGACGTCACTATATAAAAGCATGTTTTGTAGCATAGTGTACGTGCACATGTAAACCCAGCTTGTGTAACGTCGTGTGCCAAAGCGACACTGAAAGGTTACAGCGCTCAATCATTTTTTTCCATGACTGTACATAGTAAGTGTAGAGAAAATAATAAAAATGTTTTCGGTGAAATATCGGTATCGAATTTTGGGTGGAATGTATTACCTTCTCTATATACTATGTAGATAGTACGTGTAGAGAAAGTAAAAATCTGATGCGTTCCATTCACAATTTTCTCTACATCTCCGTAACCAACTATTTTTGTTAAAAAACTTACTCTCCTACTTCATGATAATCGAGCAATTGCTTGGTACCTTGTAAGTAGAAGGGAAACAAAAACGATCCAATCCACGAAAAAAATGTATACATATAATATAACTTGTGTGTTTTAACGAGCTCTATATTTTTTGTGTGGTAAGTTTTTGTCTATCTCTTATGGTTTACCAGTTATGCAACGTTGTGCAAAATTCATCCAGAATAAACGTGTTTTCAGAGGCTATTTCCAGAAAATTGAAGATATACGTTTTATTTGTCATGTAAATATAGGAGATTTTAATCAAAACCATTATAGCCATTTTTGAGAAAATGAAAATTTTCGAATTTTTTCCGTGTAAAGGGTAGTTGCGGGTGGGGGGGGGATTTTCTTGAAAATCTTCGTGTCGCAGCCTTGGAAGATATCAAACTTAAATGCCAAGTTTGGTATTTAGGGGTCTTTTCGTGTTTGAGCTACGCTGCCCATAGGCACACACGCACATACACATATGGACAATGTTTTTAGATTCATGGCGTCTCAAAACCATGTAATCGAGTTTATGGGTGCAATACCCTCTTTATACACTATGTACACAGCACGTGTAGAGAAAGTAAAACTGAATTCTTGATGTGAACAAATGAGAGGCTACTTCTAAATTATATGGACAAAAACTTCTCATACACTCTTTTGTTAATGAATTTTGCAATAAATTGTTTTCTTGAAGTATTAGATGTCTTGAGTGTTACGTCATTTCCTAATTGTACTGTAAGTATTAATGACCTCTCAAACTCTTACTGTACTTACAGTGCGTGTTGGCATGAAATTAGTAACTGAATTGTAAACTTAGCTTACATTACCAAATATGTGTTCAGAAAGATTAACTTACATATAAAGCACTTCAAAAGCTATATTATTGTTTTGCATTGAAATATATGGGCAATAATGATAATATAAAGTAACCTACTTAAAACTCTTAGAAAGGTGGAACAGATTATTATCTAAACTGCAAGGGAGAAAAAAAAGAGGAAAAGAAAACATCCATGAAACTGTTCTCCATTGAGTGTTAAGTAACTTTTAGTGACAAACTACTCTAAAAATTGCATTTTGGTTATCTTTCTTGAGAATGTTAGCTTTAGAGCATTAGCTAGAACAATGAAATGTGGAAATTAAATTGCTTACACCTATTGCGCAACTTTTAACACGAGTTTTTTTTTTTTTTTTTTCATAACAGACTTTATCATAAAAGTGTGGATAAATTTGTTTTTAAAATTAATAAGTAACAGCAAAGTACATTATCATAAATCATTTCCGTTTAATTATTGATAGAATACAACACTTATCTCAGCCTTTTCGCAATGACTGAGTTCTACTCCCTTAGTTCCCTTCTACTTACAATGAAGCAAGTAAAAAGAACAATTCTGGTATGTTAATCTCGATTAGCATGATGTAGATGAAAAAATGGTCTTTTGTAGGAATAGTTTGTATTTGAAACAGCTAAAGAAAGTTATGTGAATGGAGCACATCATATTTACTTTCTCTATACGTACTATGTATATAGTGTATAGAGAAGGTATTGCACTCCACCCAAAAATTCGATACCGAGATTTCAACGGAAATATATCTTTTAGGGACCCCTGTATTCAAAAAGAGCATTTTCACAAAAAGGTCCTATGTGTGTGTGTGAACACCATAACTCAAAAACGAAAAGTCGGTAAAATACCAAACTTGGTATTTAAGTTTAGTATCTTCCAGGGATACGACACGAAGCTTTTGAAAAAATACCCCCACCCCAAACTACCCTTTACATGGAACTTTTTTCGAAATTGTTGATTTTCTTAAAAACGGCTCTAACGATTTTGATTAAAATCTCGTATATTAAAGATATTTACCTGACAAATAAAATGTATATCTTGAATTTTCTGGGAATAGCCTCTGAAGAGTACTTTATTCTGGATGAATTTTACGGAATTTTGAATAACTGCAAAAACTTACTACACGAAAAATGTAGAGCACGTTAAAACACACAATTTATGTTCTATACATTTTTTTCGTGGAGTCATCGTTTTTGAGTCATTCCTTGTTTTTGGTTTCTGCTATGAAAGCATACTTTCCTCATATAGGAATTTGTCAACAGCTTCCATGCAAACAAAGGAACTTCAGTGACATAGCAACCAGCAAGGAACAAAGCAAACATAGCAACCAGGTACCAAGTATTAAGACTATTTCTGCTATTTTAGACTGATTAACATGAAGTAAATAGAAGTATAAGCTTTTTAAGAGTAATTTGTTGCAGAGATGTAGAGAAAGTCATGTGAGTGTAACACATCAGATTTTTTTTTAAATAGTTTCCTTTATTGATCATTAAACCAGTTTGTGGCAATAGATCTTGACAATAACAATTTTACAAATTAAAATACAGGTAAAAATAGGCCACTAAAATAGCGTACTTATCATAGACACGTATGATCCCATCTTTAAAAGTAGATAATAAGCGTGTTACAAAACAAAAAACAATAGCAACATGCGATAACATGCTAAAATTCACAAATAAAATCTTGTGTGTTCCATTCACATGACTTTCTCTACAGTGCTTAGCAAAGTATTGTTAAAAACCATATTCTTCTATCTACTTTATGATAATCGAGATAAACATAAGCATAAATTGTCTTAATTACTTGCTTCCTTTTAAGTAGAAAGAAAATATAGGAGTACACTAGGCTAAAACGATAGTCAAATCTCTTAAAAGCTGGTTGCTGGTGGTAATTTGTTAAATTATTTTATACGAGAATACCTAAAACTCTTTTGAGATTTACTTAATCTAACGTAGTCATTATTTATATAATTTCTTTTCTGATATAGTAAGAATGATTGTCGCTTCTAAAACTAAAATTGTGATAATCTTCTTTAACATACAACAATATAGTCAAAATATAAAGTGAACGTACAGTGATAATATTAAAATCTTTAAAATGTGGTCTGAATCATTAAATTTCACATAGGCTCTTCATAATTCTTGTAAGCCCGCCTGGGTGTGTGGTGGTAGCGTGTCTGCCACACATTCAAAAGGTCGTGAGTTCGAATCTCGCTGAGGGTGATTTGCCCGGATTAGGTTTTTTTTCGGGGTTTTCCCTTATCCTGAGAAGACGAATGTCGAGTAACTTTAAGCTCCATGGACCCCGAGATCATTCGAGCATTATTTCATCAATTTCATGCATCGTCCGATATGACCAACCAGGTTAAAGGACATACAACTACAAAAAAAAAAAAAAAAAAACTCTTATAAATCCCTACCCCCCCCCACCTAAACACTTGTTTACCACCAGCAGAATTTTCCCATATTGTAAGTGAAAAACAGCACAAAACGCCATATGGATGCCTTAAATTGGTGTAAAATTTCAACTTTCTTCTTGAGAGATTTTATGTAAGTTAGTAGTATGGGCATTCCAATTTAATTTTCTGTCCAACTGTATGTCCAGAAGTTTAACTTATGTTGTAACATTATTTAATACGCTGGATAAAATAGTTTCTGTTTTATATTTTTCAACAGTATATTTGTTTACTTTGCACCAACATTTGGATATGGTAAAGATATACTCATTTACTTTGTTAAAATTCAACATCCTTATTTGTTGTAACTAAAGTTATATCATCATCGCATAAATTAACTTTCATGGAATAAAATCAGGTTAAATCATTGGTGTAGATTATAAAGAGAAAGGGGCTGAGGACAAAACCCTGAGGCTACCACAAAGCAAGGTGACATCACCTTCTAGCGCGTAACTTCACCTTACATGCGCAGTCCCACACCTGCATGTTTCAACCCAAGGCTCACAGTGAGTGTAACGAACTGTAAACTATATTGTTATGTTCCCATATTATTCGGAGGAAAATATACATGGCGAGAGAGTAGCATAAGTGGCGTAAACTATTTTCGCGTAAAAATAAAGTTTCGAAAACATAATGGTAGCAGAAAAGAAAATGTAAGGTAACCCTCAGACTCCCCAGTTAATTATGAGTAGATCGCCACTGGTACCTATGCCTCACAAAGGGACTGCTGGGAGGGAGGGCACATAGGGTCCAGGCAACCAGCCGCAATGAAGTACCATCGCCGACACTTCCAAGACCAATGGGGCGAAGGATAAATGACAGGAGATGTAGGGACAGAAAATTAAGGGGATGAAAGAAACTTCTCCACACGTATCGCGCCACTTCGTTCGGTAAACGTCGTATAAATACGAAGCTTGACATTTAAGTTGAGGACGTTCTAAGGATGCGACAGGAAGATTTTGAAACACTGCATGAGTGTTGTTTGGATGTCTCCAAGTGTGGAATCTGGCTGGGAGCCAAGAGACCGTTGCCCTGTCCCTGCTATAGCCAGTTGACTTCAGCGATATCTGTATCCAATTGCTGCGATATCAACATTCTCATACCGACGTTTAGAAGAAATACAGCAAAGTGCAGAGAAGTACAAGTTCAATATTCAACCATTCCTAATCATTATTTATTTTGTTTCCTTTTAACTTTCTCTACTACATACTCTGTACACAGTAGGTAGAGGAGGTATTGTATTCCACCCAAAATTCCATGCCGAGATTTCACCGAAAGTATGATATTTGGTGCTCCTTGAATCCAAATAAAGCATTGTATTCCGCCTAAAATGCATTTGAAAGATTTCACCATCAATACAAGTTTTGATATACCATGGGTAAAAAAAAAAGCTTTTAAGAAACATGTCCATGTGTATGCGTGTTTGTCTGTGGGTAGCACAGCTCAAAACTCTAATGTGTCCCATTCACATGGCTTTCTCTACATCTCTGCAACAAATCATTGTTAAGAAGCTTATGCTTCTATTTACTTCATTCTAATCGAGGAAAATTAGCAGAAATAATCTTATAATCTTATTAAGTAGGAGGGAAATAAGGAAGTACCATAGGTTAAAGTAATAGTCAAAAGCTGGTTGCTATGTGACTGATGTTCCTTTGTTTGTATGGACAGGAATTGACAAAGTCCTGTTTAAGAAAAGTTTAAGTTTTTTAAAGCTGATATCAAAAACAAGGAATATCTAAAAAATGTGGCATAAATTGTGTGTTTTTGTGTAGTAAGTTTTTATTCATCTGTTACGGTTAGCACTTATGAACAAATCCGTAAAGTTCATCCAGAAGAAAGTAGTCTTATGAGGCTATTCCCAGAAAATTCAAGATATACATTTTATTTGTCAGGTATATATCTTTAATATACGATATTTTAGTCAAAATCGTTAGAGCTACTTTTCAGAAAATCAAAAGTTTCGAAAAAAAAAGTTCCATGTAAAGGTTCTTTTCATGTGGGAGGGGATTTTCTTGAAAATCTTCGTGTCGCATCCTTGGAAGATAAGTTTGGTACTTAACAGTCTTTTCGTTTTTAAGCTATCCTGCCCACAGACACACGCATACACACGCACACACACGGACCTTTTTCCAAATATGTTCCTTTTTTTGGATTCAGGGGGACCGAAAATATGTATGATTGTTTTTTAGATATTCCTTGTTTTTGGTTTAAGCTATAAAAACTTACATTTTTCTCATACAGGACTTTGTGAACTTGTATCCATACAAACAAAGGAACTTCAGTCACATAGCAATCAGCTTTTGACTATCACTCTAACCTATGATACTCCCTTATTTCGCTTCTACTTACAAGGAAGCAAGTAATAAGACTATTTCTGCTAATATTTTCTCGATTAGCATTAAGTAAATAGAAGCATAAGTCTTCTAACAATAATTTGTAGCAGAGATATAGAGAAAGTCATGTGAATGGTACACATCAGATTTTTATGTAGTAATTTTGGTCTATATCTCACAGTTTACTAGTTATACATAAGTCGTCCAGAATGAAGTGGTCTTCAGAGACTTTTCCCACAAAATTCAAGATTTACATTTCATTCGTCGCCAAAATATTTTAAATGTATGACATTTTAATAAAAACCTTTGGAGCCATTTTTGAGGAAATCATGATTTTCGAAAATGAGGTAATTTTCTTGAAAATCTTCGTGTCGCATCCTTAGAAGATATTGAATTTAAATACCAAGATTGGTATTTAACCGTCTTTTCGTTTTTACTTTCTCTACACGTACCTACTATGTACATAGTGTATAGAGAAGGTATTGTAAATTCGATACCGATATTTCACCGGAAATACATGTTTCGGGTCTCCCTGAATCAAAAAAAAATGAGATATACATTTTTTTATGTAGTAACTTGCCTATCTCTTACGGTTTACTAGTTATGCATAATTAAAAAGAAAATTATCCAGAATAAAGATGTATTCAGAGGCTAATTCCCAGAAAATTAAAGATACGCATTCTATATGTCATGTAAAATATTTTTAATATACGTTTAAAAGTTTAAGTAGTTTAAAACTGAAGGCAATAACAAGGAGTATATCAAAACCATTAACTCTACAGAAAATGTATACGCCATAAATTGTGTGTTTTAATGATATGTTTTGTTTACTTTCTCATACCTAGTACATAGTTCTTAGGTAGAGAAGGTATTGCACTCCATCCCAAAAATTCGACACCGAGATTTCAGAGGTCCCATGTATAAAAAAAAACATGTTTAGAAAAATGTCCGTGTGTGTATGTGTGTGTGTGTGAGTGTGTCCATGTGTCTGTGTACGCGCTTACTCAAAAAGGAAAAGTTGGTACAATAGCAAATTTGATATTTAAGTTTAGTATCTTCCAAGGATGCGACACAAAGATTTTGAGAAATTACCCCGAACCCAAACTACATTTTATATGGGGAAAAAAATTCATTTTCTCAAAAATGGTTCTAACGATTTTAACTAAATTGCCGTATGTTAAAGATATTTACATAAATAAAATTTATATCCTGAATTTTCCGGCAGTAGCCTCTGAAGACCTCTTTATTCTGGATGAAGTTTGTTGAGATAGATTAAAACTTACTCCACAAAAATATAGATGCTGTTAAAATACACAATTTATGTCATATAATATTCTTCGTGGAGTTGACCATTTTTTAGATATTTCTTGTTATTCGTTTCATTTTCAAAATACTTAGTCCTTTCTCATATGGGAATTTTCCAAATTTTGGCAGAGTAAAGCAACATATTTCATACATATAGCAACCAGCTATTAAAAGATTTGACTGATTCTTTAACCTAGTGTATTCCCTTATTTCTCTTCTAATTACAAGGAAGCAAGTAATAAGACTATTTATGATATTGTTTATCTCAATGAGCAGGAATTAGACAGAAGAATAACCATAATTTGTAACCGAGATGTAAAGAAAGCCATGTGAATGGAACATATCAGATTTTTTTGAGTAGTTTTTGTGTATCTCTTACGGTTTACCAGTTACACAGAGATCATCCAGAATGAAGAGATCTTCAGAGGCTGTTCCCAGAAAATTCAAAATATACATTTCGTTTCCATAAAATTATCTTAAACATATGACATTTTATTCAAAATTATTAGAACCATTTTTGAGCAAATCAAACTTTTAGAAAAATGCTCCATGTAAAGGGTAGCTGGGGGTGGGAGGGATTTTTGAAAATCTTTGTGTCCCATCCTTGGAACATACTGAACTTGAATACCAAATGTTCTATTAAATGGACTTTTCGTTTTTGAGCTCACTCGGACACAAACTCGTTTCAAAGAATGCTTTTTTTGATTCAGGGAGTTTCTAAACATGTATTTCCGCTGTATTCTCGGTATCGATTTTTGGGTTGAGTACAATACTTCCTCTTTTTAATATATGCATTGCACATTCCGTGCTAGAGAAAGTAAAACAAAAGGCTTGTCAAATCCACTATGAGTTGCTGAAAATAATAAAACTATTTGGTGAAGCTCGAGTGTATAATTTTGTCACAGGCTGTGCGGCACATTCATCATGAGGCGCTGAAAATACTACAAACACCTACATGAGGTTAGTGTCTTGTAGCTTAAAGCTTAGATTCTCCCGTCATGCATCAGTAGCTTTAGCACACAAATATCTAGTAGATATTAAAATTCGATATTAAGCTATCCTTAATCCAAAAATGTGATGTGTTTCATTCACATGACTTCTCTACATCTCTGCAATAAATTATTGTTAAAAAGCTTATGCTTCTATTTACTTCATGCTAATCGAAAAAAAAATTAGCAGAAATAGTCTTATTATTTGCTTCTTTGTAAGTAGAAGGGAAATAAGGGAGTATCATAAGTTAGAGTGATAGTCAAAAGCTGGTTGCTATGTGACTGATGTTCCTTTGTTTGTATGGACAGGAGCTGACAAACTCCCGTATGAGAAAATGATAAGTATTTTAAAGCTGAAACCAATAACAAGGAATATCTAAAAAACGATCAACTCCACGACAAAAATGTATATAGCATAAATTATGTGTTTTAACGAGCTCTACATTTTATGTTAAGTTAGCCTTTGTCTCTCTCTTACGGTTTACCAGTTATGAAAAATTACGTAAAATTCATCCAAAATAAAGTACCTACATTATATACATTTATTTGTCTTTAATATACGAAATTGTAATCAAAATCGTTAGAGCTATTTTGGAGAAAATCAAAATTTTTGGAAGCATTTTTCATGTAAAGGGTAGTTGGAGGTCGCATCCTTGGAAGATACCAAACTTAAATACCAAGTTTGGTATTTAACGGTCTTTATGTTCTTGAGCTATGCTGTCCTCAGACACACAAACAAACGCAAACGCACACACATACGGATCTTTTTCCAAAAATGCTTTTTTGGATTCAGGGACCCAAAACATGTATTTCCTGTGAAATCTCGGTTATGAATTTTTGGGTGCATTACAATATCTACCTACTCTATACACTATGTACATTAGTACTTGTAGAGAAAGTAAAAAGTGTGAGTACCTATGTGAACAGCATATATCTAACTATTCGGTAACAAAATATTCTTAGAAAAGTTTACTCTTCTACCTACTTCATGCTGATAGAGATAAACATTAGAGAATGGTGATTTTTCCCCTTTTTTATAAGTAGAATGGAACTAAAGGAAAACACGATGCTAAAGCGATATTCAAGGTTTTTAAAAGTTGTGGCTATTTGATTATCTAAGTA